>JAEMWC010000039.1:1262500-1300000 GCA_016490735.1 Pachyseris speciosa
GTTCAATGAAAACAATCTTGATCGTGTGTCACATAAAGGTGTCTATCCTTATGACTACATGGATAGTTTCGATAAATTCAACCAAAAGCTACCATCAAAAGATAAATTTTATAGCATATTGAGTGATGAACATATATCAGATGAAGACTATACTCATGCTCAAAATGTGTGGAATACTTTCTCTTTGAATAATATGGGAGATTATCATAACCTGTACCTCAAAACAGATGTGCTCCTATTAGCTGATGTATTTGAAAACTTCAGGAAAACATGTATTGAGTACTACAAACTGGACCCATGCCACTATTTCACATCTCCTGGCTTATCATGGGATGCAATGTTAAAGATGACTGATATCAAACTGGAATTGATGACTGACATTGATATGTTCCAGTTCATTGAAAAGGGTATGCGAGGTGGTATCAGCTATATAGCCAACCGTTACGGTAAAGCAAATAATAAATACATGAAAGAGTATGATGAGAAGGCGCCCTCAAAGTATATCATGTATCTTGATGCCAACAATCTGTATTGTTGTCTTCCAACTGGTGGATTCAGATGGACGACTGAAAAGCATATCAGCAATCTCAACCTGGCTAAGTACAAAGAAGATAGCAGCAAGGGTTTGATTCTAGAAGTTGATCTGGAATACCCCCAAGAGTTGCACAATCTACATAATGACTATCCACTTGGGACAGAGAAGGTGAAAGTAACTGAGAGTATGTTATCAGATTACTGCAAGGAGATAGCAAAGAAATACAATATATCAACTGGTTTGGTGCATAAATTGATACCCACATTGAGTAACAAAGAGAAGTATGTTCTGCATTACAGGAACCTTCAATTATACACTGATCTCGGTTTGAAAATAACAAAAATCCATAGAGTGCTAGAGTTCAATCAATCCCCTTGGCTGAGGCAGTACATTGACTTCAACACACAGAAAAGAACCAATGCTAAAAATGCCTTTGAGAAAGACTTTTTCAAGTTAATGAATAACAGTGTATTTGGCAAAACCATGGAGAATCTCAGAAAGAGAGTAGATGTCAGATTGGTGACTGATGAGAAGAAGCTATTGAAATTAGCCAGTAAACCAACTTATGTTAGCAGTAAGATATTCAATGAAAATCTAGTTGCAGTGCACAAGATCAAAGAAAAACTAACTTTGAACAGGCCGGCATATGTAGGAATGTGTATTCTAGATCTTAGTAAGACACTAATGTATGATTTCCATTATAATTACATTAAACAAAAGTATGGTAATAAGGCTAAGCTACTCTTCACTGATACAGACAGTTTGACATATGAAATTGAAGCTGAAGATGTCTATAGGGATTTCTGGAATGATAAAGATAAATTTGACAATAGTGACTACCCTGAAAGCTCGCAGTATTTCAATAAGACCAATAAAAAAGTAATTGGTAAATTCAAAGATGAGGCAGCAGGAGTACCTATTTGTGAATTCATTGGATTGAAATCAAAGATGTACAGTTATATTAAAGATAACCAAAAAGGAGGAAAAACAGCAAAAGGAATCAAAAAGAACATAATCAAAAATAAAATCAAGCATGAAAATTATAAAGACACTCTATTCAATAATAAACAGATGTATCATAAAATGAAAACAATCAGAAGTCAAAATCATCAATTGGGAAGTTATGAAATCAACAAAGTATCACTCAGCTGTTTCGATGACAAAAGATATTTATCAAAAGATGGAATCAACAGTTTTGCATACGGGCACTATGCCATTCTTTCTTAAACATATTATTCTTTAACTTTCATATATATTGGTATTCATTAATTTGAAGAAGATATCCCTTTCTTTCCAAGGATCCTTTATAATAAATTCATTATAAACTATCCAATGACTCATTTCCTGTTTTTCCGAGAATGTCACGCTTGGTGGTTTTCCGAGAATTTCAGATTAAACAACTATAGATTTCACCATGTGGAAAAGTGTGCTGGTATCATCAAATGGTGAGTAGTATGGAGTTGGTTGGGTAAGAGCACAAAACTGTGCTCGTACCCCCAACTCCTATACTACTAACCCTCCATTGGGTCTAACAAAGCAGCAGGATTTGACATGATGTCTACGCGTTTATTTAAATAATAGACTGTTTCTGTTAAGGGACTATAAATACTCTGCAGACAGAAACTTCTGCCTTCTTGAATGCAAAAGTTACAGAAGATGTAAATCCGAATATGTGCTAATGAGTACGTGACAAAAAATAGAAAAAAAAAATAAAGCATTGAGCCTTGCCGTACCTTACGTTCCAACGATTGCTTTTGTCACAAGACATCTTACCGGGTTTTGATGATTCATGAAAACTTAATTATTGAGAATGTGATAAGATTAGGAAGCAATCAAAAAATTAATCTACCTTGCCAGGATGAAAGTGCTATATTAAGCGATTTTAACGTTTAACTGAAGACTACATGGTTGATTATTCGGTATTATAGAACATTGTTAGGTCCATTTGATAAGCCACTTTTAAATTATCGTCAGTAATATCTATAACCTTTTCACTAAGGTTTGGTCTGGGACAACGCTTATTTCCGCGTCGCTTTTCTTTTTCTTTTTTGTGTGTCCTATGGTTTTAACGGGTTCTACCTAAACGTCTTAACTGGTGCGAGCTTCCTCGTAAATAGCGTTTTGATAAATGTGTTTTTGTTGCAGACTTTCTGTCGCTATTTCTGACATAATTTGGACAGTTTATCTTTTAAGAAAAAAGTATTTTCCGACTTTTGCTGGTGAACAAGATTTATTTCATTTTTGGATTCAAGATAATCGAACTGGGCGTTGTCCCTTGTTTTCAGTGAACTTCCCTTTTAGTGAAATTTTCGCTTATTTAAATGTAATAGCGGAGCTCCGGCGGAGCACCATACTTATAGAAACCCGTCAACTGCTTTTCTCATGGTAAAAATGGCTAGCGGTATTGCTCGTGGGCGCGTACGCACGACGACGACGACGACGGAGTCGCCCAATAATTAATAATATCCTAATAATAATCATAATCGTATCTATAACAAAATTCTCGATCGTGATTGGTTCTCCGCGCGCCTATTTGTCACGTAATCGGCGCGCGATCACGTGGGTGTCCAATTACAGGTATCCAATTTGAACTTTTTGTAATTGGATACCTGTAATTGGATACCCACGTGATTTTCACGTCAATTACGCGCGCTTTAATGGCTTCCTTTGCAAACGTTTCCTGCAGTTTTCAAAACATATGGAAAGCGCTACAGACGTTTTCGCTCAAAAGACCTTCCCAAAAGAAATTTTTAATTCCGAAATTTGTTATAGATACGATTAATTCGTAATTGGACCTCGAAATTTGTTATAGATACGATTAATTAGTAATTGGACCGAGTGGAGTACAATTCAGGGAGTAATCGCGCTCGTATTTTCAAATCAGCGTCGCGCTTCGCGCTCGTCTGATTTTGAAATTACTCGCGCGATTACTCCCTTAATAATATACATGAAAAAATTTCTCGATTCTGATTGGCTAAGAGAAATGCAGTTTTTAGGAAACACCGGTGCAGAAAAAAGGTAATTCGGTGCAGAAAAAAGGAAATACAGTGCAAAACAAGGTAAAAAACTGAGGATTCTGATTGGTTAATAAACAAAGGCGCTGCGATTGAGCCAATCAAACGCGGCCTCTGAATGGCGCAAAGTCTGAAGAGCTGCAAGCGACTCTGCGAGCCAAAACAATGGCTGGCTTTTTGAGCAGGTTTTCTTTCTTCATGACCGCAATAACAGCAGAGAAGCTGCAAAACAGCTCTAAAAAGGAGAAACGGCTGCGAAAAGCACTGTATTTTAGCTGTCTGTTTGGAAAACAGTGGTGTCCAGAGAAGGGAATTATTACCGACGTAATTGGAATTACGAGTCCGTTGATGGAGTGACGCCGAGATTAATAAACAAACAAGGACAAACAAGGCGAAGATAACGAACTAGAAAGCCTGAAGGTAATGATTACAGCGCTTGATAGACACTTAGCAAACAAAGTAGCCTTATAGCTATAGCCTGTAATTGTTTAGCCAGTTTTCACAGCTAAAAACGCTTTAAAAACATCGAGAAAACTGTTGTTTTGGTTCACCTTAGCTTCGTTGCGTTGCTTCTGCAACGTTAAGAAGCTATCTCGCAATTTTTTCATGTATATTATTAATAAGTAATCACATGATTTTTCTCGTGCAATTTGGAATAAATAAGCACTTGTAAATTTTTTCAAAGACCACAAATTGCACTCGCCCTACGGGCTCGTGCAATTTTGTGAATTTACTCGTGCTTATTTATTCCAAATTGCACTCGAAATCATGTGATTACCTATACGAATTGTACTCCACTCGGTCCAATTACTATTACTAATAATCCAACATGGCGGCCATACTCCAGCTGATCACCTAGTTTACAGCATACATCTTAGATATAGGGCATCCGTGTCATGGCTAATTGACACCTGTCAAAACAAGGTTTCCGCTGACCAGTATCACGTGACCATATCGCGGGCTCAAGTTAGAGCTCATCGAGGTCCGCTGTTTTTTTTAAGTTGACCGCTGACCAGGTAATGGTTTTCAATTGGATCGCAGGCTCAAGTCAAGTTAATTTAACCAAAACGAGACATCCAAGCCACAACGAGGCTTAATTTTTCGCGCGCTTTCTGCGGCTCGAGGTTTCACATTCAGTTGGTGTCTTCATTTTGAGCAAAACAACATCATCTTCGAAGTTCAGTTTCTGTCTCTTAATTCGCATAAAGGGCATAAAAATCAAGAACTACTTAAAAGATACTCCGGAAGGTGAATTTTCAACTGGAAAATGGAAGAGCAAAAGGTTGTTCGCAGGAAATTCTTCAATTTTTGGATCCACTTCTATGGCGCCCGGATTGTGTGGTTGAAAAACAAAATGATTTAACGCTTCAGGGCTTGTTCACTTTACCGCGACATCTGGCAGCTCACCAAGAAAGTTCTTAACAACTCACCGGCATTAATGGGAGGAACGAGTAGCTCACACTTGGTGGAAGAAGTTCTTTCATTGAACAAACCGTTTGCTATCTTTGTAGATGCGAGTTTTTACTATAGTGGATCGATGCGTATTTTCAAGTGGTAGAAAGTTCGACAACACAGGTAACTTAAATAAATTGAAGCGTAGCATTTGATTAATCGTTGTTAATTTTGTTCAGGAAGGAAACTTGTATTTCTGTCTCGACTGGATATAAATAACAGTCTACTCGTTTTGGACACAAAGAAGTAGCTAGTCGAATTGTTTGTTTGTTGTTTCACAAGCGAACGAGTGATTTCCTCCGCTTGGCTGACTGCACATGTGTTTTCGGCGTCTGTGTTTCTGCAGTGTTAAGAACTGAAAGAAACGTTTGCCCTTATGTTATTAACACGTAATCGCAATGAATCCTCGAAAAATTAAGGATTAGTATCACTTATGTTTTGCCCGATGAGGGCAATTTCAGCAACTTTCTGAAAGCTGGCACAAGTGATATTTACTCGGCCCCATGCGATTACCTATCCAAACTATCAGGATTGTTTTCGTTTTTCTCTTTTCTACGACATTTAAGCTATGTCTAAACTTAACGTACTATGAAAAATGTTTGTTAAGTCCCGGCTAAAAGATCAAACATTTTCTTCCATTATCGTGTTTGTCAAGCATAACGTTTGGTGGCTAAACGCAAAATAATGTTTGACTAAACACGGGACCAAGTGAGTCCAAAAAAAAAATGATTTTTGCATATTATTGTGAAATTTTCGTCGTTGCGTGGCTCGTTTGGTTGCTTTTTACCGTTTGTGCACGATTTGTTTTTTGAGGTGGCTAAACGATCAAACATTTGTTCGTAGTGCGAAATTTTGGATGAACATGTTTGATTTCGATCAAACATGGAAAGCCATTTAATGCACTATTGTGAGAGGTGGCTAAACCGTCAAACATGCTCGTCCAACGATGTTGGATGAAAATATTTGATCATTCTTTGATTGCTAAATTTGTTTTTGAACAAACACACGCGTCGATTGTATTGTTTTCTTGTTATGTTTTGATGTTTTTAAACCGCGGTTAATTCCCGTTGACTGCTCTAAACATAAAATATTGGCGCAAGGAAAGCCGTGCGGTGTTCTTCAATACCAGTAAAAAAATAATAATCGTGGAGCTCGGCTTTTAGGCTTGGCTAAATCTATATATTATTTCTTTAGTTTTATAACAGCAAAAAGCGACCTATTATTTTACCTTAAATATGGTGTAGTCTATTTCCAATTCTGTTTCTTCGTTGACAAGGAAAAATTTGTCAAGTGATTCGTGCTGTATTTCTTAATTGTATGTAGAGAAACCGAACTGTCAATCCTTGTAAAGAATCCTCTTAATTACATGTAACTAATTAGCATTAGGTAAAAAATATAAATAGAAACCGGTAGGTTGCCTTAGTGGGACAGCAAGAAGATTGGAAGAAGACGAAGATAGAGTTAAGAAGAACCTAACTATTTTTGTTGCCGCAATGTGTAAATTGACCTTGACGAAAGCTTTTAAGTGAACTATATATTGATTGAGTACTACTGCATTGTGAGTGAAGGGTGCCTCTCACCAAGAGGCTCAGCTGATCCCCGAACCAACCTTTCCCATTTTCCGTGTAATTCACCAAGCCGGCAAAACGTTCCAGCTCACTAGGAGCCTCACACATCCTGTGCGAACACTTCCTTTAATCAGCAACCTCAACATCTTAATTTAAGCCCATCTTTGTAATATGCACGCTTTATTTTTTCTATACGTTCTCATTAGTAATTGCTGGTTATTTATATTCAGATTTGCATCTCCTATAACACTTGCACTGAAGAAGGCAGAAGTTTCTGCAAACATGTTTGTAAAATTTAAAACCGTAGTTTCATATCTAAAACTTATTGTGCTGGACATTCCTGCTTTCCAGGGCTGAGTTGCTCGAAGCATGGTTAGCGCTAACCATTGGTTAAGATGTTTTAAAACCTATATAAGTTGTCACGGTATTCGAGCATCTTGGCCCAGACCTTTTGGCAGTTGTTTTGTTCGTTTTACAGAGACCACGCTGATGACAATTCTTACAACTGAAGATATTGCCTTGTATAAATATTTGATATCATTACCAGACATGATTTTCTAACCTTTGCCTTTGATAATTGGCCGTGTGTGAGACAAAAGTTGCATGCAGGTCGACTATGTCCCGGGGTCCCATCTGATTTAGTGAACCACTCCCTGTTTACATCACTGAAAAAGTTGGAAGAGAAAGTTATTTCAGGTTTTCTGATGATGCTCCAAGTCTGTTTTGATATGATGCCGTAAAAGAAGACCTTTCTAATGGTCGCCTCCCCCCAACAAGATCGGATTTGACTAGTAAGCTTGACTGAATGAAACTAGAACATAATTTATTTAACGCAAATAAGTATAATGATGATGATGATGATGATGATCTTTAATTAAGATTTCAACAACACATTTACAAACGTGACTGATCCGCAAATAGCACTGGCTAATCTAGGCGGATCATTCATTTATATATATTGAATTAAAAAATTAAATAAATAAATAAAAAGTCACTAAACTATTACAATATTACAATAACATATGTATTAGATTACTACATTACGCTAAATGATTTACTACATTACGCTAACTGGCAGAGACAATTTTCATGTTGTTACAAGTTAAAGGAAAGAAAGAAAGAAATAGTACAAGCAAAGCAGACTGGAAAGTAGAGAAGGAAGAATTGTGGTATACGTCTGTAAGCGAAGTATAAAGCTATAAGGCAAAATAATTACTGGTGTTAAGTTTCAATATTAGGGAATGGGCGTCAACATAATAAACAGAAGCTGGAAACTAAGGTTTTGGTTCACTCCATTATACACTGCCTATTACTTTACAAACATGTTAATGTCCCAAGAAGTTAAACCCCGATCCTGTAGATACTCATAACTCTGTGTCCTGTTCGTAAGCAATGTTTAGATGACTGGATCGGTTGGCAATGTTCGAAGCTGTGTCATCGGCAACTGTGAGGAACCCCCCTGATTACCACGATTCTGCTCTTCCGATTACGTTGATTACTGCCTGCCTTCCAAATCAGCTTGAGCGCAATGCTTGTTTAAACTCGAGAATTCTCCACGCGTACACGACTATGTTAAGGAAAGAATTTGAAAAATTTAAGAAGAAGACTATGTTGACCAAAAAAGATGAGACCTCAGTCAAAAGTTCTAAATAATGGACAATAAGAAAAGGGAGATTCGACAATAAAGCAACTGAAGACACAAACAACAAACTTTTAGTCAGGCATTTGTTTCGGGTGGCTCGGTCCAGCTGTTGTGAAGCAATACCGCCTTGCTGAAACTTTCTCTAGATAGCAACGTTACAGGTGCATACGATGAATAGTAGAGTGAATTGCTGACGTGTTCTTCATTTAGGTTTTGTAACACGAAGCAGAATTATGATTGTGCGATCATTGTAAGGAGTAAGAAAGTGATGTGGTCATCACAGCGAATTCTGTTTCAACAGCCAATCACAGCTCAGCTGTCTTTAAATGTGACATCTGTGCACAAAACTGATGTCGGAACAGTTTGCTCAATGCTATGGAAATTTATAGTTTGAAACTGTTCAATTGATATGTAATGAAACATCGATCGATGCTTAAACTAATCCTGAAGCTGCTCTGCTTAGTGTAGTCTGGTTAAAAAAAAAGCTCTATTTGCCACAAGACAAAGAAACTATCTGCATGTTTTGCTTAACATTATAGATAGTTCAAATTTAAACAAAAGGTACTGAAAGATTTAATACTTGACGTTTCGGAGTCATCTTGACGCCATTATCAAGAGAAAAATAAGTATAAGAAAGGGAATATTTAAGTTGGCTAGAACAGTAGATAATGGCGTCGTGATTACTCCTAAACGTCGAGTATTACGTCTTTCAGTAATTTGTACATGCTTTTGTTTTAGCAAATCTCTTTTGATCAAAAAAAAAAAAAAGGAACACGAGTAAGAGGTTTTACTTTTAAGTATCAATCCTTTAAATTCCTTGCATTAATGGCGCATTCCATTTCCAGAGTGTGGCAATTCAAAGATTAGCACCGAAATTTCCCATTACTTGCAGAAATTAACCTTTTGCAAGGAACATGTCAGCCATCCATCATCGGAGGACCAAGAGGCCATGTTAACGAGGGTCCCCTAAATGGGTTGAACTGTATGCTAAGTGGCTTCTTAAGAACTCGTCTGACAGTGTTTTGGAGGGCCATAATTTGTGAATCTTTCTTCACGCAACGCATTCAGGTTGCATGAAGAGAGACATTTGCAAGACGATCCAATTTATAAGAAGTTGATTCGTCGGAAGAGGATTCTTGTATCATGCAAGTGCCACTTCTTTACATGTTTCTTTTCAGCTAGTGCAGCCAACGGCATGAAATGGTACATCAAGCTAGAAAATGTTTGCACTGAACATCTAGCATAAAATCTATCCGGACACCCTCAGATATTTGTCTTAGCATGGCGTCATTGGCGTAAGAACCAGTAACATTCATTTTAAATTTCTGCATCTCATTGCTGTTTTTCTTTGCAATGAAGTCGACCGCTCCTCCTTTTTACTGAGTTACTTCATGTGTTCTTTCCCTCTTGTATACGCGCTCAGTGATGTTTCTCCCACGTAAACGTACACTCTATTTCATAAGTCACGCCCGGTCTATCTGAAGAGGCTCGGAGAGCGAAATATATTTCAAACTTTTAGTTCTTATTTTACAATTTTTACAGTTTTTACAATTTTTAGTACGTCAAATGTGTATTTTAAAAAAGTGATGTCTTCCTCTAGTTCGAGTTATTCTAACACATTTCAGGCCTCAGCGTTGAGAATTGTTCAGTAACATGATATAGTTGTTGATTTAATGTAGGTTGCTCCCATTGAATATGTACTGCTTCTTTGATCTTAAGTTAGATGATGGTGGAAGCGTGATCTAAGATACTGAAGCAATCATGAGAACATAAGAATTTTGTAATTGTCTGAATATTAATATGTGAGAGCTCCCATGACTGGCCAGGTGTTTACGCACGCGGGTGGAAAAATGCCAAGTTGTTTCGCCGACGTAGCAGGTATTACAGCTCGCACATATGTAGTATACAAGTTTTTGTGTGCGGGCTGTTGTCCGTCTGATAAAAATAACAACAGTTTCATTTACCCGAAAATTACTAGAGAGTTAAAGAACTAGGAGGCCAAATTACAAGAAACAAATATTAGGATCGAAGAACACACGCACATACACACACGCACATACACACACGCACATACACACACAGACTGCACATCACACAACACAACAAAACACATACATATCTGCCTAACATAAATGAATACATCAATCAAGCAAATCAATACAAAGCAAAGGCACTTCCATTGCATTAGACAAATATGAAGAATTAGAAAACACAAACAAAAGAGCGCTTCATCTTTAACATTTTCTTTGAATGTTGAAACACAGTGTTCGCTAACGCGACCAGAAGCCATATTTGGCTTAGCTTACTAAAACGAAAGAATTTGCATAAAAATAGAGTTCAATTCCCAAACGAATGTTTTTCCCCATCAACATGGCCGCCAATTCTTTGTTTTCTCCACCAACATGGCCGCCGTGACGTCAAGTAAGAACACTCTTTTAGGTTCCCGGTTACAATAACCATTCTTCGCTCATTTGAAAAGTCTTTGCCGGCAGGATTATGACGTTATTGAACAGCCTCAGATTGGGATGTTTTCAATAAATGTATGTATGCATGTATGTACGTGACCAGCAAATTTACGCATTAAGAGTCTTAAAGCTACAATAATATTTCTGGCAACTCCAGGAGCTCAAACAACATTGCTTTTACAGAGGCATAGGTTTTAACTTCGCGGGTAATCTTACCTCAAGGTTGACCCTTAATATGCTTGTTGTTGTTGTTGTTGTTGTTGTTTTCGTTTTTTTCTTTTACTTTTTTTTTTTTGTTCACTGACGAACGTAACGACGAACCTTTTTCAGCCCCAGTGAAATTTGAATAAACTCCACTTGGCGCTAATTACAATGTTAGAAAAATCGCCTTTTTGGTCAGTTGACTTTCTTTGTTTGTCATCTTGAGTTTATTGGGCGTCGTCTGTAAATTTATTATTGAAAAGCAGCTTTGGTTCGACCGTTGTTGAGGCTATATAGACTATATGCATACTTTGGGAGATAATGAAGTAAAATTATGCGCTAAAAAAGTATATACATTGAACTTGAGAATGACCGTAGAACGGTCGAAAAGTCGTTCGATTTTAACCGTGTTTTTTACCGTTAACTGTTTTATGAAACCCATGTTAAAAAGCAACTTTGCCACTTTTTTCATGATGTAACTGTTTTTAAAAGTCGTTGAAATAACCAAATTCTGGTCGTTTGCTCCAAATTGGTTATTACATATAATCAATTCCTTGCCCTTGGCCAAAAAGAAGTCATTTGATATAACCACAAAAGTGTCTTTTTTTATATAACCAGTTCACCAAAAAGTGGTTATTTGATAGAGCCAATTCACACTGAAAAATGATTATTTGATATAACCAATTCACCGAAAAGTGGCTATTTGACATAACCAATTCCCCCAAAAGTGGTTATTTGATATAACCAATTCACCGGAAAGTGGTTATTTGAAATAACCAACTCACCGGAAAGTGGTTATTTGATAGAGCCAATTCCCACCGAAAAGTAGTTATTCGATATTTAACAAATCGAATGTGGTTTAGCGTTGTCTATACTCTTATCGACAACCATATTCGTCATCACAGTGGTCAAAATGTTGTGGACTCACGAGGCGCAGCCGAGTGAGTCCACAGCAAATTTTGACCACTGTGATGACGAATATCGTTGTCGATAAGAGTATAGACAACGCTAAACTACATTCGATTTGTTTTTTACCACAATATCAGCGTCAAAGAAAATGCTAATTTCAGAGCGCGAGCTGAAAACAGGCATTGCGCGACACGTTGACGCGAGCATCGTTGTCTAGACTCTTATCGACAACGGCAAATTAGCCAATAAGATTGCGAGATTACTAGCAATTGTGGTAAAAAGCAAAATTCACCGAAAAGTGACTATTTGACATAACCAATTCCCCAAAAAGTGGTTATTTGATATAACCAATTCACCGGAAAGTGGGTATTTCATATAAATGATTCCTCGTTAACTCCGAAAAAGTGGTTGTCTCAATTTGTTTGAATTAATCATCTTTGTAGCTGGACTTTCTCTCCACCTCTGACGCCAACCTAACAAAATCAAGAACAAAAACAAAACAAAACATACTGGACAAACCAGTCAAGAAACCCAATTTCTTTCGAAGTGATGTCAGCTCTTCAGAAAATACGTCCGTCATCACACAGTTATATATATCTTTTATGTTAACGACTGGTATATTCATGATAAGAAATTTACGGGCATTCGGTTCCCTGCTGGTGAACCTGGGTTCGTGGTTCATTCGTCCATTTAATTTTCAATTAAAATTTAAAATTTAAAATCTTTGTATTTTTTTTTTTGTTATTTTCCTTTCTTCTTTGTTGCTCGAAATCAATAAAAGCGTATCCCTAAACATTTACCGTTTTAACTTTTATAAAAAACAAAAATAACACTTAAACTTCTTGTATATTTTTGTGCAGTCAGCATTGAATCGAATAGAAAGCCAGAAAAGCTATGGTAGTAGCACGTATCAAGAAATGGTCCATTGTACCGGATCAAATTCCTTCGTTAAGTATAACACAATAGCCCCATTGTTATTAGCAGCCCTGAGGGACTTTTGCCGAAACTTAGCGAAAAGCTCAATTTCATCGGAAATATTGTCGGCATGACAAATTGGCTGCATTAGGGGGAGTGGGGAGGTATACATTTGCTCTCGCACGATCAATTTCCACCGGTGTACCCTAAGGAAGAATTGACCGTCGGTGTGCGCATCGGAATGATTGGAAGGTCGGCACTTCAAAAATTAACCGTAATGTAGTCGCCTAGTGTTTATCGAAGCACGAAAAAAAAAAACTGTCACTGTGCTTAATGCTGTTGTGCGTAATCGACAGCCGAGTCTTGATCAGTTGTACAATGCCTCAAGTGAGTGAGTATTAAAGACGTTGTTTGTCCGCTCAGCTATTTTGTAATGAGGTCCTCATTTTTATAAACCAACAGGTCATACCATTAGAGATTATTTTTAAAAGAAGCTGGATTCTGCTCAAAACAATTTTTTTCAAGTTTTCACAGAGCGCGGCATTATGACTTTTCCATTCTTTTTTTTCCATAACCGCAGCTTGCGATCTTGTCTACTGAGTCCTCGTTTATAATTTCACTCGACTGTATACTTTCCTTCCTTTAACGAGCCTACGAATAAGAGACTGGGACATATCTTTTTCCAGGTTGAAGCTGAAAGATGCAGAGCACATAGTACTGAAACAAGCAATGCCGATGTTATAGTTGTCGTAAAGTGCAGCGTTTGATTGTCTTTATAGCAACCGTTATCCCCACTAGCCACCCCAGCGTAACTTTTTCCACCGAAAGAACTCTACCAGCATACCCTTCCCCAGGGAAAATTTGTATTTTCTTCGTTCTTTCTGATCATTGAAACTTGCCGCTCGTATGGTAATCCGAAATTTCGGAAGTCCCGCGTGTATTTTGAACCTGTTGCTGTTATTGTTCAAGACCATATTAGGTCATTTTTTGGTCTTAGAACAAAGCCTATTGTTATCAAACTTGATCCGCTTTTCTTGATAAGAGGAAAACCAAATTGACAACGATTTTCAATTTTTTATTCAAACGGCTGAAAATTAAATGGAAGAACGACAGACGGACCAAGGGGCCTTGAGTTCCATTATGCCGATCATATGGCGTCGACAAAACAGAGCAAAGAGAACCTAATTGGACGAAGCACCCGGTTCCAAATCTTTTTCCTTTGATCACTTGTGATTCAGTTTATGTAAAAGAAGTACGAGTTGATGCCAATAAAGTTATTACACACTCAAAAACTGAAAATACAAATGCAAACCATGGAAGGATCATTCCAAAGCTTAAAACAACAAAAACAGGAGTTATATGCGGTAAAGGCTAGTTTTCACTAGCGAAGGAGTCGGAGTCGTAGTCGGAGTCGTAAGAGCGCTTGTGACCCATGCAGTGAAAATTAAAAATCGGAGTCGTAAGCGGAGTCATAAGCTCGACGGAATCGGAGTCGGCAGAATAAGAACGTTTCCATTTTCTTCCGATTCCGCTTATAACTCCGTCGCTTATGATCCAGTGAAAACTAGATTGTCGGAGTCGGAAGCAGAAGGAAGAACAAGCCAATCACAATGGGGGAAGGCTATTCTGCGAGTCTGCAAGCCGGAGCCTCGAGCCTTGAGCCTCGAGCCTCTTTTTGCAAGCCCCAAAAGATTCCTGCCAAAAAATCCAAAACGGGGCATAACGTCCTTATTTGGTATTTATTACTGGATTTGTGTGACCTACCGGCGTGGCCCTTCAAAAATTCTTGAGTATCCAGTCCTGTTTTCATGGTGCCGACCTCTCAGTAACTTCTAAAACGCTGTGCGATGTTAAGCTTCATGACAGTAAAAATCAGGCTCTGCTTCCAAAAAGTCTGCCAAACTATCCAAATTGTTTTCCATGTTGTGAAAAGACCCTCGTCACAGCCTTTTTTCAAAGAGCAGAAAATCTCCTCAATCGGATCCATCGCCTTTGTTTTGGAAGCCATCTTGAGCTGAAAACCGGGCCTTTTGAGGGGATGGACGCTGAAAGGCTGTACTGCGGACCCCGAATTTTTCGAATAATTATTGCTGACTATGACTGTATCACGAGCTCAATTTTGTTTGTCCTGTGCCTAACTACCAATCTATTATATATTTACTGACAAGCATATTCCTTCTTTATTTGTATTTATTGCATTGATTTCCTGCCTCAGGAAAAAATTTCTCTAACATGCATTGCTTAAATACTGTGCAAATTGATCGGCCCGATAGCGACGCCATCATCTTGATGACCGCAGGCTAGAAATTGTCCAGGTGCTTTATCTGAAAGATGAAAAGGCTAAAAATGCAAGACAAACACATGAGGAAATATTTATTAGAAATAAAAAAGAGGCTCGCAAAAAGAGGCTCGCGGCTCGAGGCTCGAGGCTCGAGGCTCTGGCTCGCAGACTCGCAGATTAGTTACACTCATCACAATGCTTGTTCTCACGCTCTCAGATTACAGTTTGACACCAAAATAGCGCTTCCGACTGCGACGATCTAGTTTTCACTAGATCATAAGCGACGGAGTCATAACGGAATCAGTATTTTGCTTCCGACTGCGTTGCTTTGATTTTCACTAGATCATAACGTTCCACGCTTCTAATTACTACTCGGACTCGGACTCCGAAAACCAGCCTTAAGGAGGGTGACAATATTACCATTGTTTTCTTCTTCTTCTTTTTTCATCTGCTGATGTTTAGACATAGTTCACAAGGAAAAAAATTCGTTAACCAGATAACAGTGAAGGAAGGGCCCCTTTAAATATCTTCCAAATACATTTCGCTTCTGTTGTGACGGCCAAATGCCAAGGAAACAAGATGAATGCGTTGACTCCATGGGTCTATGACTTTTCTGTGACAAGCATAAAATAGGTAGAAGGATTCCACAACTAAATTAGAATTAACATTTGACCTTTTTTTTAATTTGGTCAAAATTGAATGCACCTCGTGGATGTCTCCAAAATTTCCGTTTGAGTTATGACGGCCGACTGAAGTAATTAAGAAGCACAAATTATTTTCCGGCTTGAAAATACAAACCCCTTCTTTACAAAGTCAAAGTCTTCCGCATCTTTGTTGTTCTGGGTGGGTGTGTTATTTTACTATCACCATCACCATCACTATCACTATCACCATCACTATCACCATCTCCATTATTGTTTTTTTCTTTCTCGGGCAGCTACTTCTTCTAGAGTCGTTTAAATGTGAAGCTAGATATATCCGAAATTTTTATAGGAGATTGTAATGTTTAAAAGTTATAATTTGTTAAAGTGCTACTACGATAAAAAAATCACTCGTCTTTTTTCTTCACATTTAGGAAGTGTGTTTGCTTAATATTTCTATTTAGTGTCCGCCATTACTAACTTCAAAATCCTGAGAGAACTGGATCGAGGACATAATGACGTATATAGAAAGCGCACAAGCGTAAGGATGCAGTGTGTGTAAACCCGGCTGATTTAGTGCAGCACGGGAATTTTGAGCTTTCACACTCTCAAACTCGTGTTTTGCATACTTAATACGCTGCATTCACACACTGCAATTTTAAACCAGTGAGTAAATGACGTCATTTTATCCTGGATCCAGCTCTCCGAGGCCTAATCGGTCAGTTATGAACGTGAGTGATGGCGGACCGTTAAATTAAAAAGTTGTACTCAAAGTAAACAGTCTTCTGCTTGAAATTAAAGCTCGAAATTTCGCGAGTAGAGTGTTAAGCAAACACACTTTCAAAATTTGAAAACAAAAAAGACAAGTGATTTTCTGATTGTAGTAGCGCTTTAAAGGGGAACGGTTTTATTACGTTTTTTTCTTTCTTCTTTTCTGATTCCTTCTTAAAAGAAACATAAATTGTAATATTATTATTTATTAATATTATTGATATGTAATTAGGTTTTATTTTTATTAATATAAAGTTGTGCTATTATTATAATCATAAAAATTACAATTTCCTCGATTGTGATTGGTTTAAAAAACTCCTATTTTTCACTAATTCACTTGCCAAGTTGTTATCAGACAGTTTGTTATCGGATAGTTTGTTATTGGACAGTTTGTTATCGGACAGTTCAACTGAACCAATCACGTTCAAAGTAGTATTTTAAATCAACCAACCACATTCAAAGTTGTAGTTTAAATCAACCAATCACAATCTTGGTTTCAATCACCATACATTTTGACTATAGTCAATTTCAGAGCATTCTCGTCCCCAGAGCCACTCGTCTTAAAATGTCGTTGACGAGTGGTTCTGGACGCGCCAAAAAAAATCGAATTTTTCATTGCCTGACAAAAAAAAGAATGCGCAACAACAATTAAGTGTTGAAGTACTGCGCACTTCCTGTTATTCTCGTCCCCAGAGCCTCCAGTTTGCAGTTACCGTTACGGATGAGATATATTTTGCACAACTCAACATTACCTTCGAGCCAAAAAGTAGTGCCTTCAACTTTTCAATTTGGTCGGGAATGTGTGAGGATTGTGTGAGTGTGAGTCGACATGGCGGTGACTCGTCTTTATCCTGCTGTGACCTTACTCCTGGCTGGCACTTATTTACTCTTAGCAATATCGAAACTATATGAATCTCAAAATAAGAGTATCGACTTTGGTTTGAATTTAACCTTGGCCTTAAAACGACCTATCCGAGCAGGTTTGGAAGCGGTGAATCGTTGCCGACGTGAACTCACTCGCTCGACCATCTTCAAATCGACCGCAAGAAATCCATCTAGGCGATTACTGCTTTCACTGCTATTGCTGAGTGGAAACATCGAGCTGAACCCGGGACCTCAACACAAGCAACCTTGTGGTGAACGCACTAAGCCCGTAAAGAACAGCCAGATGGGGATAAAATGCGACATGTGTGATGTTTGGTACCACGCCAAGTGCAGTAATGCCGACTTGTCAACGTATGAAATTCTTCCCAATACTTCACTCACATGGATATGTCCACAATGCGGGTTTCCTAATTTTTCAGACTCATTCTTTAACGACCCTATTGATTCCCTGGTTTCACCAAACTCTTTTCAGTCACTACAGGAAGCTTCCATCGCAAATAGTACGACTTCACAAAATGTCCGCGTGATTTTCAATAACAAACAAGAACGCCGGTCGAAAGTTGCTAAATGCAAATTGACTTGCCTTGCCGTAAATTGTCAAAGCATCAAGAACAAAGTCGCCGATATTGCTGCAGTCGTCGATCAATATAAACCAGATATAATTCTTGGCAATGAGTCATGGTTATATCCAGATATCAAGAGCAGCGAAATTTTTCCAGATAACTACAACATCTATCGGAAAGATCGCATATCTGACAACCATGGTGGTGTTTTCCAAGCAATGAAGAAAGATATTATCGTTACTCATCGCGATGATTTGAACACGGATTGTGAGATTATTTGGACCAAATGTCAGATCCAAAACAAGAGATCAAAATCTTTATTCTTCGCCTCCTTCTATCGCCCAAACAAGACCGACATAAACAGTCTACAAGAACTTGACTCATCTTTATTCAGGTTAGGCGATAGATTAAATACAAGCAACGTAATCGTGGCGGGAGATTTCAACGCCCCGGACCTCAAATGGAACTATCCTGAACCAATAAATTGCTCTTTAAATTCTGAACGGCTGCTTGAAATCATCGATGAACACGGACTTACCCAACTAGTAAAAGAACCTACTAGGGATGACAACATTCTCGATCTTGTGTTGACAAATAACGTCAATATCATTAACAATGTTAGGGTAATCCCGGGAATAAGTGATCACGATATGGTTCTCTTTGAAGTGAACTTGGCATGCAGAAGAAAAAAGCCAGTTAGACGCAAGATTTACATGAGGAAAAAGTCAGACACCACTCGTATAAAGAAAGAACTACAAGACCTTGCGAATGATTTTGAAGATATGAAGAACGAATCCGTAGACGCAAAGTGGAATATGTTTCAACATAGGCTTACTGGAATAATGGATTCCTGTATACCGCACAAGTTCACTACATCACGCCATAACTTACCTTGGTTTAACCGTAACTTGAGAAGACAAACGAGGTTAAAGCAAAGGCTATACAACAGGGCGAAGAAATCTGGAAGGCAATCCCACTGGAATAAATTTAAACTAGTCAGGAAGCAATTACACAAGAACTTGAATAGGTCCAGGAACGATTATCTATCTGATTTTCTCGGCGACTCTATAAAACAGAACCCAAAGGCTTTTTGGTCACACATCAAAAAGCTAGGGAAGGAGGACACAGATAACCAAGATCTCAAAGTTGGAAATGAAGTGTTTACCGAACCGAGAGCTAAGGCCGAAGTGCTAAATAGCCAGTTTTCCAGTGTTTTTAACAAGGAAGAAACAGAGAATATCCCACACCTTGGCGAAAACCCTATTCCGACTATTGCAACAATAAACATCACAACTAGTGGAGTTGAAAAGCAACTTAACGGGTTGAAAGCAGACAAAGCGTATGGTCCGGATGGAATTCCTCCTTGGTTTTTAAAGGAAAATGCCCAGGAAATATCAAAGGTTCTTACTGATATTTATCAAGATTGTATTGATACCGGAACTGTGCCTATCCAATGGAAACACGCCAACGTATGTGCTATTCACAAGAAGGGAAAGAAATCGGATCCCTCAAACTATAGGCCCGTGTCACTTACCTGCATCGCATCAAAGGTACTCGAACATATCGTACACAGCCATGTTATGAAGCATCTTTCACAATATGGAGTGCTCACTGATTACCAACATGGTTTTAGGGCGAAACGATCAACAGAAACACAGCTCATATGTACCATTCATGATATAGCGAGTGCCATCCAGTCCAACAAAACAATTCACGCTGCAATCCTCGATTTTTCAAAAGCATTTGACAAAGTTCCCCATCGCCGACTTTTGAAGAAACTTGATTATTACGGAATTCGTGGCCAACTACATAACTGGTTCGAGTCGTTTCTAACACAGCGTACCCAATCAGTGGTAATTGGGGGAGAATCATCTGCACCTGTAGTTACAACATCTGGCATTCCCCAAGGAACAGTCTTAGGACCACTATTGTTCTTAATGTATGTAAATGATTTACCTGATGGTCTGAACTCTACTGTTAGACTTTTTGCTGACGATGCGCTGTTATATGGGACAATTTGCTGTGATGATGACACAGCTGATCTCCAAGATGATTTGTATAGATTAGAAGATTGGCAACAAAAGTGGCAGATGGAATTTAATCCTTCAAAGTGCAAAATCATGTGTTTTACAACGAGGAGGGATCCACCAAAGCGGGAATATGTATTCTGTGGAGAAATCCTAGAAGAAGTTGAACGTCACCCTTATTTGGGGGTAATGCTCGATAACAAAATGAGGTGGTCACCACATGTCGAAACTATCACATCTAAAGCAAATAAGATCTTGGGACTTATCAAGCGAAACCTGTGGAACTGCCCAAAGACAGTGAAAGAAACTGCGTACAAGACTCTTGTGAGGCCAAAACTCCAGTATGCCTGTAGTGCATGGGACCCACACCACCAGAAAGATAAAGCCGCTCTAGAAAGGATACAGCGGAAAGCAGCGCGCTTTGCTACTGGAAATTACGATCGAACAGCGAGCGTGACGGAAATGCTGCAAGACCTACGGTGGGACACACTTGAAACGATGAGGAGACACGCAAGGCTCTCCACTGTATACAAGATGTGCCACGGCCTCCTAGATGGGGACTGGGGGAATTATTTGAAAGCAAACAGAGAAAGGAGGACTCGGGGAAGCCATGATTTTAAGTTTATTGTACCAAAAGGACATAAAGATATTTTTAGATTTTCTTTTTTTCCCAGGACAATAACTGAATGGAACAAACTCCCACAAGAGACTGTCTCCAGCCAATCTCTTTGTATTTTTAAAAGTAAACTTAATTAGTATAATTTTATCAGTATTTTAACTTTTACTGTTATTTTTGTATATTTTAGTATAGTTTTATTTTTTAGCTTTTTAGAGTTGGCGTGATGTCGTTCCACGATTTTGCCGACATAATGATATTTAGATTTAGATTTAGATTTAGAATGAGCACATTCAGTGGCGAAACTACAAGAGCACAACTGCTTACAACCGCATAAAGATCTATGGTCCACCATGAACGAAAGAAGTTGCAATATCAGCAATTTTCGAAACCCCGTGAGCGAAATACACAGCCAGTCTCGTTTCTGTACTGCTACTGCATGCAAGGCAGGTTGTTGTTCCCTTTTCCTAAGTAAATTTTCTAAGTTCAATGAAATTAGTCTTGTTCAAAGCTTCGCCGGACCAGCTTTCAAGCCAGCCATCATAAAAGCCGATGGACTGTCACTCCCTCCCTGAGGATACATATCTGAGCATTAGCAAATACATTCTTGGCTATATGACATGCGCTACCCGATGTCCGTTATTTACGGACATCCGGTAATTGCTGCTACCAGAGCCCTTCGTTTCTCCCACCAAGTGACCAAAAGAAACGGAGGCTCTGGGGACGAGAATGATTTCAGAGCGACATTAATCGGACACTGTTATCTTTGCGCATGCGCTGGCGTTTGAAATCCAAACTTGAAAAGTTCCGGCGGAATTTTTGAAGTTGGAGAGCTACATGCAAAATGGCGGGTTTACCTCGGTGTAAGAACCTGTGAAGTTTTTCTTTGTTTTATCGCTATTATTTTCCTAGGCAGTATTGTTTGGGCTTCTTTGTTTTCTTTGTTTTACGTCACTCGTGAGAGTCACAGGTTCTTACACCGAGGATGAGCCAAAATGACGTTGACCGTCGAAACCGGTGTTTGAGCTCTCAGCGCGAATGGTCATTCAGTCTCCTCAAGAGAACAAAGCAAAGGGAGACAAAATGCATCAACGCATCTACAACAAGGAAAAACGTTTTCAAGGCTTGAATTCATGAGAAATTCCACGTACACAGCAGTGTAACTGGTGCGGTAATCGATCGAAGTGTAGTAGGCTGTGAAGTTTAATGCAGCGATTCCATCTTCGCGATTCATTTGTAGTCGCTTGAACGTCAGAGACCATCCCTTCATCGTTTGCTGATAAACGTTTAATATCTAAATTTGTATTTAGTGTAATATTTTGAAGAAAAACCTGTATTTAAAGTTGAAAGGAAGTGCACTGGTTGTGTTTACTTGGGTCACAAATTTAAACTACTCGGTGAGTACTAAAACCACGCATAATTTTTTCCCTGTCCTACCGTCGTTTGACTTCGAGGTCGTCTTTCGCAAATAAATTTACTCCCTTTCAGCTTTAAAAGGGCATGTTAAGATCCGCAATATGTTGAGGTATGTTGGAGAGAAAAAATTATTTATGTGAGAGGCGAGCGCTTGTTCAACCGACAGTGTTTCCGGTCACACTTCACTGAACTCGACTGTCAGTAATTTAAATAAATAATTTTTGGCTTCTTTTACATTTCTTGGATTCCAAATATTCGTTTACAGATAACTGTACATTCTATAGCCTCATAAAGGCTTATTTAATGTAGAATTTTAAAGAAAAACAACATATCAACGCATTCAGGAACATTCTCGACACCAGAGCTCTTCTCGGGCTTCGCGCCTCAAAGGCTCTGGGAAACTCCATATTGATCGTAGCCAAAATCTGGCTATATAGACTTCAAAGCGCATGCTCGACTACCCAAAATCCAAAATGGCGTCGCTGTTTGAAATAGTCCTTGCAGTATGCCTTAGCAAAAGGTGGTAAAGACTCTAAATTTCGCTTGCTGTGCCTTTCAATAACACGCGAGCTCTGAAGTTCAAATCTCAGCCGACAAATGCGGTATCAATCAAATTTCCAGCGGCTTCCGACTGCAACCGAGAGGCGATGATCGATGATTTATGGCCCAAAACAGTTTCAAGCATCAGAAGCGTGGCGGCTGAGTCCGTTGATTTCCTTTACGTTTCTCAGGATAATCAATCGGATAGTTTCAGTTATTTGAGGACCTGTCCATCGAAACTTCCCGGCTCAGGTTAGGCAATTCACCGAATCTTGACTTAGGTGATTTTCTGGAGTTTGGTGTGTTTGATCGATTTTATATTTTCATTTGTTTTAGTGAGAAGTAGCACGGTACTTGGAAATAAAAGCAGGGGAAGTTTGTGGTTCTGAAACGACCCTTTTCGTTTTTCCTAAGCGATGGACACACAAAACACTGAAGGCCGACGGCGTCGAAAACTACATCAGTAAATAACAATTCATGCTTGTTGAACTGGTCCGTCATCTTTCATCTCATTCCTTTGCACTATTATTAGAGATAAAGAATACGGGATTTGCGAGTCTAAACCCAGTATTTAGTGCGCATGATTCTTCAATACTTTTCAATGCAAATGGCTTTTTCGTCCCGGAGTGTGTTCGGAAAGTTTGATTGATGGAAGCCAAAACGCCGTTTGGCGGTTGGCGCTAGAAAATGAAATTATGAAAATCGCAGTAAAGGTAGAGCAGAAATAAATTATATTGAAGCTTTTGTTTCTTCAAGGAAGGACGTTTTAGGGGTTTCACTCATGTTAATTTGTTATGTGAAATTTATTTCGAAGCTAGCTCGCTTCACAAGAGTAACCGTTCAGTTTTTCGCGCGTACCGAGTTGGCCAATCACAAGCAATTTCATTATTTCAACTGATAACCAATCAGAGCTGGAGTTTGCGTCGAGTTCCCCAGAGCTCTTCCCGCCATCACGCCCGTTAGACACGCGCAAAAGGGAAGAGCTCTGGGGTCGAGATTGATTCAGGAAAATCTCTCCGTGTGAGAAATACTGCGCATGTCAATCCATGACAGTGTCCCTTTAAGCAATTTACGCTTCCTTTGTCAGTCTTTTAATGCAAAAATCCCTTCCTTTTACAGCTTGGCTCTTCTTCTTTTCTCGGAAATTGTAATTTTTATGATTAATTGGTAATAAGACTTCGTGTCATCCAATTCGGTCTTTAATTGTGTGAATAACAAAATGCTCGAATGTGATTGGTTCTTAACAGCCTTTATTTGTGTCTTAATTGGCTGCTTCAGGTCCAAACTGTCCGATTTGAGCTGTCCGATTACAAACACCTGTAATCGGACAGCTCAAATCGGACAGTTACCTTATTTGGGCATATTGAGCATTAGCTGCCATGTCATGTCAGTTGTCAATCTTCGCGCTTTGTAAAATTGCAGCCATTTCCGTTGGTTATTTTGTACAATACGTTTACAATTTAGAAAGTTGACCTCTAGAGTTTCTTGCATTTTTTTATTGACACAATTAATTGGTAATCGGACTTCGTGTCGTACAATTCAGGGATAATCGTGCTCGTAATTTCAAATCAGCCTCGCGCTACGCGCTCGGCCAATTTGAAATCACTCCCCCGATTACTCTCTGAATTGTACTCCACTCAGTCCTATTACCATTACTTATTATGCAGCAGTTAAAACTTTTGTATGCTATATACAGTTAAAATAGTATGACGGGGCGCTTGAGCGTAGCCCGTTAACTATGAGTGAAAACTTAATAAAACGCTATAAAGTTAAAATTTAAAATATATACAAAAATTAGCACTATCAATAGAACTATGAATACTGCTCCATAAGGAAAAAAATGGATAAACACTTTAGGAACTAAAATTGTAATTATAAAATCTTTAAAATTCTCTTAAATATATTACTTATTCGGCTGTAAAAACAAAATTCATTGACTGTCACTTCATAACTTTAAAAGTCCAGACTATACTCTCTGGAGAGAGTTAATAAATAGAAAGCAATATTCATTATTCATGTTGCAACTTTAAACGTCCGAGAGATGTTTAGTGTTCCTGAGATTTCAGCCTTCTGCATGTTAAAACCCAGGTCTGCATATCCTTTCTCCTCGCAAAGATCTTTCATTATCTTCACGTAACCTTGGTTCCGGCCGTTATTTGAACGCGGCGGCTCTTCTGCACTTGCTAGTAGTAAGGCTTTCTTCTTGCAATCCAACAAATCTTTCTTCATTGTCTCACTCCATTTCGTCCTTCCTTTTGATCGTTGTTGGCTCTCGCCTTCCGCCGTGTTCGTCATATTGAATATAACGGCTTCTAGCCGAACTTGTAAAAATATTCCAAATTAAATTAAAACAGAGACAAAATTCACTCGTTTAGAGACACCAAATTGCCCCGCACGAACCCACAAGGTAGTCCACAAGGCAGTCCACAAGTTTCTAAACTTTCTATATGTGTAGTGGCGCTCCAAACTCGGCTGGCTTTCAATAAATCCTGAACTTTCGCACGAGGTGAAGTAGCACGTCTTACTTACTTGCCGCAATTATTATTATTATTATTATTATTATTATTATTATTATTATTATTATTATTATTATTATTATTATTATCAGCTTTGTGAACTGGATGATCTTTTTCCGGTTTGCTTCCTAAGGGAGCGGGTTATAGCCCATGACCAAAGGTCCCTTAGAGTTTTCTCCTTACTCTAGAGCTCCAACACCTTTGTCAAAATCCTTGCCGTTCCCAGTAACGTAGTTTTCTGGAGTAATGAAATACTAATTTTGACATTCAACTTTCCCAACCACTTGTCCAAGTTTTTTGTTACACTTCCCAATGATGCTACAACAATTGGTACCACCTGCACAGTTCTCATGTTCCACATTCTTGCAATTTCTCTTTTAAGATCCTGATACTTTTCAACTTTCTCATTCTCCTTTTCAACAATTCTTTTATCCGCTGGTTTACCCTGGGTGCCAGAGGTTATTGTTTTCGTTTGAAGGAGGGAATTCGCATCAACGAGGCGCGAAGCGCCGAGAGGAAAAAAATAACCTCTGGTCGCACGAATGCTGAACCTCATTTCCGTGCGGTTTTCGTGTATCAGATATCCCACCAAACCGGTTTTCGATGGGCGGGGAGACCGTGTCTGGCTGTTATCATTTTTGACATTTCTGACATCCGATCGCTAAAAACAATCGCACGTGAAGCGAATCGATCGCTAAAAATAATCGCACGTGTAGCGAACCGCGAAAAACTTCTCTGTATGTGGAAAAATGTCGAGGAAGGTTGTGACTCCGGTAAAAATTGTTCGCTCATCCGTCGACGATTTTTGCAGTGTTTGCAACATAAGTTTGATCATTTATGGCTACGGGAAGCTTAACTTATTTCAAGGCGAAAATGCGAAGAAGCAAAACATTGCGGCGCGATTATCCGCTGTTTTGGGATTTCCCGTTTGTAAACAAGGTGATGCATCTTCGCTGTCATCACCAAGAGAGCAGGCTGCAATACCGCGATCGGCAAGCCCTTGAATATGTGAGTCAATAAGGTCAGTGAGTGGACAGATCACCAAAAGAACTGAATTCTTTGGGTAGTCGAAGCCTTGATCATGTAGGTTGGCACAAATTGCTGGAACAAGTTGAAAGATCAAGGATTTTCCACAACTCGTCGGTAAAACGGCCAACACATCCTTCCGTTTCAGGAAAGCCAACAACGCTTCTTCTTGCACTGGTTTTAATGCAACAATATCGGAAAATTTAGACTCCAAAGCGACCTGAACAGCATTTCGAAACGCACAAAAGAATCCACGATCGTCGATAGCAGCCGCCATATCGATGCTTACACTTGCTTTCTATTCAACATCGAAACCGGTTTGTCGGCTGGGAAACCACGCTTTTTCTAAGCCAATCATAGTTGTTGTTTATTTGAAGAACCAATCAGCGGACTAGGACAAATTCTGTCCTGTGGAAATGAATATCTCTGCTCGTGCGACCAGAGGCCCGTCTCTCGCGTTCTATTTTGGCTTTTCAGGGATATTTATTTTTTTCAACGGGCCTCTGGAGCCAGGGTACCGCTGGTTGGGCAATATCAATAATAGTGCACTTTCTCTCCTGTTTATTTACAACTACAATGTCCGGTCTTCTGGCTTCAATGACATGATCACACTGAGTGTATGTTTACATCCCACAGTAGTTTAACGTCGTCGTTTTAACTTACACTGTCAGGTGCGTGTTCACACCACTTATTCTTCTTTTCCAGATGATATTTCTCACACAACTTCCAATGAACATTGTCATGTCTCTGTTTTTATTCCCTTGGGCCAGCTTTTTACACTCACAGACAATATGGTTTACATTCTCACCTTTCTCGCCACATAGCCTACATAACGGGGATTCAACCGTTTTGTCAATATGGTATTTTACATAATTAGTCCTCAGGGCTTGTTCTCGGCCTGCACAAATAAGTGCTTTTGTTTGGATCTTCAAATCTGCTTTTCGCAACCAGCTCCACGATTCTTCTACGTGCGTCCTTTCTGATATTTCTCTTAGAAATTGACCATGCAGCCTTTTTAATTATTACTATTACTACTATTATTACCTTTTTAATTATTACTATTATTATTATTGTTATTATTATTATTATTATTGTTATTATTATTGTTGCTGGTGTTGTTGCTGTTGTTGTTTTTGTATATTACAATAGTATAACGTACTACAAAACATGCCCCAAATGCTATCCTTACAGTCCAGTCGCATTAACCAAAATTAGAAATTTTCGATGGTCTTAATAGATGTCAATATGATGCCTTTTGAAGTCGTTGATACGGTTTCTTGAAATAAGTTATCGGGTTGCCGAGGGCAACGACAGAATAGCTTTTTAAGAGATCTATTAAACTCAGGAATTTTAAAGCTATAAATAACTGGATTGAGAAACGAGTTCGAATATTGGATTGCTATGGTTATTTGCACACCAAACGAATACAGGTTCAGAAGGTATTCCTTAAAGGAAAAATATATACCGTTTGGTAAATATGTTATGATAGACAAAGATGTCTCAATGAGGAGAGTCTTAGCGAGATTTCTGTTTTGTTCCATTGCTCTCGCATGATTGCTGGGCAGACGCTTGCGCCGTCTTGTTGAGATCCAGATAGCGAGATATGCACCAGTGATAACCAACACTGAGGTTATTTCAGTGAAGGGCATCAGAAATCTAAAGCCGCTGTTACTTTTAGCCCTATACAGGTTAAAACATAACGTTACATATCCATTCAAGGATGCTATACACCATACAATACCAACAGAGATACGATAGTACCATATGTTCAGTATTCGATGACGAAATGGCCATAAAATGGCCAACATTCGTTCCAGTGATATCAAGGCCAGCGATGATATGGAAGCTGTTAATCCAAGAGAATCGAAAGTCATCGCTGTTTTGACTGCAACAGTATTGACGTCGATTTTCGTCATCACTGCGACTCCTTCATAGATCGCCAGAGTGATTGCGATTCCCACGAAGATATCAGCAACTGTAAGATTGATGAGCAAATAACCGGTGCGCTTCAGTCGTTTTCGAATGTTCCAAAAGATGTAGATGGTTATCAAGTTTCCTGTGAGGATCAAAACCGCTTCAGTTATGTATACAACCATCCATGGAACATCGATAAACAGAGGAGAGTTTGTTTCATTGCTCGTGTTCACCATCGCGTTATTGGAAAGGAAGCAGCCTAACTAGTTTTCTCATTTCTATTTTCTTGAAGATCTGTTTTAACGTTTTGACAATCACGTCGGTTGCCGGCTCGAAACAACGGAAAATATGTCCTTGTTCTTCCTCTGGGTGGTGAATCAATTTGCTATTTTTATGTCAATATCTTCATGAAAAGGAAATGTTTAAAAATAGAATGGCTGCTTTTCTCATCAGGAGAGAATTCCACTTAAGTCAGTTGAATTTCAAAACAACGCTCTATTTTGTGACTGATTTTAAGTCATATGGCCCTATTTCTATTCACAGTGAGGTATCGTTTAAAGGGAGATTAGTAATTTTGTACCGTTTGTAGGATTTTACCGGAATTAAAATGCGCTTAGTTTGGAGTTACTGAAATTCAGTTTCTATGGCAACACAATGGCGCGTTTATTCTTGTTCAGTTTGACGTAAGGCTAATCAACAAAGATGGCGCTCCTACTGCAATCAGTAACTGAATTGCAGTTATTCTGACTTATCTACCTCGTTTTTTAATTAAATTATGCCGAGATTAATTAATTTCTTTTTTAGCTTTATGTCATTGTTGTTAACTCCTGTTAACGCATGTGAATGATACCTTAATTCAATTGAGAGATGTATCACCCTGATTTGTAATAAAAAACAGGATTTGTAATATGAACCGGCCGGAATTGTAATAAAAATCAACCGGATATGTAATAACAACAGGATTTGTAATTAAAATCAATCGGATATGTAATAAAATAACTAACCGGATTCGTAATAAACTTTCAACCGGATTTGTAATAACATACTTAACCGGATTTGTAATAACCTATCAACAGGATTTGTAATAACACTGCGAAAGGTGAGTCACATACCTTGATATGCGTTTGCAATAAAATGTCAATATCCTTCCCTACCTTTACGGTTGGAAATTTCTATAGGGAGTCGGAAGGGGGGAGGGGGGGGGAGTGGGGGATGAGGGGGAGTCGAGGGGTCGAATTCGAATACGGAATCCAAGATGAGCGGAGAAGGGAGGGAAGTGAGCAGCTGAAATGATATTCTTGGTGTTTTTCTGCCTGCCCTGCTTTCTAACCTAAGTCTAACAAGAATAACAAAAAGGTTTCTAGTTTGGTATAATATAAGCAAACATGATATGTTCTGATATATAATGCAACATTAAAACAGTAGAGTGGTAAAGTATGTGTGTTCGAAATATTTTAATGAAAGGCCCTTTAAATACCGAAATGACATATTTCCCTACCCTTTCATATACTTAGCCTCGTGAAAGCCTACCCTTTCATATACCTGAAGCGTGAAAAAGGCACCCCTTTTGGGTGGAGCCACCCCGTATAGGCCATTATAGGGAGTGCCCCCCGGGGGTCACATATGAAGGCAGATATGTAGAATATGTTAACTCCACACCCCCCTCTCCTAAACTCCTCTCAAATTGGCGCCGTCTTCGACTCCTAACCTTCTGGAATGTCCAAACCCTTCCATAAGTAGGAGAATAGAGGGTATGGATATCTTTAAGAAAATACACTGGGTATGTGATTCACCTTTCGCAGCGTTATTACAAATCCTGTTGATAGGTTATTACAAATCCGGTTAAGTAAGTTATTACAAATCCAGTTGAAAGTTTATTACAAATCCTGTTAGTTATTTTATTACATATCCGGTTAATTTTAATTACAAATCCTGTTGTTGTTACATATCTGGTTGATTTTTATTACAAATCCGGTTGATATTACAAATCCTGTTGTTTATTACAAATCAGGGTGATACAAGAGACGATGGAGAACTCTTTCCAAAAATAGCTTAGTTTTTCCTTAATAACACTTCTTAACTTGCAAGTAGTTTTCAAGTGACATTAAGTCCGCCCGCTCACGAAAAAATATTGGAGAACATTGGCAAGAAAATGAAACACTTGGTTCAGGCTTCAGTTTTTTGTAGTAGTAGTAGTAGTAGTAGTAGTAGTATTTGTAGTTACTGTAATTGAAGATTTAGTTGCTCTGACTCGTGTCTCCTTGTACTGATAATATATTTATTCTAGCTCTGACCGTTGTTATTATTCTTTTCTTCGTGATTTGCCTAGATTAGCTTGTTGCTAATTGCTGGTGGCATGGAAAAAGTTTTAAGGAATTTGATTCAACTAAAAATTTCCTGTCCGCATAACAAATTGCTCTGGTTTCACTGAGAAAACACGAACAAAATTAACGGTAAAACATTTGCTATCATAGATAAAGTACCAGTGCTAATTGACCAAAAAGTCTTGCCAGCATTTTCCTTTTCTTTGGTGAGGATAATGTCCTTCTAGTGAATCGTTTGAAATATTTAAAACTTTCGAGGGGATTTTAATATTTGAAAAGGTGAGAGCTACCTGCTAAGTCATTGAAATCATGATTACTTTCAATATATTTTGTAAGTGTGTAATGAGTGTTATTATGTATATAAAGAGACTCATTTCTACCAGGAGCCCATAAATAGGAGCCTCCATACGCACTGTTTCCTTGAGTCAACGTTTGCGCGTATCTTTCTATTTTTAGAACTGCTTTTTCTGCAGGAGGCTCCAATTTACTGGGAAAATCTGTTTCCAGTAAATTCCGCACACAAGCAACCGTAATAAAATTGTGGCCAAAGGTGTGGATCGTGTTGTCCCGATCCTTCTCTTGGGCATTCTAAACAGTGCGTGCAAATTTAGAAACCCGCAGCGTTCTAAAAATAGAAAAGATACGCGCAAAGGTTGACTCAAAGGGCTTGTATGGGAGAGTGAAGCTCCTATTCATGGGCTCCTGTTTCTACTTATAAAAGCAGAAAAGACAAAACGGCGCATTACAGTGAAAAAAAATAATTACTCGGCCGGAAGTAGGCCTAGTCTAAATATGAGCTTGTTTCTTCGCCGTTTTATTTTTCGTCTTTGTCGAGTTTCACCCACACAGCTCACTTCCGGCGTTTCTGCGCAAGCTGAATTTAGCAGTACCTCTCGGAAGGCCCTGGGGACGAGGTTGCACAAAACAAGGCCGCCGAAGGCCGCCATGTTAACATCACGGACGCTAAAGTGAAGATTCACGTTGCGTTTATGTAGACAGAAGTGTCAACAGCGAGACGAAAGGTTTTAACATAGCCACACTGAACTCCAGATGTTTTAGTCGTGCCCGTGGCTTCTACAAAATAAACCGCTGTAATTTTGAGGTACATTTTGCTTAATAATTCAAGTACGGGATATCACACACTCCTGAGACTTTTAAAGGTAGTTTATTTACTATTTTTGTACAACATCTCAATTTCTTGACATTAGTTTTGAATGATAAATGATTATATTTTTAAATTGCGTGACGTGAAATCCAACTATAGAACTGGCTGCAGAAACCATACTCTCTTTAGCAAGGTCTCGCTTTCAAGTGACGTATTTCAGCAAACAGTTTCACACTGCTGAATATTTTTTCTCCTCACATTTAACCGAGATTCCAGTAACGTTTATACCAAAAAATCCTACGTTCTGTAATGGTCTTTACTGCAAGCTAGCGGACCTATATGAGGAAACAAACTCCTGGGATCAAAAGCAGACAAAAGCCACTAATCATTCATTGTTTTTATGGGTCATCGTTTTCTACTTAGTCGGTTTTTATGCCGTCGTGTTTTGGGTCATCGTTTTCTAAACATCCATAACACAAGCAGTGTTGACTGTACTTGAAGAATGCGTTGTATTAGAGAAGGCAGTGCTATTATCTGCTCATGATGAACATGATACAATAGTGAAAATAAAATATGGAAAGGAATTCAGATCTTGTTATTGTAACTTTGTCATAGTATTACAACCGTGCAGGTGACTCAGTGAAGTAACAAATTGCAATTTCTAATTGCCTAGTGCGGGAAGGCCGAGTAAAGGCCAACATGGCCTCGTGTTCCTCCAAAGTATCGAATGGTCTCTGCGAGCATTTGCGAGCATGCGAGCACAGCGTTTTATTTTGCGAGCACGAGCAGTGATCAAATTTGTCTTGCGAGCTGCGAGGACCACAGAAAAATGCTACTGGTGGGTAGCGAGCACTTCGTAAATTCTCCTCTAAGATCTGCTGGCAGCAATGTCTCCCTGTTTTATTTTTACACTTTCTTTTTAATGGAGTATGCCAAGTAGTCTGACTGATACCACCACAATGCGCAACACTCTTAACCTTTTATCGCAACACAACTAATCGTAGCTAATTATGCCACATTTGATGTCAAATTACCTCATGTTTTTACGTGGAATTCTAGTAGCTTTTGGATGTTCAGTGGCTTTCACTTTCAGAAGCTTCAAAGCCGCTTTAAAGTTTTTGTGAAATGGAAGGTATGAGTTTTATTTGACATATGTTTGGTTTTACAATCTGAGTCTTCTTCGTTTGGTCGTAAGAGTCGTTAGCATGTAATCTAACATTTAGCTACAGTACATTTCAATGATAGGGAAATTAGTTTTCCGAGGTTAACAAAACTAACTAGTTTCCTGTGGCTTAAATAACCATTGACTGAATAGCCTTGTAGGAGTTTCAAGGTGCTTGGACGGGTCGAAATAAACCTGGACTGAGACTATTCTTAACCATTCAGACCTGACTGGATGTACTGACAGTCGAATAGCTCTATTCTATTTCAAAGTCCTCTTGTGATTTTACTCCCTGCCTTCGCAGATGCCAGCTTCGGGAAAGGTTCGTACGTGCGTCTTCGTACGGTCAATTTAAAACTAAGACGCCCGGAGGGAGTACTCCCTATAATGACCTATACGGGGAGGCTTCGCCCGAAAGGGGTACCTTTTTCATTTTTCAGTTATATGAAAGGGTACGGATTTCACGAGTCGAAGTATGTGAAAGTGTAGGGAAATCTGTCATTTAGGTATTTAAAAGGGCCTTTCATTAAAATATTTCGAACACACATACCTTATGACTGTACTGTTTTGATTTATTGAACGCTACGCAAAAATGACAAGACTTCATTCTAAGGGCTAGAAAGGGGATGTAGTGTTCTTAAATAGGTTTGTGAAAAGGATGCCATTTGTCAATGGAAGGTATACGAAAGGGGTACCTCTTCTTTCAAAAATGGTATTTAAAAGGGTAAAGGGTCAGACCTCGGGGCGGAGCCTCCCCGTATCAAATTCTTTTTTAGTACCCCCTCCGGGGACTAAGCATTCTTTATCTGTTCCCTTTATCCTGGACAACATTTTCAACAGCAAGTTCCTCTTTTTCTGTACATCCTTCGTTACTTTTATGTAGCAACTTGATGAAATTTGTTTTTTCATCTGGCCGTTTTCGTGATTGTAAATTTTTGCAGTTAATGCTTCATCGTTCCATGAGACAGCCATTTTGCAAAATGTCGCCCGTGCGGAATACGCTGGTCAGCGGGAAAAAAATTTACGGTTGATTGACCGAGCGAGTAAATTTTTTTCCCCAACAAAGTGGTATAACACGTTCATGGCTTTCCATTCATGAGTTAAAAGCATGAGTAGTTTACAGCTTTAGACGCCATAAAGGCTTGATCTCCCATGAAATCAAGGTCCATGAGATCTTTCTTATTAGGAGTTTCTAGATGATTCTGATGAACCTAAAGTCTTATGGATCCTCGCTACATCTATTTAACAAAAAACAGAGAGACTTAACATCGAAAACTTGACATTGTGATTTCTTTTTACAGGTTACACTTCTATTGTTCACTAAGATATATGGGTTATTGGCCAAGCTTGAGGTCAGGATGGCGGGATATTGGCCATAAACACGCATAAAAAAGAACGAGGCCAATATCCCACCATCTTGACCGAACAAGCTTGACTCAAAGTACGCTATTAGAAGAAAGTAAAACGCGGGACGAACGGGCTCTCCCAAGCGATCAAGAGGGCTCCATCTTGACCTCGCGGGTGGCCAATCACAGCAGGAGAATTGATTCATGTTGACCGCTGAAAGAGCCAGTCATATAATGATATACCTTATTACTTTTTTTACCATCGCTATTCGAAAATGGCTTGTTAAAGAACCAGGAAAAGTTGAGCTACGAAAATGAATTTTCAATGAAAGACAGCAGAAAATGAATCAGAAATTCAAAGTTCGTGTCTTTATCGTTGTCATGAAGTATTAAGTAAACTTCATGACAACTAAAAACTGTTCTTAAAAGAAAATCTTTATTGGATGCGTTTTTTCAGGAATAATGTCTTCTTTGAAAATGACACTGTCTCGTAACAAAGAAACCCAATTGCTAAACTAGTTTTCTGGAACTATAAATAAGGCAAATATATGGGCAAATACAACTTGAAAACTGGCAAACATTTGCAAGCTCTTTCTTTAATGTTACCCGCGCAAAAAAAAAAACAAGGAAAGGATTATTTTCCCTGGAAAAATAATCACGTGATCCTTATCATTATCTTGTCGCCGTAAACACTCAGTCGTAATAGCCTTTGTATCACCCTGATTTGTAATAAACAACAGGATTTGTAATATCAACCGGATTTGTAATAAAAAATCAACCTGATATATAATAACAACAGGATTTGTAATTAAAATCAACCGGATATGTAATAAAGAAACTAACCGGATACTTTCTACCGGATTTGTAATAACATACTTAACCAGATTTGTAATAACCTATCAACAGGATTTGTAATAACGCTGCGAAAGGTGAGTCACATACCCAATGTATTTTCTTTAAGATATCTATACCTACTATTCTCCCACTTATGGAAGGGTTTGGATATTCCAGAAGGTTAGGAGTGGAAGACGGCGCCAATAATTTCAGAGGAGTTTAGGAGATCTGTCTACATATCTGAGCCCCGGGGGACACTCCCTATAATGGCCTGTACGGGGAGGCTCCACCCGAAAGGGGTACCTTTTTCACGCGTCAGGTATATGAAAGGGTAAGGATTTTACGAGGCTAAGTATATGAAAGGGTAGGAAAATCTGTCATTTAGGTATTTAAAAGGGCCTTTCATTAAAATATGTCGAACACACATACCCTACGACTGTACTGTTTTAAGGAAAATCTGTCATTTAGGTATTTAAAAAGGGCCTTTCATTAAAATATGTCGAACACACATACCCTACGACTGTACTGTTCTAATTTATTTGAACGCTGCGTGAAAATGACAAGACGACTTCCTGATTTAGGTATACGAATTGGTTACCATTTGTCAATGGAAGGTATGCGAAAGGGGTACCCTTTTCTGTCAAAAATGGTATATAAAATGGTGAGGGGTCGGACCACGGGGCGGAGCCTAACCGTACTAATTTTTTTAGTACCCCCCCCCCCCCTCCGGGATATATATGACCTCTGACAATCGAACCTTAAACGGAAGGCACTCGCCACATAATGAAGGTACTGTAGAAACCATTTAATGGGATTTTGGTAAAATGTATTCGAACAGAAAGTTTTGGAGGAAACTTGCAGCGATTCTCTAACCATCGAAATTATCTTTTGCATGCAAAGCTCATTGTTTGACGGCACTTAGAAACTGAAAACAATTCAGCTAAAGGAAATTAGGACTACGACTATCTTCAGAATACAGGAGTTTGATTTATTTGTTTATTTTTTCTTTCTTTCAAATTATGAGTTTTTCGATGAGTTGCTACAAGTACGTGTTTGCTCTCCCAAGAGCCATTTGTTATTCTTCCTGGTTAATACCACTAGTTGAAACAAGATTCCTGTCTTACAATGTTTGCGGAGTCACTCGCGAAGTTTCGTCGGGTGTCGGGCTGAACATGAAAGAGAGCGGGGATCGGCAAACTGCCTGTTCTGTCTGACCATGCGGGTCGGGTACTAACTTAACAATCTGTCATTGCATTGCATTATGAAATTAAATGCCTGTCTTGTTTGTTTGGTCCGACGTCCGACGAAAAGTTGTGACTTGGCAAATTTGCACAGCTTCGTATTTTTTATTCGGCCAAAACCTTAAACTTGACGTTTTGAACACCTTAGCTCATCCGATTTTTACTTTTGAGAAATTCAAAAGTTATTAGCAAATATCTTGTTTTCGAAGCACTTTCGAAAGTTTTGCTAATTTAAAGAAACGGCGTTTCTTAAAATTAGCAAAACGGTATGTGTTAAGGCCTGGTTTTCACTAGCGACGCAAGTACAAGACCGGTTATTTCACTATGAAAACGGGCTTTAAAATGCAAGTAGAAGCGCAAGCAGAAGTGCAATAATCAAAATTTTTCCTTTTCATTGTGCTTGCGCTTATGCTTGCGTTCCCTTGCGTAGTGTTCGTTTTTACTTGGCATAAGCTACTTATGCTTGCGCTTGTGCTTGCGTCACTAGTGAAAACCAGGCTTAAGTTTTAGAAAACAATAATTAGAATCGTATTCCTGCAAAACTGTCGACGAAAAAAGTACGGACTACAACAACGTTTCGGCGAGTCCAATTTAGAACGAACGCAGTTCACTGATCTTTGATTATTACTAGCTTACAGAACGACGAAGAAAGCCCGACTCGAGTCGAATGTCTGGCCGTTGTTTTGTGATTGACTGGCGAACTTGAATTTCAAAAGCAACTCTTGCTACTGAATGGCTTCCTGTCTAAGACAAACCTCGTAAGGTAATAGTGAGGTGGCCAAGGGTGATTTTTAGGCGTGATGTTTACAGACTGGAAGAAAGCATGAAATTTGGCACAACGAATCTTTTTGGTGTACGAAACAAATTTAGCCTGGGTGCCACGTGATTTGATGATCCGGGGGGAAGACACGTCATTTCAATTCTTGATAACTTTCATCAGCATGAAAACGAGGCTGCTAAATCAATGATTACTTTTATAATGCTTTTGATTAGCAAATTGAACTAAAATACATAAGCAACTTACAAATTAGGTTTAGTAGTTTATTTCAATAGACTAAATGTTTATTTCATGATCTACTTGTTGAATAAATTGACTTAAGAGCATGCAGTGGAGTTTGGCTCATGTTGTATATAGTGAGTATGCAGAGGATGCAGAGGATACATCGGAGAATGCAGTTGAAATCGTTTTTCCGTTTTAGTTTTCCTTTGGTTGTTTATTAAAAGAATGCGAAACCGAGGAAATATGAAAATATAGAACCGCTTCGATGTATGCAAAGACTAATAAAGTCGGTGCCAAGCGCGGGAAAAAGTACAAAAGGCGCCAAACACGGTAAACGTGGGTCCACGAATTCAGTAGAGGATTAGTTTTGGTTTTATATCGAAAGCTCGAAAGTGAGATCGGTAAATTACTGTTGCCCTCAATTAATCATGGGCCAACTTCATCCACGAAACACAAGGTAAGCTAAACACAATAAATTATAACCTGGCGATGCAATTTAAGCTTGAGATGGCCGGCGCAAAAGGTTAACTTAATAAGAGGCCAATTTTCCATTCATATTGAACAGAATCAGCTTTAACTCTTTAATACTTT
>JAEMWC010000039.1:1307500-1400000 GCA_016490735.1 Pachyseris speciosa
GAAAAGTCGAGAGGTCACATCGTGCCCTTCCAAAAAAAAATCGCCTTTGACTCTGGCCACCTACGTAAAAGTGGAGTAAACTGGGCAAAACAACTAAAGGAATATCAGAAGCTTCAAAACGAAGAATCCATGGAAGCACTGGGGAACAAATCCCCTTTCGAAGTTTTCTACGGTAGAAAATCCAACGCCAAGCTTCAGTCACCTAAACCCACCGATTACGCACAGAACAAGAAGAAGCTCGACGCGATCCGTTCACGTGCTAAAAAAGCAAGCAATGTCTGGGACAAACGCTATATAAACCGCCGATTGAAAAACAACCCTCCATCAACCTATGAACTTGGCGAAAATGTTTTGATTCGCTACCCTTTCAGCCGCACCAGTAAAACTGCGCCCAAGCGTCGATTTGTTACAACTGCTCAGGTCAACTTCTCAACGGAAATTAAAAAATTTCCGCTATAAAGTTAGTTATCGACATCCAGAGACAGGCGATAAAACTACGTCTTGGATTTCTGTAGAGGACATAACAAGTGAGACAGTACAGAAAGAAAACGGTAAAGACAGGAGGCCAGGAAAGAGTTATCCAGTAGGTATGCATCAGCAAAAAAGCACCAATTGCCCCGCGAGAGACGTGAAAATGCCAGGAGCAAATTTTACATACCAATGACTGTAGAGAATGTCTATGAGGAATTCACGTCACATGGGTATAATGTGGTCTTCAAGCCTGATGGAAATGGCGATTTCCAGTTCAGCGCAATAGCGCATCACCTTGCAAGCATCGGCATATTTCGCTCGGAAAGGACAATACGAGACGAAATTTGTCAATATCTGGAACAAAATCCGAGTGACACTGACGGTTTTCCGTTAGAACTGTTTGTAGGGGTTCCGTGGAGCCAATATCTCGCAATTATGGCTCTGGACGGCACCTATGGTGACTAGCTAACTCTGCAAGCCGCTTCAAATCTGTATCTGATACAGTTAACAATAGTGTCCTTATTGGGTGCCAATGCCATGGTTCACATTTTTCCTCAGCATTCCCCACCTGTTGCAAGCTTTGCACTTGGTCACTTTTCGGAAGAAGATGGGATCCATTATGTGAGCCTTGCTAGAGAGCAAGAAGAATCGGAAAATAACAAGAATGGAAATAAAGATGAGATGACGGAAAGTGAAGAGGGTGAAAAAGGTACCGGTAAAAGCGTTGAAGAATGTGGAGTAGAAAACAGCAGTGGAAACCGTGGAAACAACAGAGAAGATAAAGACGTAGGAGAGGGTGTGAATGAAGACCAAGGACAAAGGGGTGATGATGGTAGGGTGGAAGAATTGAATCGGGCTGAGGATGATTCGAACCCATTTGACCACCTGCCTGATGAATTACTGGAAATAATTATCGAACATTCACTCTCTGGGTTGAACAGAGGATCGTTTGTTAGGGCGTTTTCTCGATTGCACACTGAACGTGTGTTCGATATTCCGTCGTATTGTTATGCCACACCAGCGTTCACTTCCACGATTACACCTCGATGGAAACATTTGTCCCGGATACAACAGCGTTATGAGCTTATTAGGAAAGTATTGTAAGGGTAGCGGTGTTGTGATGGAGCTAAAAGACATAATATGTAGCGAGAAGTGGACTCAGGTGTGGGTCGAATTGGTTTTTACAGGACTCCGCTGGTGGTTTTACATCTGGCGCATTAAGTGGAAGCCATCACACAGCAGTCCCAATTAGGTTTCAGTTGACATTTGTTTTCTACAGGCAAAGTAATGCATCTCGGTTAACGTTTTTACGCCAAGTTCACTCTGTAAACTAACTAGCAGTGGCTTGAAAAAGTCAATATGCCCTGTTTCTTTTGTTCCAGTTCACGTACCACTTTGGCTAGTGTTTGATATACTAGATTTCGAATTTGTATATAATTCGTAATCATGATGACGAGTTTTAGTAATCTGCCGAACATAAAAATACTTTATATGTGCGCCGCGTTTGCACCTTTAATGTTGCGTTTTATATCAGAACGTATCATGTTCGCTTATATTATAACAAACTAGTAAACCTTTTCGTTATTCTTGTTAGACTTAGGTTAGAAAGCGGAGCAGGCAGAAAACCACCAAGAATTTTATTTCGGACGCTCACTCCCTTCCCTTCTAAACTCATCTTGAATTCCGTATTCGAATTCGACCCCCTCGCCCCCTCAACCCCCCCCCCCCCACTCCAACCTCAACCACTCCCTATGAAAATTTCCAACAGTAAAGATAGGGAAGGATATTGATATTTTATTGGAAACGCACATCAAGGTATGTGACTCACCTTTCGCAGTGTTATTACAAATCCTGTTGATAGATTATTACAAATCCGGTTAAGTATGTTATTACAAATCTGGTTGAAAGTTTATTACAAATACGGTTAGTTATTTTATTACAAATCTGGTTGATTATAATTACAAATCCTGTTATTATTACATATCCGGTTGGTTTTTATTACAAATCCGGTTGATATTACAAATCCTGTTGTTTATTACAAATCAGGGTGATACAGCCCTTTTAAGCCACAGACAATTAAATTTCGGCCGGTTCCGGTTCGAGCGCAGTTATATAAAGACCATTTCATAATAAACGGAACTGAGATCCCAGACCAAGTCATGTAAAGATGTGAACTTGTTTGTATGATTAAGCTCGCAGACTTGTCCGTTGGCTTTGTAATTGAAGGAGAAGCAGTTTACGGTATTCAGGCATTTCAAGGCGCATAACAGTTCGTTCTCTGCCTGCATTGACACAATCACATGACCATATAAGGCTGTTTTCTCCTTGACACGGGAAACTACAGCTTCAGGTTTCCTTGACACTGAAAATAGATGACATACCAGCAAAGAAAAAATAAGAACTATAGTTAGCCTCATTCCCAGACGAATCATGATTGCTTGCACTCACTTCATACCTGTGAGAGCGAATGTTATCACCATAAGGAAATGTTAGAGGTTAAGAACCTCTAGGCAGAGTTAAATTGCGGTGCGCTACAAAACTGAGAAGATACTGAATTCTTAGCCGTATCTCTCCCTCCCTCCCTCCCCTCAGTCTTATAATTTATATTGGGCACTTACATTCGCATATCATTGCAGTTATTTCACCGGATATCAGCTCCACTCTGGCTGGAGAGTTGACATCGGGTAATATCAAGACTTGTTCCTTGGAAGATGCGATCGCTTCTAGCTGCTCTTTGTTAACAGCGGTGCTTATTCCCAGCGTGATGATAACAATTCCATCGTCTTTCAACGGCTGAGAGGATTCCACTGCTAACTCGCGCTCTGTAAAGAGTGTGTGCATAAGATGTTCAAAAGCGAGAATCTCTGAATGAAACCGAGGCCAAACCCATCAGTTGAAAGCTATAGCATAAGCACTTATTGTATTCTTATCTTTGGTTCTGTTTATTGTACTTTTAATTTTAGAATGGATCTTAATGCAGACACCACGCAGGGGGTGGGGCTGGGAGCTTTAGCCCCCCCATCCCCCCCCACTTTTCAACAGTACAATGTCTCGAGGGCTATCGTATGTTAAGTTGAGCTTTGTGGATACGTTACTAATTTCCAGTTATGATTAGTTCAGCGAAAAGTAATTAAATTCTTTTGAAAAAATAAAATAACGTTTTTAAGTTTAAAACAAAACATGTTTCCACATACTTATGCCATCTTCAGTTGCAAATGTTCGTTACAATTTGAATTTTAACTGTATACACAGCTTCATATGACAAGGATTAACTATTATTTGAATAATAATGAGAACAAGTATAAAACATGAGGTATTCCACTACAAAACGTACTAAATAGAAAGGGTTAATCCAACATGTTCTAACTGTTTTTTTTTTAAACAGGCTTCTCCTATTTAATATGCAGACCCTCTTTAACTTTAATTTGAAACTTGGAGGTTGCAGAGTCTAAAACAGTGAAACATTCCGTAGAACAGGAGGTTTCTCGCGACTATAACATATGATTTTCATATCTTCATTATCACTATAAAATAAGTTGTCAACTTACTCTGAAAGTCACCATCCGACGCGAGAACAACAACACGTGGTACGTGCGTCCTTCCTCTCCTGGCGACTGAGAACATGTTATGAGCATCACCGAAAGTAACAGCCATAATTGTTCCCCCTCCGGGGTGAGTTAGACTAGTTATAGCATCGTGCACGGCACGGATATCTTGAGTATCGTTGAAGACATGCAAATTATCGGTGGAATCCGCAAACGCCATCAAAGCCACGTGTGTTCCTTGAAACGAAATGAGGTTATACTGGTATTAGCCAGCTTGCCAGGAGGCAGAAAAGAGATCAGGAAGAAATATTTGGGGAATAGGTGTTTGTGGAAAGCAGGTAATCCCAAACCTGAATAAATTCTACGAAGCGAGGAAGACATACAAGAGGTAGGATTTCTAATAAAGAGATACATAATCTAGCGTGCGAAACGGTCAGGATGGAAACATAAAGCTTGTGGGGTGTGGCCGCTGGAGTGACAAGGATACCTCACAAAGGGCCCTAAGGCCACATGGTAACGGGCATTACCTCTTAAATCTACCAAAGGAAAGATTGAACCAAGCATTAGCAGCCATGGACAGCTGTTTCGTCCTTATTAGGCCTCATCAGCATGGCATAGCTAATGCTCAGACTCAATTACCCACAAATCAATAAAAACAAGCAGTGAAAACGTAAAGCTTGTGGGATGTGGCTGGAGTGATAAGGTTATCTCACAAATTAATGTGATATGGTAAGCTGAAGCCTAATAAGGCGGAAACCACTGTCCATGGCTGCTAATGCTTGGGCTCAATCTTTGCTTTGGTAGATTTAAGGGGTAATTCCCGTTACCATGTGGCCTTAGTGCCCTTAGAGTGGCTTCAGCTTACTTGATCACATTAATTTATGAGGTATCGAAAGTCAGGATGGCCGAGCGGTCAAAGGCGCTGCGTTCAAGACGCAGTCTACTCTTGTAGGCGTGGGTTCGAATCCCACTCCTGACAGACTTTATCTAATTAATTTATTGTTTCTCATTGGATATAAATCTCTTTGTAAAGATAAGGATCGAATCCCACTCAAACAATTGCAATATTCTACCTATTGTTTTTTCTGTTGGGTTTTAAAAACAGGTTCTCGTTATACCAAAACAGAGTGATGTAAGTTCTCTTTAGATTTCACAAATCGCGCCCTTGGTTTTTGGTTCATTTTTGTTAGTTGATTGTTTGAATTGTTTTTGAAAATCCTTAGGTTGCGTCGTTGTTGTAATGAAATAAGTAATAGCTAATTTGTGTTTGAGCGGACATGCTCTTCTCATCCTTGCAGTAAAATACGATGATATAGGGTATCAAATCATTATGGGTGACTCCATAGGTTTCAGACGAATTTAGTTTGATCCTGCTAAACATTCAGGATTTTGACGTTCTATCTGCCACCTTAACTGGACTCCCTGATATTAATTTTTAATTTTAGGTATCTTGCAGCCCAAAACATTCTTGCCACGTCAATTATGATAGTTCCGGCCAAGTTCAGATCATGCAGGGTATACGCAACGAAAGCTTTACAGACGCAAGTTTGTGACGAAATTATGGCCAATCAACGGCAGAGAGGACATCACTTATTAAAATTAAGACACCGGGCTGTGTCGCAATTTGGCCATAACAATTCTGCTGTAAGTTTTTGTGCTGCCCTTTCGGTTCACAGAGGCCGGAGTTTGCAAACTGTTTAAACACTAAACGTTTGAATTTAGATAACCTTTGGCTCTCAACATGCTACAAGGGCGAAAAAGCCGCACCCCTTTCGGGTGCCTACCTTTTTTGCCCACTCCAGACACGGTTATCCTCTCCGCCACCCTCTGGCGTAAATTCAGCCACAGAATCACAAAATGAAACCAAATATCACGTGCGTTCATATTTCCTAAGGATAGGTCTTCATTACTGAGTTAACACGAAATTCGTGCTACAAAAAAAATCTTACCAGTAGGGGACACTATAAATCGTGAAGTGACTTTTTTCATTATCTCCTTCATATCGATAACGTCTTGAGCTACAATGCTGCCTGACACGTCAACCATAAAAACTATATCCATGACACCGGGACATTCTTGAAAAGTAAAAAGATAAACAAAACGTAACAACAATAACAGTTATATTATCTGTGTGCCACCGTAACAGTTATAGCTGTATCCGCAAAATACAACTTGTTGCTGGTGTTCTTTTTATCGCATATCCCCTAGCCTCAGATCAATATTGACGTGGAACATTTCCCCTTTTCCTTCCAGGAAATTATATTGAATGATCCCCGCCAATAAACTATACTATCTAAAAGGCTTGGGTTGTCTTTGACTGAGGGGTGATTTAATATCTTCTAGTCTGAAAGAACTTATGAAAACGAGCCAGATAAAAACTATAATAAGTAGGGTTGATTAACCAAGAGCAAGGAGTATGTGAAATATGTGATATATTTTCCTTGCACTGTGCGCAAGGGCGGAGCCTATGGTCTCGGCACAAGAGAAATATATCACATATCGCCGAGGAACAGTTCAATATTAAGCTCACTTTTCAGTTTGTGAGGTTTTTGAAGGAAGGAATTCATATTGAAACAACAATTGCACACCCAACATGGTCTTCAAACGCCCCGAACATGTTGGCCCAACAATGTTGAATGTTGTTGACCAACAATGTTGGATGTTGTTGGCCCAGCACTTTTGGATGTTGTTGGCCAGCAATGTTGGGAGTGTTTGAACGCGCCTTACTAACCATATGATTCTGTATAGCCTCAGTGCGGGATTTGTACGTGAATGATGAAACAATATGGTCAACACGTTTTCTTGTTTGCTGCAGGGGATCTAGACCTCGCTTACTTGTGAACGGAAAGAAATGAAAAGAGTTGTTTTACTATTGTTCTCAGCTATTGTTTCAGCCCTCATCTCTCCCGGCTCCTTTGGCGTGCAAAAGAGAAGAAGTTTAGCAACAGTTCGCGGCTTCAATAAATTTTTGTATCCCCTTGTCCCTAGTCAAGTAGAACACTCTACACAAGAGCATTTGCATGCTTACGAAACTTACCATTTACGTGTGAAGATACAATATTGAACAGTTCCTTTAATGGACACAAAAGTAACTGTCAGAAAAAAATAAATACGAAACTTTATTGTATCGGGTGCCAAAATTAAATACGAATATCACGGCCACGGAGGAGATCATTTCAGGAAAACATCAGTTCCCAGTCCCGCTTTCACAGACTGTTAAACGGAGTAATTGGGCCATGTTCAATGGTCAGGAGGGTGAATATCTTTATTTACTGTAGATTTTTTTTTGTATAATAAGCTGCAAGGTTGTGGGCACTCTATAAACTACTAGCTCTAGCTACTGGGTTTATCGCACAGAACCGGGATCTTTTCAGATACGCAAACACTCACAAACGCGTACAAGATCTCTTGCTATGGACTGGGGAAACGGATTGAGAGAAACGTTAGGAGTTGGGATACATTACGTCACGTGACACATGAAGCACTAAAAAGCCTGCAGATAAAATGACACCAGTGACATATCTTGCTATGGACTGGGGAAACGGATTGAGAGAAACGTTAGGAGTTGGGATACATTACGTCACGTGACACATGAAGCACTAAAAAGCCTGCAGATAAAATGACACCAGTGACATATAACCATCATTCTTAATCTAAAAATGAAATTCTTGTGATTTAGTGGGAACACTAAAACGTTGTGTGTACCTACTAACAGGCATATATATTTTAATAAGGAAATGTCGATCATTTCTTATGATTATGATCGATTATGTTGCTTGTAAGCGCCCATATTACTATCGCCTTTCCAAGTGACATAAATGGCCCTCATGATTATGATGATCGTTGTGTCGGTATTGGCAGCTAAGCCTTAGAAACTGATCATGGGTTATGAATTGAGGATTGAGAAGAGAACAATTCACTACTCATTTCTCTTTCAGATTTTCGCAATATTAAACAATCCTTGCAATAAAAACAATCATATTAAGCAGGATTAAGAACAATAAAAAGAACGCACTAATTACTGCATCATCTTCCCACAACGTTACCGTATAAATTTTACACGTCGAACTCAAACGAGATCACATATTAAAAAAAATTACTCTAGTCTCGAGGTGTAGGTTTTACAAACATTTCTCGCAAACTCGACAAAATTAAATCAATAAGCTAAGAGTTTTGTTCAGTAGGGTTTGATTTTGCCATTCCAAGTCATTTTGTATGACTTTATACTGAATTACTTTCTTGAAAACTCACCCAGGGAAACCGTCAACGGCTGCTCTACCACATAATGGTGAGTTCCAGAGTACCTTACTGTAAAATATCACGTAGTTTCTTTACGAACAGCCAGTCTTACCAGTGAAAGAAAAAGTGAGGTCCAAAACATTTTCCCGCCATCCATGCCTCCTCCCTTTGCGTTTTCCTTTTGGGCTGTGTTGGATATGTATTCAGATTACAGAACACTTGATACCAATAAATAAACGCTATTTTGGTTCAAGTTCGAGCACCGGGGATGGTGTAAGTAGACCTTGGAGTTTTGCAGTGGGAGTGGGGTCACTCAGTGGTCAACCGCTTAGCCTGTTCAGACTTGAAAAGCTTCCTTTTCATATTAAGGTTTGTGGTTATAATGGTGTGTATATATATATATATATATATATATATATATATATATATATATATATATATATATATATATATATTATTAAAGCGACCTTTAGAAGAGAAAATTCAACAGAAAGAAATCAGTTCATTTTGAACTACGTTAACACAGTTAAGAAATTAAAGCACTCTACGTTGGTCGCAGTAATCATGTAACGCTCACGAAAAACAAACTTTAAATAAGAAAATTCAGGTGACTTTGTTTCTATGCATATTTTCTTGTGTATGACTTTAAAAGTAGTATGTCTTAACCTTTCGTCATTATTCTAAAATATTCTATTAAGTCTAAGCTGTAAACATCGCTAAAACATAGTCTCCTCTATCGGAAATTCAAGGCTCAAATCACGGCGTTGTCATTGCGCTTGTCATGGCGATTGAGATGCAAAATCCACCTACCTTCCCCTCTCCCCCTGATTTCTTGAACAGGGCTAGTTGATTTATTTAGCTGTCCATACAGTGATCCCAATAATATACCGGGTATTTTTACTCAGGTTTTCAACAATAAACAAGGAAAGCAGATGGTGAGGGATTGAATTTTGGGTTTTATTATTCAAATGAATACAAGGAAAAATAAAAACTGATTAGCGTTTTCATAGAAAGATTTGCGTCGAGAAGACACTTGTATTTTAAGGAATTGGCCGCTAGGTACTAAGTCAGATTTTGTATTTTTAACGCAGTCTCAACATTTTAACAATGGCTCCAATTTTGACATGATTTAGGACACTTTGATGTCTGTGGCAGTTAGGGCGAGCAGCGAGGAGTAAATTTAACCCTGTCTCAGGCTTTGCTCTATTGTTACATCTGGAGTAAATGATGATACTCACATTGATTTTTTTAGTCGAGAAAGTGGACTGCGAGTAGTATCTAATTTCGGCAATGGGTTGAGAGGTGGGCGAAAGACACGCCCCTCCCCCCCCCTTCCTCCCCCCCCCCCCCCCCGCGACGCGTCTCCTCGCAACTTCGCGGGTGCTCGTGTCTTTCAGTTTTGCCCGCCGACAATTAGAGACTACTCGCAGGCTAGTCGAGAAGTGATTGAATGGGCATGCTTTTTACTCGATCCTCACGACCTCAAATGTTTGTGGGATGTCTATCATGCGTACTTGCTGGGACTAAGATCACTGTGCTTAAAATCCGTAAAATGATCTCCAAAGATGCAAACTTGCCCAAACTCGCGTCCCTGTTCAGTAAAGATATCGTATTTCCTCAAATAAGCTTTCGGGCGCTTATTTAAAATTTCGGTTGGTGGGGGGTGGGGGAGGGCGCTTCAGAATCGAGATGGGCGCTTAACTGTAACTTGGTTAATGCACATAAAAGCACTCTGCAAGCACAAGGAGATAGAAATTACTGGAAGGGACTTACGGAAATAGACTGTTCTCCTTTATGCACTGATGCCAGTGTAGTTGAAGCTTAAGGTGGGGATAAACGTGAATTTGTGTGAAATTTCAGTGAAGGATTTTGAAGAACGAATTTTAATGGAGTAAAAATGTTTAGAAACACTTCCAGTTAGTTGCCACCCCATAATGGCAGTGCAGCGTGCTGGGGAACTGTTTTGGTGTCCATCTACAAATTTTCCATTTCAGACTCCAATTTTAGATCTTATTAAATCTTCCAAATTCCCTATTCCTATTTCCCTCAATTTAACTAATCCTTTGAGAAAAATCATCTCTTCCCAAATATACCCAAAAATATCGTAAATACTCTTTGTCTTTGGCCATCGTAGAATAACAAGAAATAACACACAAACTGCGAAAACCCAAAAATCACCAAAAAAATTCACAAAATATTCCACAACATAGCTTTGTGAGATGAGCAGAGGGATTTTTGATTGCTTGAAACGCGAACGAGATATCAACGTGACTGAAATCCATGTTAAGCGGCTAAAAAACGATGTTTAGATTAACCCCCGCCTTAAAAGATAACAAATGAAGTGACAATGAAAACAGGTTTTCCTTTTATCCGGAAAGTGATGGACAGAGGAGGAGGCGTTTATTCGAGAGGAAAGCTCATTTGTCAGTTTTGGCCGATCGCCGAGGGGGTGGGTGCTTATTCGACGAAATACGGTACCTGAAAAAAGTTTCTGCATTTTGTTTCCTTCGGCAAATGCTTTCTAAAACATATATATCACATCGTCTATGGACTTTATGATTCCTTTCATCATTTTGCAATGTTGTGTGTAACCATAACTAGTCCCCTCTAATAACATTTTTTCCCTTTCAGGTCGAATCGTTTTGTCTGTTTTTCCTCCTCCATTGTCTCCGCTCTGACACCCGTAAAATCCGTGAAACATAATCGCAAGTCATGTCTCACTTCCTCAAGAGAATCCTCTCAGACAAGGGTCAAATATTCGTAGCAGTTGCAAGCAGAGAGGAAAACAAGTTTTACCACGCAACCCATCAATGGATCCTTTGTTATTTCGGCTGCTTGCCAAAAGTCCCTAGTGGTTTCCTACTGGGATTTGAGCAGAACGTTTCGAGGACATTTCACAGTAATCTTCAGCTACATAAACAACGGATCAATGAATGAACGATTTTTGGTCATCATGAAGTCATTTTTTGCTGCGTTGGTCGTTATTTTTTTCTGCTCGATGTGCGCCAGCCAGATTCTTACACCGTGTCCGAAGGAATGCGTCTGCGAGGAGCAATTTTTCCATGAATCCCAAGGCGTCGGGGCAAGAGTGAATTGCTCGGGAAGACGACTGAAGAAATTTCCATGGCCACTACCTCAAGTTACTACAACATTGTAAGTGCATCCTTAATCTTTTGGTCAATACACCTATTGCAAATACAAGCATTTTGGATTGTTACCCTTTTTAGAGCGATCGTTTCAAATCAATTTGTGGAATTGGATTACCTGTGTTTGCTTAGTTAATTACCTTCTGTCCCAACGCAAATCCCTTCACAGTTGATCTGTTTCTACGCGCGGATATTTGACGAGGGTCGCCTATTACTTTCAACAGACAAGTTGAAATTTTTGTGTCGATTAAAGGGGCTTTATAAACAAGAATCTGTTGGAATACAGACTTAACAAGAGCGTATTGCATACCAGGATTGCACTAGCCTGCGAGCAAGCTCTCCCGGGGGGTAGGGGGTGGGGGAGGAAAGGAGAGAAGGAGAGCTTTGCACTCGTGTCTCATAAATTGAATTTCTGTGTCCAAAAATTGGATGCTAAATGCTGATTGGCTGATTTGACCGGGTGATGACGTGATCTATCATCGAGCGTGGACTGCGTGGTTTGATTTTGTTTGGTTTTTGTCCGGAAAAGGCGATACATTTGTATTCGCGAAGTGAAAAATTCTGCAAACATATGAACTGTCCGTCAGATTTGAAACCAGAACAGCGTCTAGCAGTCGATAGCTGATTTCAAAGCAAAGATGTTCTCGCTGTTTTGCCTACATCATTTGGCAAAAGTATCAGTGCGCGGCGCTGCGATCTAAAATAATTGGTCGCAGACAGTATTGGTTGTTTTCGATGAAGCCTGAAGTATGGGGATGTCTGTTGCGATCTTATTTTTGACCGGGGCTTCTATCTGGCGTAGTTGCCGAGGCTGGCTAAGTTCGCTTCATCCTTGGTCCGACATCCGCGACTTCAACTTCATTCTCCGGCTCAGCAAACTTTGGGTTTACCACGTTCAATGTGGCCACAATAAAGCTGAAACCTTCGATGGTTTTTCGTATTTTTGTAGCTCACGGTAGGCAGAAACTGAGGAGTTATTTTTTTCCGCGACGATTCCCGTCGTTTGCGTTGCGTTTGCTAAAGTTGTTCTTTCGTGTCCTTTCCTGTTCGACGGAAGAAACAAATTTCCGGTTTGCGCTGATTGTCCAAATTTTGACAGCTCAGGCAGCTGGAAGCGACATGAGGCATTAGGGGCGGAATTCAAATCGCTGAGAGATCGTTGCAAGCTCTCTTTCCATTTTCCCTCCTTCCACCCCCACTCCCCCGAGAGAGCTTGCTCGCAGGCTAGGATTGCACGTGTTTTTAAAATAAAACATGCAGAGCAGAATCTATTTGACATGATGATAGTTATTGAAACACTCTGGATTACAACACCTATCAACAAGTCAACTGTCGATTAGTAAGGTTTCACAAGCTCTTTAGTGCCAATCTCGATTTCAGAGTGGCCCTTGAAGATCTTTGTTCCTCTGTTACAGACGTGACAAGACTGCAAGAGGTAGTACCGCTTTTTTCCTCCCATAATTCACTGAACCGAAAGTACGATCAGTACGCAACAGAGAAAGGAGAACGTTTCATACGGGTCCTCGCTTGTTTGCTACGACGCGCGCTTACTCTGCGATCGGCGATGAATTGTGGGATGGGAAAAAGAGAAGCGGGCGCGGAATTGCGAGGAGAGGCGTCGAAAATTTAGGGCCGCCTCACACGTGAGGAAAGAGCTGAACAAAATGCCTCGCGAGGCAGTTTGCTCAGCCGTTTCCTCTCGTGTGCGGCCTCGCGGCCTCACGCGGCCTCGCGTCGGCCTCACGCGGCCTCGTGCGGCCTCACGGCCTCGCCTCGCGAGGCCGTGAGATCAATATCGAACATGCTTGTTATTAGAGAGATTAAGATTGAGGTTTTTCAGCATTTCCCGCGAACCGCGAACGTCAAGAAGTCACGTGACCAGTGCCTTGCCGTCAGGTTTGCGGTTTGAGGTTCACGTTTGTACGGCTAGACCACGCTCTAGAGGTAAGTGATTTACCGCGAGGATTTTTGCACCCTAAAACATCACAATCCCACGTTTGAGAGGAAATACTACTTTTTAGAACTCTTTCGCCTATTAATTATCGAATTCTTTTTCATAGAAACGCAATTTTTAAGACGATTTCTCAGCTAAAATAGAAGTGAACGAATGAATGAAAACAAACATGGCGACCGGCTATTTGTTACCCGCGAATCTTAAGTCCCGAATACGGGTAGAAAGCTAACGTGAAACCGCTAACCGCAAACCGCCGTTTCCCGTTTGCGGTAAGATGGCCAAACCTCGATCTTAAGGTCTCTATTGACCTCACGGCCTCGCGCACACTAGAGGAACGCCGCACACTAGAGGAAACGGTTGAGCCATCTGCCTCGCGTGGCATTTTTCTCAGCTGCTTCCTCACGTGTGCGGCGGGCTTAAGACTTCGAAATCACTCGGTCGTGAAATTTGGCGCTTCCCACGCGTCGCGTCTCCTCGCAACTTCGTGCGCGAGTGTTTTTCTCCCGTTCGACAATCCATCGCCGAAATAAGGCGCGCTACAGAGTTTGGGAGAAGGAAGAGGCAGTTCACAGTGAGATTGTTTGTAGTGACAAGAAATGCTCGACCTTTACACGTCTAATTTTTTTCGATAAGAAACTCGAGGGTACTGCGAGAAATTTGTTTTTTCTTTACGGTCGCTACGGTCGCTGCTTGACTCCCTAAAATGTTCACCTTTCTGTACATGTGGGCAAGATTGTTTTGTATTTATATTCTCAACCTCAGATTACTTCAGAATAACAGAATAGCCAAGTTGGATGGATGGGAGTTTAGCAGAATGTTCTATTTGATGGAGTTGTAAGTCAAATTAACATTTTTGATTGTTATTGTTTTAAACTAAGTCTGTTGTTGTTTCTTTAGTTGTTTTTGTTTGTTTTTATTTGTTTTGTTTTTCTACGAAGTGAAAGCAAAGAATTTCTAGGCATACTATCTATAGATGTTAGAATCTACACGGAATTTATTCTACTTTTCCTTTTCCACTTTGTACCCATTAATCAAAACTACTCCCATTATTTTGGCATTTCGATGTTGCAAAATATCTATACTAGTAAGAATCCGTGCTAGTAGTAACACCAGAAAACTTTGTGAAAAACTAAGTAAAGAATAAGGATTTAGAGAGGGGTGTGGTTGGTAAACGCCTTTGCGAGCTTAACTGCTTAATGTAGTTTCAAATGTGCAAAATGAAAGTCACGGGGGGTAAGTTTTTGAAATTACTATTTTAGTGCAAAATATTTTGGGTTCAACAAGGACAACACTCTGTGGCCAGTTGCCCGAGGGTGTTGCAGTGTGGGGAAAATGTATGTCACGTGACTTGTGGAGGCCCAAAAATCATCCCTCGCCTACACCTAACCCTAAGCCAAGGAACTGACCCAGAGGGCGAAGCAACTGATGTTATATATGCAATCCCAACCCAACCATATATTTCAGTCAAGGGTTACTATTTCTGTTCCCTGAAGATGTCAAATACTTGATCGTGTGACATTCGTTGTTTCCCTTAAAGACAACAGTTACGGGTTGTTACGGGTTGTGTTTTGTTACCAGAGAACGTTTTTAACAATTTTTAGGTGGTGGAATGTTCCGAATGTTGAATGAGTCTAGTTGACCGTACGTTTCTTTATCTCGAATAATCTGCAGTTCGTCTATTTGCAGATTACCCTTTGTCTTTGATTGAGTTATTGTTTGATCAATTCTCGTATTTTTTTTTCTTTCTTTTGCATTTATCGCTTCTCTTCAGGAATTCTAGCAATGTAAATACATTATCTTGTAAGAAATCTTTATTTTCCGTCATTCTACCTTTCATTTTCAGACACCTTGAAGGTAACAGGATACGAAAAATCAATGAAAAGTCGCTGGGCTACCTTCCATCTCTCCACACTTTGTAAGTCTTCTGTCAACAAACATTTCTGTGTCATTCTCTCCATTTTGAATATATTGCGCAGTTCGAGGGCCTCTGTCAAGGGTATTCTTGTTATAATCTTATTCAAATTGTGAGTAAGTACTTTTCCTATTACACGAACGGCCTTTGTAACACAAGGAGGTAGATTTCTAATTGGTTTTGAAAGGAAAAGAAACTAGTGTTATTTTAAGGCGATTTTTCCGAGACACAATGACATAACTTGAAAAAGTTGGCCTAACCTTTTCATGCTGCAATCCATTTCCTCTTTGTCAACCGTAGCCATAGACAACCGCAAATAGTTTCAATGCACACACTAAGTACCTCGTAAGAAAACGGCAAAAACTCTTAAAGTTTCGTTGTTGTAAATAGACCTTTTTCATAATGGCGGACGATTTTAATTATTCTTTTGTATATGTGTTAATTAGCCCTACTAACCTCACTTTAATGAAAAATTCTATTGAATTTTGCACATGCTGACGAGGCTAGTAGGGCTCATTATCATAAGAATAAAAGAATAATTTGTCGGGCGTCATTATGAAAAGGGTCTATACACCTGGATTTATCCAAATTACGCGACAGTGCCCCTTTAAATTTGACCAGTCTCTTTCTGCTTCTATCCGCCGGGCCTTCCACTGGCAAAATTTATGCATGGTTCTTGAGCTGATTTTTTTTTTATTTTCACGGGGAATTTCAGGGAAAAGAAACTTATCTTCAAATTTCCGAACTGTAGTTTTTCACTTTCCTCGTGTGTTAACATAAAAATAGAGGATTCGAAAACATTAGACTTTGGATCGTGCTTCTGCACGGCTCTCCTTTCATTTACCGCAATCTTCCTTTCCGGTAGTGTTTTCTATTTCCGTAGAAATCTTAACTGTTTATTTGTCGCTTCTCTTCTCGTTTAGGTATTTGCAGAATAATCGCATCGATGAAATGGCCTTTGGTGCATTCAGGAACTGTACAAAGCTCAAAACATTGTAAGTCGAGCTTCCACGTCACGTGTAAAGGACTACTGCCAAGTAAACAGTTGGGCAGTCACCTACTTCAGGGACCAAAGAGGCCTTCCAAGGGGTGATATGGTGTCGCTGTGTTGCTCGTTTACTATTCGGTCTGTCGCTTGTTTCGTTAGGAACAAATGTCGCTGTCGCAAAGAAAACAAAAAGGAATGGAGAGTTAACTGTCGCTGTCGCAAACTGTCGCGCGTTTTCTACCAGTTTCTGTCGGTTGTCGGTGTTTTGGGAGAGGATTGTCGCCTGTTTTCGGAGCCTGTCGCTTGTCGCTTCTACCCCTTGGAAGGCCTGACCAAAGCGTGCAGCCAGGCTTGATTCATTTGTTGATACAAGTCTCAGTCTAGGGGCACAAAAGCAAAAAAGCTCGGCTTAAGCTGGGTTTGTGAAGGAGTTCCTCTTTGCCGGTTTTTGCGACACCTTGGTGATTTTATTCTCCCGGCTTCTGAATTTCTGGCAGGTTAATTCCCACACTTTTGCAGTTTTACGATCGTTATTAACACTGTACTTCGATAGCTTATGAAAAACAGAAACGCTGATTTAATGTTGGGTTTTTTTTTTTTGTTCTGAAGCAAAACCAATTCAGGGATTCAGCCAAGCGTGCTATGTTCTTTGTATCCGTTGCTCGCCCAAAACGTTTCGAAAAGTTTCAGAAATTTATGATGTCACGAATGCTAGTGTCTCCAGGATATAATAGTCCCCTTGAATTAAAAACACAAGCACCAGATTCCCGGAATTATTTAATCCGAGAAAAATGAAATAAAAAACAGACTAAAATTTTGAAAACTTCAATCAAAAGCCTTAGACCAAATTTTGTACGCGCTAATGGAAATAAGAATAGCGGCCCCACGAAACTGGATTCACGCCCAAAACCTCTTGGATGGTCATAAGTCTACGCAGGCGGAGAGGGGTGGAGGTGCTCTGCAAACAGACACTCTACGACGTCGTTATGTATTCGGGTGCACAAAAGGGATATTTGACCGGTGGGGAAAACGTAAAAACCCTCGGGATTAAAAATAGCATCCCATTAGGGGGAGTTGAGTGGGAGGAGGGTATACTCTTTCACTTGCTTTGACCGAGAGTTATACGTGTGAAAACGTTGCAGGGCGGGGCGCGTTAACGATCTTTTGTGTATGTCCCAGAGTTTAAATCAAACTAATGCCTTGTCTTTCGTAATCACAGAAACCTGGCGAGAAACAAATTGGCAAAACTTGAGTATGCTGCATTTGATGGCCTGGATCAGCTCGAAAATTTGTAAGTGGGCATCAGAAAAGCTCGGATAGACGCATGCAGTGTTAGTCTGGAATGGGCTTGGGCGAGAGACCTTTACGAAGAATGGCTGTATGTGTGTTTAAACGTGTGTAAAAATAATTTAAATGTCTTTTAAATAAGTTTCACAAGAATTCCATTTAATGCTCAACATAAAACGTACCGAAAGTTTTTTGCACCACACAGAATTAACGCTTTTGGCATTGCTGTACGCAGGACGCTTGTCACATGTAAACGTTGAATGTGGTCAAAGATACCACGCACCACGTACCACGCACCTCTCCTTTAGTTGTGAGCAGATGTAAATTCCTTCACTGAAAACCCCTACACGGCGCTTGATAAAAACCCGTGATCTGGTATACAACGCAACGGGAAACACAACCAAGAAACTTAGTCTTCTCTCCGTGAGGGTTTACCCAATCAATTTCAAGGGCACATATACTTATTGCCGCTTTATTTTCCTTTAGGGACCTCAGCGCTAACTCACTCAGTTCAATTGAAGACGGTGCATTCTTGGGTCTCTACCGCCTTAAAACCTTGTGAGTATCACTGATCTTAAAGACAATATTTCTTGGGCACAGTAGAAATTTTCCAGATTAAACATAAGACGTTTTACCTTTCAGATTTCTTAATGTCAATCAGATTTCAAAGATTGGTGCCTACCTGTTTGCAGATGTCTACTCCCTCACGAACTTGTAAGTAATAAACCAGATTATCTCGATTTTCGCGCATGTTTACTCAATAAAAACATAAAGAGATATTTTGTCTTGAATATTTCTAGAAGTTCTTCACTTTGAGTGACTTTCTCCTAACACTTTTCTTATAGATACCTTTTCAAAAATCGGATATCAGTCATCGAACATGGCGCTTTCTCTCGACTGCTGTACCTCAGAGTTCTGTAAGTATAACGATGTTGGTTCCCTCTAATTTAGAATTGTGGGGTGAAACAACGGTTGTACTGTTGAAAGCTTTTCAAAGCACTGTCAAGAACCTTTTGAAGTAAATTTTTCCTTTCAAACTTCACTGAAACCGAACTGGGTGTTCATAGAGAGATATTTTAGCCGTTCCAACACGATTAACAACAATTACATGTGTTGGTATCGTCTGCATCTTCCCCAAAATATTGGGAAAAAATAGTTTTTCGGTGTTAGGTTGTTATTTTGATTCTAGCAAAGCATGCTGTATTATTCGGGCTTAAGATTGTTTACGGTCGTCATTTAGCAAGCAAATTTTGTTTCCTTGCGTATCAGGTCACTCTTTGATAACAAAATTCCCTCAGTTCCTCAGAAGATGATCAAAGGTCTTGAGAACCTCGAAGAACTGTAAGTAAAGCTTGGTTCAATTACATCGCAAATCATAAGTGGTGAACACTAGAATGACTGATGAGCCCAAACAAAGAAGAATTGTCTTTTGCTTGCTGAAACAAGAAAACAGGGATGTAAAGCTTGATAGATAAATTTAAGATATTCTGAGAGTATATAAGATGGATCAGCCGCATGTCGCAAGGCTGTTAATCTTTGTCGTTTGTCGAATGACTAGACAACAACAATAACAATTACAAAACACACAGAAGTGTGATCCATCTTCGATTCGCTGTGCTTCCATTTATGATAACTATTACTATTGTTGTTGTCTATAGTGCTGTTGCGTTGTTGTTTTGTTTACTTTTAAGTGCTCGAGTGGCCAGGGCGTCGGACTCGTAACACCGAGGTTAAAGGTTCCACTACATTATCATTGTCATTGTCATTGTTATCGTCATCGTCATCGTCATCGTCATCGTCATCGTCATCGTCATCGTCATCGTCATCGTCATCGTCATCGTCATCGTCATCGTCATCGTCATCGTCATCAGCATCAGCATTGTATTAGTATTACTTTCCAAAATCGATGGATAACTGACCGCTCTCCTTGACTGGCACTTAAGATTACTACCTGGGGCGAGTTCATGATAACACTGACAAGTCCTCAGTTAAACTTAAAGTTAGACGCATTTCTTTTTCCTAGCTATCTTCACCGAAACAGGATCAGTAAAATTGAACCTTGGACTTTCTCAGCAACCAAAAAATTACAAAAACTGTAAGTATGCAATCTAAAAGGTGGAAAATGAAAAGAGGATAACGATACCAGTAGAACATTTAGAGAAGTTTAAATTACTTTTTACAGCTAAATATTAGAACAAACAGCATCATGTATATTTAAGAGCTTATGGGCTTAAAGCTGAGTAGGTCAAGGTCATAGTTTTAACCATACACACTATCTTATTGCCCGCAGTTTAAGTGATTGGTTAAAAGCACTTCAACTAGGAGACGATTGAAAATTAATACTCAGGACTTACGTAGCTATGTTTTGAATGGCCACATTTTGAGAATCCGATCCACAAAACACAATTTTCTACCATGGCAACGCCAAAAAAAGTGTAAAAACATGTGCAATCTGCCTCACTTTAAATATTTTTTTTCCAGGTATCTGTACTCCAATCTGTTGACGTTTATTTCTGAGAACATGTTTGAGGAACTCAGAACTCTTCGCGTCCTGTAAGCCGATCTCTAATCCTTGTAGCATTGTCAGTGATAATTTCCTTTGTACTCAATAATTCATCACTGAATACGATTTCTTTGTTTTTCTCTTCCAGTCATCTGGGTATGAACACGATCACTTATATAGCGGACAATGCATTTCGGGATCTTAGCAATCTGAACGTCCTGTAAGTTCAAGAGAGGTTTCATTGCTGTTGTCGATATCATTTAGCAAAAGACAGCGAAAGGCGCGAAAGATAGGATGAAACTCGCGAATTTGGCGTTTAATTTCCTTTCTTTTGTTTACGTACATTGTCGTTCTCATATGATCTATCCACGCCCGCACCCACTTTCATTGCCCACCTACTGAGAAGATGACAGCTAGTATGAGAGGTGGAGAACCTCGCAAGGCCACACTCAAGAGCGCACGGCTTCTATAGGACACAAAACCAAAAACTATAATTTTAAAGAAATCGCTCCTGGTTATGCGCCGTGTTAATTATAGACAAACAGCTTTACAAAAGATCCGTCATCAATGCGGTGTACTGGCTCAACTGATGACCAGTTTTCTAGAGTTTCCGGTAGCACATGGAATGCAGCTTGCACTATTTCTAGCCTTACCTTTATATCTATTTTGTCTCTGACGCTCTTCCACCTCTTCAAGATCCTGCCCCTCTATTTGGATTCATTGTATACTACTCGCATTCCACCGCGTCTTGTTATTCTTCACAGAACTGATCTTAAACCCAGATTTTTGTCCGTCGCGTTAACTGCTTTTCCCACGTGTGCTGGATGGTCAAATCCTTTTTGTTGCTGAAAATAAATCCTTGCATTTCCGTTTTTTTTTTTTACCTTATTGTTGCTGAGCTTTTTAATTGTTGTTGGATTTGCAGGTATTTGGATTCAAACCGCCTTACTCTTCTAAACGTCAAGACATTTTACGGCTTATCACAACTCAAGGATTTGTAAGTTAACTTGACAGTATGCTTAGATAACATGAATTTTCCTCTGCCTTAACAACTACAAGTGGAAATAGACCTTTTTAGCTTGTATGTTTTTTAGGTCATGTGATGTTACCCTAGAGAACTGTTTCTTTTGATTTATTCTCTTATTTATTTATTTATTTTTATTTATTTTTTGTCTTCTTCTTTTGACTTATTAAATGCTCTTCTCTAGCTTTAGTGCCAACCAATCTCCTATACTTGAACATTACTTAATTTTACTCAGCTCGATTAACTTTTCAGTTATTCTGAGTAAACGTTGCCTTTCCTGTATTATTAGATGACTTTGTAAATTAAGTTCAATTATTATTTGGTAATAAAGCTGTTGTTGTTGTTGTTGTTGTTGTTGAAATTCGCCTTATTGACGTGCATATGTACGCATAATTTATGCCGAAAAGACAAAAGGCAAATCTCCTTGGGAAGATCACATGGTCTACATTGGAAAAACAAAATCTACAAGCTAAAAAGGTCTATTACCTCAAATGTTTGAAATTTCCAATGCTCTTTAATCCTGGCCCCAGTTGTTCAAAGATGGTTGTATCTAGACGGCAAAGGTGCAAACAGTCGGGGTGCCTGAATACTGAACAAGCAAATCAAGTTTCGTCCGAGAGATTGTTCACACAAATGCTCTCTTCCGTGTTGATTATCTACCCCTGGATCTCCGAAAACTTATGCACTCAATTTCAGAAGCGAAAGTATTGTTCATAAAACATAATAATGCGATGAGAATGAACGAAATAATCACCAATTAAGATGACACTTTTTATGCTTTGAAAAGTTCTTCAATAACTATTTCTGCACGAAATAATAGCGGTCAGACTGCAGACTGCAGACCGTGCAGACTGTGCAGACCATGCGGACTCGCTGGGAATTTTTGGATTGCTTTTTGTTTTTTAACTCTGATTTGCATTTGATTGAGGTGTTTATACTTTTTTCTTACTCTTTTGGTGACATTGCAACGGTTTTTATTTTTTGGACACCACATAACGCAATTTTACAAGATTATTTCGAGCTAATGTTACCTAGCACGCGAAAACATTCTTTAAGGTATCCGTTTGAACAGCTGAACGCACGGCAAGCGAACGGATAAGAAACAGCGGTTATACAAGCCGTTCGAAACGGATCGGTTGAACGGCTGAACGGATGAAATTTTTATCGAACGCCTGGGATCGAACAGCTAAACGGCAGAACAAAATCGTTCGATCGAACGGCAAAAGAAATTATGACACTGTTCCTTCACACACATCGCTTTGCCATGTCTATCAGATCTAGCGAGTCAGACGGCTCAGTCTTTCAAACCTAGAGATTTTCCAACAAAAAGTGATTGACGAAGGGAAACTTTTATCAAAAATAAAGCTGCATTCAAGAAACCGTTTTCAGTGTTGGAAATAATTATAAGTAACGAAAATAACGCATTCAAAAAATAATTTTGAGTGGCACCACCGCGTCTAGCCGTAAGTAAACACAAATTTGCATTGAGAAATATTTTTAACTAATAAAAGCGTTACTTGAACTCTTGCCATTACCTCAATAAGTTTTGAATGAAACTTGTTAATTTTAATATCCAAAAGCACGGCATCAATGGACAATTTCCTCGAAATCTATATCTACATCTACGTTAGTTATAGTTAAGTTCTTATATCAAAGTTATACTAGTTAATCACAACCAATCACGTGTATCTTGCTTTTCATTCCTTTAAATGGTATGGAAATCCTTGCCATGACTGTGTGGATCTAGTTTCTCCTCTGTGAAAATTATGTTGCGAGAAGGTCAAGAAAATGGAAGCCGTTGCAATGTCACCAAAAGAGTAAGAAAAATTATAAAAACCTCAATCAAATGCAAATCCAAGTTTTTAAAATAAGCAATCAAAAAATTTCCCAGTCTGCACGGTCTGCACAGTCTGCACGGTCTGCGCAGTCTGCCGGTCTGCACAGTCTGCGCAGTCTGCACGGTCTGCGCAGTCTGCACGGTCTGCGCAGTCTGCACGGTCTGCACAGTCTGCACGGTCTGCACGGTCTGCACGGTCTGCACGGTCTGCGCGGTCTGCACGGTCTGCGCAGTCTGTACGGTCTGCGCAGTCTGCACGGTCTGCACAGTCTGCACGGTCTGCACGGTCTGCACAGTCTGCATGGTCTGCAGTCTGCACTGAGTCTGCGTTTATGATGACCGAAATAATTGGGAGCTTTCGAGCAACGACGACGGCAACGGCGACGACAACACAAAAACACGTACAATATAATAGGTATGTGCTCTGCACGTGCAAGTACATTTTGGTACATTTCTTTGCAGTCTTAGATGCAAAACAACGACGTGAAAAATCCAAATTTTAGCTTTCGTCGAGAACGTAAATTTTTCTCTCAGTCTATTAATTTTACTTCAACACCGTTCATAGTAAGTCAGTTCAAGGATAGTTTTACATTTTACCAGTTGGATAATTTGGAGTTGGAACAAGCGCGAAAGAGTTAAAATAAGGAGAATTTATATATTCAAATGCTGTTGCTGTTCGCCCGTCGTCGTTGCTTATACGCTCCCTACTTGCAGAACTCACCAAGACGAATATGCACGTAGAGGATTCAGCAACAACGCCGACATCGCCAACTCTGAAGCATCACTTGAAAAACGAGATAATGTCAACTCTCACCGGCGACTGATGTCGAAGATTTCTTTCTTTGCATCACTCTGCAGTTACAATTTACTACCGAGTTATGATGTTTTCTGTTGTTCCTTTTAGACATATTTTCTTCAACAAAATTTCATTTGTCGCTAAAGGAACCTTTGATCATTTACAAAGTTTATCAAGACTGTAAGTATGACCCCTCGATTTTGAGTTTAAGCGTATTTAATTTAGATGACACTAATTGCATTTACCTTTTGGTCTGTTTGTCTGTCCATCTGTCTGCCTGTTCGACTGGTTAGCCCTCTGTCTGCCCTTTCCACACCTTGTTAAACTACCTACTCGGCCTCAACCTATTTGCTCTCCTCTCGTATGTGGTACGCCTCTCTGCCGCTTATCGGTGTTGAGCATGTACCCAGAGTAAACTTGTTGTTAAGTTTTTACTACGTTCAATGGTAAACTGAAATAAATTGTGGGGTAGACAAACACAATTTCATATGCGCACAATATAGACGCAACGTTAGAATGGGATAAAGGCTGTCTTCTTCACCCAAAAACTAAATGATTTAAGACAGAGAGGGATCATAGAGACCTGGATCGAAGGCTTGGGGGGGATCATCAGCTTTATGAAAGAACCGTAGACGAAATCAGATTGAAAAAAAGAAAGCCGGCGCATAATAGAAGTCTCCGCTCGTTTCATTGATCTCAGTCTTCTGTCACCTTTCATTTATACTCACCTCACTAAGCAATACCCTGACCTCATCTGATCTCTTCGCCTTTTTCCGAACGTTATCCTTTCTTTTTCAGCCTGTGGGATGTTCCAGAAGCTTACCGTCAGTCTATGCCTCCAAGTGCAGCCAAAACGAGAGGGAGTGGGCTCCACTGCGACTGCAACGCCCGATGGTTAAAGGACTGGTTAACAGAGAAAAAATTAGGGGACATGACGTGTGCTTCTCCACCCAGTCTAATGGGGGTCTTGGTAACGCAGTTGCAGGCAGGGCACTTTGTATGTGGTACGTTAAAGGAAAAATAATATAATCGCTTAAGATGTGATTTTTTTTTCGATACTGTCACACGCATTCTCAAAAACATACTCCGAGTTTTAGCCTTAACAGGCGTCGAGCCTATAACCCGGCGATTACTATTTCGGATGACCTACCACAAAGCTACAGGAAGACTCGTGAGGGCTGAGCCATTTATTAACCACACTTAAAATTTAGCAAATTTTATCATTTGTTCTGCTTAGAACCTCTTCAAGTGTCGGTATATCCAAAGAGAACCCTGGTTCTTTATGGAGAGAACATTCAACTACACTGTGAAACAAAGACTGGAGCCACGTATTACTGGATTCTAAACGGGACACGACTGGAGTCAGACCAGTATCGCGTGCCAAATCCCCTGGGAATATTGACGATCCACGGCCTGGCCGAGGAGGACTTAGGAGAGTATGTTTGCGTTGCTGAAAGCGAGGCTGGAATTGGGGCGAGTCACGCAATGGTTGCCGCTGGAGGTATGAATATAAACCTCGTCCCTTCCCAGTTTCAAAGGGTAAACCCCCACTAACGAGGTTGATGTATATGGTGTGGAAAACAAAAACGACGTATCTGCAACTTTGTTTTTAGAGAAACTGAAATTAAAGCATAGCTACGTAACTATTGTGTGATTGCGCAAGTCCGACGGATATATACAAAAGCAATCTCGTACCCAGAGTCTTCGCTATTCCTGACCAGCGGTCGGGAAACGAGAGACTCTGGAAAGCTTCGATTCAGAAGTCCAAAAATATCTGACTTCCGGTTGAACTGCGCATGCTTAGAGCTCAGCGTTACGGTTAGCACTCGTTCACTTCTCAGTTTTCTGCCTAAGAAATGGGGTTCTGCTGTCGTATGACATGACTACTCTGATAATAAGGAATACTATATTGTGTATGCATATATTGTGAATACTATATTGGGAGCAGGGATGGTGTAGTGGTGAGAGCACTCGCCTCCCACCAATGCGGCCCGGGTTCGATTCCCGGACTCGTTGTTGTGGGTTCTCTGCTCTGCTCCGAGAGGTTTTTCTCCGGGTACTCCGGTTTTCCCCTCTCCTCAAAAACCAACATTTCCAAATTCCAATTCGATCCGGAATTTCGAGGGCCACAGGTTTGTCAGTCATAGACTGTTAAGTGTCATCCTCGGTAAATAAAAGTTGTCCACCGTCCTTTTAAGCATCGTTAGAGTTCTGTTAAACTTCCGGTTATTTGAATTGTTTGAAAAACCAATCAGAATTGTAAACCCATGAGTCGCTCTTTTCTTCAAGCATGCGCAGTAAGGGAGGAAGACTCGAGGTACGAGATTGATACCAAAGCTCTTTTATTTATACTTGAGTATTAAGCATTTCTCGTGTCATACCGCATTTTCTTACATAATGTGTTTTCTTCCTTCTGGATTCTTCTAGTGTTAAGATTTTAAAATGAGCGTTTCTTCCAGTCTAACTGGCCTTCTTCAGGAAAATAAAAAATCAAAGTCAGTATGGCCAAGAGCCATAATTACGGCTCTTGATATGGTTTTGCTTCGCAACCGCATCTTAAGACACTTTGTGACAGTTACATGAAAAATCAAATGTCATGGAAAATGCACGAGAAAATACACACAAAAAAGCGCACTTTGTGAAATTTGTGAGTGGACGCCAATGTAATTCAAATCAATCTTTAAGCTTATTTTTTAATCCTGAATTAGAGGTTTAGCAACAACCTCCAGAAAATGCTTCTTCATCTGTTACCGAAAAAGGGAAGATCAGAAAAGTAAGTGTTTTGAAAGTTTGATTTTTTTTCTGAAATTCTTCAAAATTCATCCGCTATTACTATAACGACTTTTTTTCTATGCAACTCCCCTAACTGAGTCAAACCTTTCACTGGGAAAGGCCAGTCGTTACGTCATAAGCCTCAAATGTAGCTGTTTTGCTAATTTTGTAATGTTCTTTCTTTTTTCTTGTTCTTTAATTCATAGTTCATGATGCTATATGACCGTGTTCTTCTCTCAATAGTCTCAATCACCACCAACCAGACCAACATCCAACACGATGTTCAAACGCACCCAACATGTTGGCCTAACAATGTCGAATGTTGTTGGCCAACAATGTTGAATGTTGCTGGCCAATAATGTTGGGTGTATTTGTACTGGCCTTAAACATTTTAGTACAAATTTGGTCACATGATCACAAACGAGCATTTGAACGCGAGTCTGTCCAGGTAGACTTATTTACACTTACGTGCAGCAGGTCTGCCTCTTTAATAACCAAGCCAACGCCTCCTCAGTCATGCATCACTTCCTTCTTTTCAGTCCGTCCGCTTTTCACTACCTATCCCGAGCCGTTTGACGCCAACGAGCCGCAGAAACCAGTGGTCTTCAAATGCCAAGCAAAAGGGAAACCTGAGCCCACGATCAAGTGGTACAAGGACGAACTGTTGATATTGGGCACTCCCGAGGAGTCGCGCTTTCACATCACCATGGAAGGGTCATTGGTGTTCATGGGCAAACGATTCCACATCACCCAAGATGGATCCCTGGTGATTTTTGACCCACGTGTTGAGGACGAGGGCACGTACAAATGCGAAGCTTCCAATGAATTGGGGAAGGTTTCGTATGAAGTCAGTCTCTATGTTGAAATGAGTGAGTTCTTTTCGTGCATTTACAAAGTTTTATTGCTAATCATTATTATATGGCTAGTGTTGGTAGCCGATATAAACGCATGCTCTGATTGGCTAAGCGCTAACGCATTATTTTGCCGTAATGCCCGCGGGCCGATTACGGATTATGCAAAGGCCACATTTGGTGAATAAATAAGCGCGAGCATTACCATATGTGAAATGATAACTTCCGCTTGAACTAAGGATTTTTTCCTTCAAAACCGTTTTGTTATCCATATAATAAACAACTTAATAACCTCGACCGTTCGGTAGTTACGGGAAAATCTCAAACCTCAGCCTTGCTGTATTGACCTCGTTATCGCTCGGTCAATACGGCAAGGTCTCTGTTTGAGATTTTCCTGTAACGACCTCACTCTTGGTTATTAAGTAGTTAATAATAATTGTCATTGGGTGAGTCTCACGATCGAAAAAGTCTTTCTTACTTTCGTTGTTTCTTCTTTTCTTTTTATTTTGTCTGTTCTTCAGTTTGCTGCAAACTCATTTATTGTAAGATCTCGTTAGTAAAAAGCTTGATATACGATAACTTTGCCAATATGGATAAACAAGCACATGCAACAAAGTTGATAAGGCTTGGATTACACAAACGTTTTCACGACTAGAGGTCCATGCAAACCGGCTCCCAACATTGTGGAATGTTCCGGGTCGTAGCCTTCAGTTGTTGCCTTTGAATACAGCTGGATGAAACCGTTCATAGTTTTAAAAATATTTGCTGTTTATCAGGTGCTAAATGTGACAATGGCTGCAGGAGAGGCGGTGTATGTACAGCAGTCAAGTACGATTGCGTCTGTTCACGGGGATTTTACAAAAAAGGAGATCAATGTCTAGAAGGCAAGTAATAGCTGTATTCTTTGTAATAAGCCATTTCCGAATCCACTTCAGCCCAACCTTGTTCCCAGGGTCCCTCTTCTTCCCGTTCCCCGGAGCGAAAGAGGACGGGAAGAGAAGAGGCCCATGGGTACGAGGTTGAGTTCAGCTTTCACCATAGCGTCATTTGACTACAACTACCAGAATTCAGCTTGTTTTTCCTTTCCCATTTAAAGCTTTTAATCCCATAGGGATAAAAATAACAATAGCTTTAATTAGCATAAGTCCTATTGAGAGCGAGTCCTCCTACAAAGTTCTTCATCTGGATAGTTCTTTGTTTTGCTTCTGACTGAGAACTCATTTTCGAGTATGCACGTAGCCTCGCTTTGATGAAGAGGCTCAAAGCACCTCACAAACAACCTGTTGCATTGTCAGAAGAACCTCATGTATGAATTCTCAATCAATTTCTCCCGCTTCAGCCACAAAGCTCCAGCAATGCAACCTTCCCGCCCGAATTCTTTAACCTTTCTGCGACAATGATGAAGTCCCCATCAAATCGTGACCCCCACTAAATAAATGGTGTTGAATATGGCCAACAGCGGTAATCATATCCCAATAATTCCCCTTATAGAAGATAAACAGCGATATCAACCCCTGTTCAACCTTTATTCAAAACTTTCATGTCCTGTAAAGGGGGTGCCATCACGCAAGACGTCTAACTAATAAAAGATAATAAATTAAAAATAATGATAGCCTTAATAAAAATTCCCTACCATAGATAAACTGAATCAAAATATCATAACATTAATTATTATACAATATTAAAAATCATCATTAATTAAAATGCTCAAATAAGACTTTTTTAAAATGGTCTGTGGACTTAATATTAATAATTTCGCTTGGCAGCGCATTCCAGTCCCTGACAGTTCTACAAAAATAACTATTCTTATAAGTCTCAGTATTTGGCAGTAGTTCAATAAACTTATTCTGGCTAGAGTTCCTTAAATGTAATGCGCTTCATAACATAGTCTGGGAGAGCCAGGCCGCCATCACCATGGATTGCTTTGTGGAATAAGGTTAGCAGCGAGATTGTTCTCCGTACTTCCAGTGGTATCCAGTGTAACTCATTCAATAGGTTTGTGACTGTTCCAGGTTCCCGCGTATAACAGTTTTTAACGAAGCGTGAGGCTCTTCTTTGTACCCCCTCTATTTGTTTGACGTGCTTTTTCAAGTGAGGGCCCCAAGCTGAGCTGGCGTATTCCAGGTGGGGCCGCACGAGGGCTTTTTAAGTTTCCTCTTTCACTCCCTCGGGGCAACTGCTCAGGTTTCGTCGGAGAAACTCGAGTGATCGATTGGCTTTCATTTCTTTGTTATTTACATGATGGCCCCAATCGAGGTTTCTAGACAATTCTACGCCTAGATAGGGGTGGTGGGGTGACCGAATCTAACACGTTTCCCATGAGGACGTAGTTAGAGACGACAGGATTTTGCTTCCTCGATATGATGATGATGATGATGATGATGATGATGATGATGATGATGATGATAACTTGATTTAAGTCTCAAATCTCTGTAGCCGAACACAAGTGCCCTACTAATTGGGGAGACTAAAATATAAAGTAAAACCCATTCAACTAAAATCTAGTAAAAAATAAGATTAAATTTAAGAACAAATTCGTTAATTAATGCTAATACAATAATATTACCCACTAGTTGATTAATAACTACATAGTTGAACAGCAAGAACAACATGTATATCCGTCTTCCAGCAGAGAACTTACATCAAATTTTCGCATCATACTTTTAAAGTTGTTCAAAGTTTTTGCTGATCTGATATTTGTAGGCAGTTTTCCCCATAATTTAGGTCCAAGGTAACGCAGAGAGTGTTTACCAAATGTTACTGTATTCCATCTAGGAATGCTAAAATCAGTTTGTCTTAAAAAGTAAGAAGTGCTATGAGTATTAAAAATATTGCCAATATAAGCTGGACATAATTTATGTTTGACTTTGTACATAAGGGTGCATACATCTTGCAGGCGTCTCTTCTTTAGTGTTGGTAGTTCGGCCCTCTTGAGTACTTCTGAGTAGGTTGTGTGATGATCTTTGTACACAGCCCTTAAGCCTCTCTATTCTTAGGACGTGGAACTTACTGGGGTTAAATTTCATTTGCCATTTCTGGGCCCATTCTTGAAGTGCTGTTAAATCTGACTGCAGTTTGGCGGTATCATTACAAGACTCAATAGTGCTGTAGACCAAAGTATCATCAGGGAACAAACGCATCCTTGAAGAACAATTTTCTCCCAGGTCGTTAATGTATAAGAGAAACGAAAGGGGACCGAGCACTGTTCCCTGGGGGACCCCTGATAGAACTGGGACTTCTGGGGAGTTGTACCCATCAAAGACAACCGACTGGCTTCGACGCGAAAGCCATTGTGTTAGCCAGGTGTTAGTGCAGTTTCATTACGAGACGATGGTGCGGAACCGAATCGAAAGCTTTCGAAAAGTCCATGATTAGAAAGTCAGTTTGCTCGCCTTTCTCAAGGGAGCGAGCTATTTCTTCTATTGTAGAAATTAACCGAGTGGGTTTCGCATGACAGTCTTTTTTGAAAGCCATGTTGGTAGTTAACTAACTCTTGGTTTGAATCGAGGTAGGACGTCATTTCATGGAAGATAATATATTGCATAATTTTACAGGGGGCTGACGTAAGAGAGATCGGACGATAGTTGTCCGCTTGACTTCTACTGCCTTTCTTGTGTACGGGTACAACAGTTACTTTCAGCCAGGCCTGAGGAACCGAGCCTGTATGGAGCGACTGCGTGAACAGAAACTGTAGAAAAGGAGCTAGTTTAGCAGCAGCTTCCTTTATTATGTAGCAAGGGATTCCATCAGTTCCATTAACTTTTTTGGAGTCCACCTTCTGAAGAAGTTTTGCTATTCCCACCGTGCTAAAATGGATGGGTGGTATGTCAGCATACGTTCTAGTAGCTTCGGTAGTCATGTTTTGTAGGTCTTCTTTAGTAAAGACTGACTTGAAGTAATCGCTTAGTAACTTGGCTTTCTCCCGACTGTAGGACACAACATCATCGTTTGATCTCCAAGGGGGCGACACCAACATTGTCTTGCCTTTTTGACCTTATGTAGGTCCAAAATCGCTACGAGTTTCAAGGTCCATGTCATCGGTCCCCAGGAGGTCCAGCAAGTACTTATCATGTGCGAGAGTCAACCTTTTCTTAGTTGCTTTGCGTAAATCCTTAAAATTCTTCCAATCAGCTGGGCTATTTGTTTTGCGTGCTCTGTTATACAGTTTTTGTTTCTTACGTATCATACGCTTAATTGAGCAATTCATCCACGGTACATTCCAACGTGATCCCAGTTTCTTTTGAGGAAAGTGCTCTTTCATCACCTTGAGAACTGTTTCTGTGGAGAAGTTGTAGTTTTCATCCATTGATTTCTCTTGTGGGTTGTCAGTGAGATAATTGTCTAGGCGTATTTTCAAATCATTTCTAGCCGATTCTATGTCGCCCTTTTTAAACAAAAAAAACCTTTCCTCGGTAGTTTTCTGTTAACGAACGGTTTCAGAGTAAATATCCACAAGAACTGCATCGTGATCACTCATACTCTCAACCACCTGGACATTCTTTACTGTGTGGCCTTGTTTGGTTTTCGTTCTATTTATTCTAAACGGGTTTGTGTTTTTACCATTTGGCGTGTATTATTAACACAGGCCATGAGCTACCAATGACTCTTTCCCAAAATAGCTCCCCTTTTCTTAATTTCTATAACCTTTAGAGAAACCCATACCTATACAGCCTAAAACTGTAAACCTTCCCTAACCTAAGCGGTTGAACCCTGTCACCTCCTGCTTTTCATTCAAACAGAGAAAAAGACTGGAACTACAACGAGAGAGGAAACAAGTTCTGGCTCGGGATCGGGTTCGGTAACTGATCATGGGTCGGGCTCGGGCGCGGGATCAGGAGCACATGGAAGAGAGCAGACTGGTGACGGGTCAAGTGGAAGCGGCCAAGAAAAGCCTTCAAACCCTTCGACCTCCAACGGAGCCGGGGTGGATCAAGAGGAGTCTGGTGATGAGTCATCTTCAAAGCAAGGGTCTGGAGGAGAGGGTAGTGGCGGAAAAGCTGGGGGAGAAAGTGATGATGGGAATTTTGAGACGTGGGAACCAGGTAGAGTTTGAAGCTGACCAGCGTATTACTTTAGAGTAATGTAGAGTTTTGAGAGGCGCCCATGCGTTGACGCCAAATAGGGCTTTCATAGCTGATCCTGTCTGAACAGACCTTTCCACGTCTAATGATGCCATTTTGGCTGGGGTGTGGGACAAACACGGCTAAAATTACAGTTAATGTATGGGATTTGAACCGCTCTAACGCCGGTACAAAGGGTCGGATTTCCAACATTTGCTACTTCTTTAAATAGTTTTATTGATACCATTCATTCAGCAGAAAATAAGGCCGTTAAAGACGGTACGATGTCCTCAAATTCGAATTATAAGTCTTCTCATGTGTTTTCTAATTTCGTGACAATTGGCATAATTTTGATACGAAGAGTTTGTATGAAATCTTTCTTTTGTAGCCTGAATCTGTTCTTTATACTCAAGAGGCATAATGGCTCTTCTATGAAAATAATCGTACAAATGTCTTTCGAAATACATTTGCACTGTGGAAATCCGCCTCTTTATAGCGGCATTACAGCGGTCCAATTCAAAGTCGTTCAAAATCCCATACATTTACTGAAGTTGTGGCCGTGTTTGCCTTCTATTACAATTCGCAAGTCTTCTTTGCATGTACAAAAAAGCGGATAGTTCACGCCGAAACGTGTAAGAAACTACGCGCCGTCGCTATATGAGGAACAAGCCGTCAGAAGTGTAATATAAATGGAGTGAAACTCCGTTTGAACTCGATTTTCAATAAGTCTGTCCGCGTAAGGGAAGTTATTTTAGCCCATGGTGCCTCAGAGAAGTGGGGTGGCGAATAGTAAATGCGAGACTCTGCTAGACGGCGAGACCGGCCTTTTTTTCTGCAATCCAGAGACATTTTAACTGTTCAAGGCGGGATTTAACCTAAACAACGTTTTTTAGCCGCTTAACTTGGGTTTAACGTTGATATCTCGTTTGCGTTTCAAGCAATTCAAAATCCCTATGCTCATCCCGGGAAGCTCTGTTGTGGGATATTTTTGTGATTTTTGGGTATATTTGGGAAGAGATAATTTAAAGGATTACTTAAATTGAGGGAAATAGGACATTTGGAATTTTTAATGAAGGTTTAAAATTGGAATTTGAGGTTAGAAATTAGCAGACGGACACGAAACAGTTCCCCCAGCAACCTTCAGTGCCCTTGTGGGGTGTCAACTGTCTGGTGGTGTCTCAAAACATTTTCCCCCCATTTCAATCCCTTCTCCAAATTCCTTAAAATTACACTCCAATTCACGTCCCGCCTTAAATTGCGCGACCGGGACTTAGAAGTCTTTTTAAAAACCGAGACTCCAGAACGGCTTAATGAAATAAATCCGGTGAGACTGCGAGACGCACACAACCGCCAAAATGCCAAGCTTAGGGGAAATCCGACCAGGACTGTGGTTTGGTGTCCGAAAGTTCACGTTTGGCTGAACGTCTTAAGTTGGCACCTCTTAAAAATTGTATGCGCAAAAGACGTTTGCGCAACTGAAGAAATAGAGTAATACCATTCTTTGAATTAGAACGTTCTGGTTTGGGTTTTCGCTGACTCAAACCTTGATTTCTACCGAGTGAAAGCACGCCGTTCAAAATCCAACTATTTTAATAGACGATACACCACTTTCTTACCGCCAACTTTCTCACCTAGTTTGATTTGTAAATCAACAAAATTTACGTCATTTTTTGTTTTCTTTCAGGGAAGGAAAGGTCAAGAACTCCCCGCCGAGCATCAGTTCAGCCCATAGGCCCTTTGGAGGCACCTCCATACTGAAATCCAACTAAACATCTGCTAGGATCTTCCTATTAACGAACTGTTTTAATGAACTAAAGGTGTGATCACACGGCCGTCACATCTTTTGGCTGAGCCGTAGAACTAAAAGGAAATGAACGTTTTGTCTTAAGCTTTAAGGTTTGGTTCGGTATGGGTTCCTGGTATAAGGCAGTTGCTGCAGAAACTATACTTAAACTTGATCTAAACAAATTAGAGAGAATCAGCTATGTTATGAAGTATCTTTGAGGCCAGAAAATGTTGACATATCAAACCACCATGTTGCAAAAACGTTTCTAGAACGACATTATTTTGAGAAAACATGAACAACTTAACGACTTGAATTTGTGTGGCGAAACAAACATTTTAGAAGAAAGCGTTTGTAGCATGGCAATCTTGAACAGAAATAGTTTTACTGAAAACTCTCAAGAGAAAACGTCTATTGCGATAAAAAATAACTTTGTCTGTCACCAGAAGCATGCTAACGCAAAGTTGAACTGCAACAACGATGCGGATAAATCGAGCATACAAACGTTATAACTATGTTACTTTCTAGCTTATAGATTACAGTATTAAAGTATCTTCCTTTAGTGTGTATCCGATGCTTCAACTGTGCGTTTTTTTTTGTATGACCTTTCATTGTTTTTTTATCCAACTTTCGATTTTGGCCAGGTAGTGAAAATCTATCGACAATGCTAGAAAGCGGAGCACTTAAAAATTAGTACACCTGTAGTATAGCTAAGTTTGAGGTTTACATCTTGCAACATAGCAAAAATATGGCTCTACAAAGTCGGGAAATTTTGTCCCCCAGCATACGGCTCCCAATTGTAAATTGCTCTTTTCAGCTGTGTCAACGGATTTTCGTTCAGTTACATGGCCAGTCTCAAAAGTTGACTGAAAAATAAAAAAACGTAAAAAGCTCAATCAAATCAGGTAGTTACCACATAACGTGAATATACACTCGTTATTTACCAAACCATAGCTCACTCCGAGACCCTCTTGATACAAGTCTTTCGATACACTATTTTCGGTTAAAGGAGCTCGGTGACGATATTTTGAGTCATTATTAGACACACACAAAAATGCATTTAAATGATGGGAAACAGTGAAATAACAATTTGTCAGGGAAGATAAGCACCAAAGAGACAAGACTAAATGGAAATATGGCGAGGATGGTGAAGGATGGAGAAGATTGAAATAGATTATAAATGAGCTTTTTGAAAAATTGAGGCTCAACTTTTCAAAATCCAAAGACCGTGACGGAGCTCATTTAAAACTACGTTATTGCAAAATGTATTTCGCTAGTTGCATGCAATGTTGAACAAAACATTTTTCCTTCGTTCAAACAACACCTCATGTATGAAGGCACGTGTTGAGCGAGGGAAAAGTTGTTCTTCCAATATGGCGTACAACTGTAGAAGCTTGAAAAGCGAAATATATGTTGTCTTACCATACTTTCTACCCGAAAATAGTGTGTCCAAAGAGTTTCAAGAATTAATTTATTAGAAATGTCTTGTTTTTTATTTACATTTTCCTAACTCTTTCCTTGCCTCTGCAATAATAATAATAATAATAATAATAATAATAATAATAATAATAATAATAATAATAATAATAATAACATCATTTATATAGCGGATATATACAGAGCTCTATACCGCTTTACAATTATAAAATAAATATCTAAACTAAATACATAATAATTTAAACTAAATTAAATGTGAACTTAAAAATCATCTAAAAGCAATTCTAAAAAGATAATTTTTTAAACGTGATTTAAACGCAGCAGAGGGCAGATCATTCCATAACTTAGGGGCGGCGACTGACAAGGCTCTGTCTCCATAAGTTTTTAGACGTGCTTTAGGGACTTCCAAGAGATGTTTTCCAGCAGATCTTAAACTCCTTGGTGGATTATAGCGGACTAAAAACTGACTTACGTAAGAAGGTGCTAAGTTAATAAGTGCCTTGTATGTCAGTAATAAAACTTTAAACACAATTCGCTGCTCCACCGGAAGCCAATGCAACGCCATAAGGAAAGGACTTGTGTGCGCAGCTCTAGGCTGTCGAGCTACAAGGCGCGCGGCGCAATTTTGAATCCGCTGAAGCCCCGGGGCTAAAGCTTGATGATCAGACACTTTGGTGACCCAATGAGCAGCGAGTTGCAGTTATCCAGTCGACAAGTAACAAAGGCATGAACAAGAGCTTTTGTGCTTTCAACAGTTAGATATTCCCTGATCTTAAAAATATTCCTTAGATGAAATAAGGCAGACTTACAAACTGAGATTACATGCTCCTCCAGCGATAAAGTTTGATCAAAAATTACTCCTATGTTCCTGGCCATATGAGACGGACGTACACGATAATCGCCAGCCAGGATACTATCTAATGATGGGCACGGCCAGTACTTAGAACTAATAACAAGCAACTCAGTCTTATCTCCGATTTAATTTGAGTTTGTTACGAGCCATCCAACGGTCGATGTACCGAACGCAAGATTCAACCTGAGCGACTGAGCTAACCTGGTCATCCCCATCTAGGGAATTGAAAGACGGGTACAATTGAGTATCATCAGCATAAAAAAGAAAACCCATATTGTACCATCTGACAATATCCCCAAGCGACGAGGTATAAACTAGATACAATATCGGTCCCAGCACGGACCCCTGAGGTACCCCGCATGACAACGGACGCGTGGCAGACCGCGCACCCCGAATACTGACAAAGTGAAATCTGTCGCTCAGAAATGATTTGCAATGAGAATACATGTAGCTCGAAAAAAAGAGCTTACCTTATTATAGGAAATTAACGATGCACATTGGCAGCGCGAAGAAAATTTACGTTACATAAAATTAACGTGAATTTTCCAAAAGTTAGGTTTACATACATACATGTACATCAAATTAACGCGAAATTTTCGTGAAGAGAGGAGTTAACATTAGGGACGAGGTGAAATCTATATAATAAAATGCAAACTGTCTCCACTGGTTCAAGGCGGCTTGGAAATCCCCATAGAGAAGACCGCGCAGTGGGGGAAGAACGGGCCATGAAAATTTTACGAAGAAGGACTGAAGACGTTAGCTATCCCCTCGGGGAAACGAATCAAAACGAAGACCAGTCGAAAGACATTTTGAACTCAATTCTTAAAGAACTGTGAGATAGTGACTCCGAGGCGTTGATAGAGGCTATGAGAAGACGAGGCTTTGTTATTGAAATATAGGTGCTGTAAAACAACGATGTAAAATAGTCGTGATTTAAATTAACATCGACGTAAATTAAGATGTATTAGAAATCGCGTTAATAAAGTGCATCGTTAATTTCTCATAAGCTATTTCATTTCTTAATAAATTTGGTGCGCGACTTCTTCAATCTGATAGTAGTGGGGGTCGGGGCTTGTCAAATTGGCAGGATGGTCGCCTGAATTTTTTCCTTAAACTCCCTAGGGAATGGGCGAGGCTCATCCTTCACACGACCTTGAAACGGCACCGCGGAAATACGTTTTTTGACGTCAGAGTAACTGGTCAGCGGTTATATGAGTTTCGATCCCCGCTCGTTCGTTTCGATCTTCGATAACATGAGATGCAAGGGACGAAATTCTCTCTTGGTTTGGAAGATTGCCTCCCTTGAATAGCTCTTTGGTATTCAAAATACGAGGGTGATTAATAAAGCTGAAGGCAAGTCACCGTTATAGCGCAACAAAGGACGTTCAGCAATGGACATAGATGGTTTCTCGTGTCGAGATGAAATGTGCGTCAAAGACCACAGGTGGCCCAAGCTCACGCGGTGTGATGGGTGTCATGTGTCATGATCATCTTGCGTAATAACGGTCAATGCGAAATTATAAGAGTTTGTATGGGAATATCTACATTCGGTCTTAGAAAGCAAAAATACGGTCAAATTCTTAATAAAAATAGCTAACCTTACTTCCACGCTGTTTTGCTTGTTGTCTGTTAGCTTACTTTGCTGTCTTGAGGCCTTTTCAGCGAATTTATCACTTGCTGGGTTTTCCACGCATAAGAAAGAAGAACTGTACGGCTCCGCAAATGATCCCAGGACCGCAAATGATCCCGGACCGCAAATGATCCCCAAAATGGACCGCAAATGATCCCGGACCGCAAATGATCCCCACATTGGACCGCAAATGATCCCGAGCAAAAAATAAGGAATGGCATGGATTGATATAAAAATGACACACAACAAAACATGTTTTTCATTTTATGAGAATTATTCCATAGTTCCTGTTATTTTTATCATTAATATTTTTATTTCGTTTTTAGTGGAAAATCTGTAATCTTGCGTGACGTTCTGTCTGTTTGTTGATTTCAGGACGCCGGCTGCATAGTACAGTAATTGATTTTGCAAAGACACTTGTTGTGATCTTAGACTGCGAGTTTCGCTTCATGTCTTCTGTTTATTGTGTTGTACATCCCAGGACGTTCGAGAACATGCTTAATCAGATTTCATTGCTGTCGGGTATATGATCAACGCTTCGGTGCACGTGCCCGATTTCAGTGAAAATCGAGCATGTATAAATTAGCCTGGAAACAGGCTCCGCAGTGGGATTTTAAAGGAGCGAAAAGAAGGATCGTGGCGAAAAAAATCGGCGAGCGAAGCGAGCCGCCAGTCCCCTGCTCGGCTCGCTTCGCTCGCCGATTTTTTTCGGCCACTTTCCTTCTTTCCGCTCCTTAACCCCACTGCGGAGCCTGGTCCCAGGCTAGTATAAATCAATTGTATAATCACAAATACAACGGAGGATTAAAATACACGCATACCCGTAAAGAAATAACTGAAAAATTCCGCAGTTGATTTCGTTATCTTTTGAAATAAGTCTTTTGTTCACTGAGCACTCTCATTTTAAATTGTACCAGAATACTAGAAGTGTTTCTTTCTCACATTCATGGGATCAGCCGACTGGCCTGTGGCAGGCGAGAAACGCGGTGATGTGGTTGAAATCGGAGCAGGGGTCAAAGATCATCCGAAACTTGTCACCGTCGTGTGAGCTGTGACTTCCACGCGTTCGGAAAATATGGCTAAACTGTCTTGTTCTTATTTCATTGGTATCATTTGTGAATGTTCTTGGAGTTACCAAACACAAAGATCTCTAAAGACGGAAGGGAAAACGAGATAGGTTTGGATCCTGGTGTGATAACACTGATTGACTGCTTCACATCGGTTGCACAAATTATGTGACCACGTTTACCTTTTTAAAATTAATCAGATGATGATAGTTGTGAGCCATGATTTAAGGCTTTGATTAAAATAATCGCAATTCATGCCAATTCCCTATCCATACCATTTCACCATCCATGCCATTCCCAATTTTTTGTTCGGATCATTTGCGGTCCAACATGGTGCAATATGGGGATCATTTGCGGTCCGGGATCATTTGCGGTCCAATTTGGGGATCATTTGCGGTCCGGGATCATTTGCGGTCCTGGGATCATTTGCGGAGCCGTACAGTTCTTCTTTCTTATGCGTGGGAAACCCAGCAAGTGATAAATTCGCTGAAAAGGCCTCAAGACAGCAAAGTAAGCTAACAGACAACAAGCAAAACAGCGTGGAAGTAAGGTTAGCTATTTTTATTAAGAATTTGACCGTATTTTTGCTTTCTAAGACCGAATGTAGATATTCCCATACAAACTCTTATAATTTCGCATTGACCGTTATTACGCAAGATGATCATGACACATGAGACACCCATCACACCGCGTGAGCTTGGGTCACCTGTGCAAAGACTACAATCGCCATGGCGAAACAATGTATAATTTTTCTGTGCGAAAAATTGAAGATTTCTGCAGCCGATTTAGGTAAAGCAAGGAGTTTGAAGATGAGTATCCGGGATTTTTAATTAGTATTTGCATTCGGGACGTGATAAAGGTAAGTTTGAGGACAACTATTTTTTGTGAAACCAGAAGTTGTCAACAAACTTTTGATGATAATTATCGATTTTATTAAGCTTAAGTTTAAGTTGTTTTATGTCGCTTAAATATTAAGTTAGAGTTTAAATAACCGGTGAATTCATAACTGTAACTCTGTGGGATATGTAATGAAAAATAACTATACTTTCCGTGGTGGATATAGACATATAATTTATACTCAATGAAACTGATTGTAAACACTAACAGTTTTGCGAAGAATCAGTATATTATTGACAGTAGCCAAAATGAAGCTTCGCTTGCTCAGTGGATATTTCTTGTGCTGAATTTGTTTATCAACATTGTAAGCTCACAGTACAAACAAGTGTTATGGGATGGCATCAACCCCTAATGATAAAAATAGCGTCTGTGATGCTTGTAACCATTTTGCAAATGTACATAAACTATTGTTATTTACAAGACCATTGGTAGCAGGACATTCTGTTTGATTCAGTTATCTAATGTGTATTCGTACTTTACAAGATATGCATCTCAAGATAATTATTACACATGCACCTGGTGCAAGGACAAAATAAATTGTGAAAAATTATCATTAGAGGTCTTACCCTTTCCACCTTTGGGAATCTAAACCTTTATCCGTCGTATTGTTACATGTACTTGTATTTCTTTCACACAGTGTGACAGAAACATTTTACTTTATAACCAAGAATAAGAACATTAAATTTTCTTTTCTTCAGATATTTAAGCCTGTTGTTGGATCACAATTCCACTTGCTTCAAATCAATTTATTTATCTCTGAAATTGAGACCTAGATCTTATGCTTGCACTGTTGCTATTTGTGGTAGCAAGAGAGAAAATCCCCTGGCTGCTGCTGTGAATCTTACTATATTACTCTTATGTTGTCTTTCTTTTTTCTGCTTGTAAATCTGAATCAATGGTAATCAATAAAGTGATTGATTGGTACTGTAAGTTACAACTATATTATTACTTATATAGAGTATACATATTGGTCTACTAAGTGGGGTTAGTCACTGAAATTACAGTACGAAAGTTCACACAAGGTCAAGCATCTGCCCACTGACCTCACAAATGAGATAGTCCCTGAGAATTGATGGCTGACCTTATCTCACTTACTGTCTGTGATGTAATCAAAGAATAGAGGTGACATAGACTAGAAATATTTGTATATAAGGGTATATAAGAATTGTACTATTATTATAAAATTATTTGTTGCTTTTTGTTTGTTTGTATGGTGTGTTAATGTTCTTAAATTTTAAGAATTAAATTCCTACATTGCAGAAAGAATATATATATTTTGGTCAAAGCCTTAAAGGAACAACCCCAACAACTTTATGGAATTCAGTAAGGAAGCCTAAACAAAACTGCTTAAAAAGAAAAACCATGGAAAACTGAGAAAAGAAAAAAGATGTTGGCTGAACTAGCTAGAAGAAGAGAATAAGAGAAAAAGCTGAAAATGTCAAAGAACAAATTTATTAGAGCAAAACAGATTTTAGCTCAGATGATCTTGTTGACCAAAAATTATATTAAGGCTATTGAACTTTAGAGAGAACAGAACCTAATTTTTTTGACAATTTCTGAGAAAAGATTGAAAAATGAATCCAAACCTTCAACAGTCTTTATTCAATTCAAAAGATGACACCACTCCCACCACATTTACTGCTCACCCTCCCCCCAGGACCCCTATTTTGGTATCTGTACTTACCCTTACCCTTACCCTCCCATTATACTACAAAACAAATAATTTAATATCCCCCCCCCATTATACAAAACAAATAGTTTCTCCAATATTACTATCAGACATTTTGAGCTTTTTAAGTACTCGGACCAATTATTGCATCCTTTCCTTCAGTGGGCTGTTGGTTCTGGGGAGGAGGTGGTGGGGGAAGCATTTAGTTGTTGTCCCGATTGGGTCACCCCATCTTTTTGGTTTTGGTCACCTGTGGAGCTTGGCTATGGATTATTCTTTGCTTTCTTCAGACCCCTGCTCTTAACCTAAAACCTGGAAATATTTATTAAAACACAAAGGAAGTCCTTTTTTTATTATTTCTGTAACCTACACAAATATCCTTAGCATAATCTAAAGATGTACAGTACTTTGTACACAATAAATTAAAACCATGGCCAACCAGCATCTCACCAAAGTCAACATTTCAGTTATCTTCCAGTAGTGAGAATTCTGCTGGTGGGACACAAGGATGGAAAATGTGAATACACTGTAGCTGCATGTTCCTTTATGTGTGTAATAAGTGATCTTATACTTAAAACCAGTACAGGTAATTGAAAGAAAGACTCCTTAGTGTATGCTATGGTTGCAATGATTGTTTATCCCCTTATCAATGATTATGGTTCTGCCTCAGGAATGGGTCTCACATAAAAAGATTTTCATTGCTTTCGTCAAATCTGAATATTATTTTAATTTTGTAAGTAAAACTCTACAGGGGGTTGTGGTCAAAAAACTAAATTTAAGACAAAACTTATATCTCTTGAGGCATTTTGTTTGTTTATTTCAACCTTTTTTTTAGCACATCTTGGTACGTAATTCTTGCACCATTGACCTGTACTATATTAACCTGCGATCACGTGTCTTTTTTTTGGGGGGGGGGGGGATATAGCAAAGATATCAGTGATGTCACCTATTGTTATTAATATGCCAACCAGAGAGCTATAGACTAGCTGGTGAAACAAAGAATTCTTTTGTTTAACGTTTTGAACATTTAAATAACAAAAACAATGTTTGTAAACAAATATCTTCCCTATAGGGAGAGGGCACGATCTCAGGCTAATGCCATATAAGTTCCTGACTTTGGCTTTTTTATTATCTCCTCTTCTGTTTTGTGCTACTGGTTGTTAATATAGACAATATAAGGGCATACATAATAAATTAAATAGAATGTATAATTAATGTATGGGGCGACATGGAAATTTTTCCGAAAAATTTTCAGCATTTGTTGTTTAGTTTTGGGTTCACTTTGGTGTCTCTGTTCGGCACTTGATGAACCAGCGTCTCCCAGATGTATAAGACATCAGATCAGATCCATCTTTATCCAGGAAGTCGAAATAACGCAGAGGGATCGGATGCAACTTTGACGTGTGCCCACAGGTGGACTGACACGAGCATCTTCTGTCGTCCTCCCGACAAATTTGATCAAAGTGGCGTTGGCACACAGATTCCTGTCGCTGACGCCCACCAGCCCTACATACCTGAGAGGTTGCTGTTCTCAGAACAAATGCCGCTAAAGGTATTCAAAAGCCCCCTGGTTTTGCATATATTAAACACATTTGGCAAAAACCAACGCGCCACGATAGACACATTATTTCACATTCTGTGCAAGCTCAGTTCAGCTCTGGCACAACATATATTATAGGACAAGAACTATAAAAAAAATAGACCGAATTTAAAAGCTAAGTTTCCAGTATTCGCTTTAAGTTTTCGGGGGTTTTCAGTGCCGACTGGGCTTACGTCGAAAATCAATCTAAAGTCACCATTGTTTTGTATTTTACGAGAGGATGACGCTGACCGGCAAAATACTGCATCGTGTCCTCAAAAACGTATTTCCGCGGTGCCCCTTGAAACCCTTTTTCCTTTTTCTTTTTTGCTGGGACCATTTCAAGGCAGAAGCCCCAGTAAATGGACACTGTTAGGCTACAACTGGGGATTGTCATAGGGTCATGCATCCTCGGAGACCCAGGGGCAGATAGTCGGGACGGGACAAAGATCCGGGATGAGCAAAAGTCTTGTAAACTTTTGCTCGTCCCGAATCTTTGTCCCGTCCCAACTATCTGCCCCTGGGACTCCGAGGAGGAGGGTCATGAGAACGTTTTCCAAACTTTTGTCACCAGAGTAAATGGTAAATAGTACAGTTCTTTTACTTCTGCTTGCTTTTGAGTTTCTTTAAACAAAATACCACACTCTCTTGGAAAACCAATGATGTCATCTTTTTATTTTACCAACGACTATAGCAAAGATTTAGAGGCAACTGAAAAACTTATTAAGTTAAGTTTACAAATTTCTTACTGCTTTAAGATATTATAACAACCCAATCAGTTCACTGGTAATCCAGAGATATTAACTCCTTCACTCTTCTTTAACACAGCAGCATGTACATGGAACAACATGGATTCAACAAATCCAGGGACATGAGAAATCTGAAATGAATAACACAAAAGTCTTTAAAATTAATTGGCTTTCAACTAACTGATGTTTTGTTCACTAGCTCCACTTTGTCTCATGTGAATAGTTTCTCAATAAATAAATGTGATAGATGTGAATATCCTGTGACAAAAGTCATTAAGCAATTTCATATGTGTGTTGCATGTAAAAATTAAATTCAGGTAAAAAAAAAAAAAAACTAAGTTGAATCTCAATTCTCTTTGTCTAATAGTTCTAATTATTCAGCTGTACACTGCAGAGCTTGTAAAAATATCTATTAGATTTGTCACTTAGTACGAGTGCTGTAACTGGTCAATTTTCTGGGCCATGTTATACAGTACAGCCCGCTTGACTTCAACTACCAGTAGTTTTTTTCCCACGCACCAGATTAACCTCAGAGATATAATAAATATCTTACTAACCTCGTTTTCTCAGTCTGTACTGTAAGTTACTGATCCTCGTTTTTACCCATTAATTTATGGACTGCACGCTTCATGCTTGGGCCATGAATCAACGGGAAAAAACTTGGTCCGTAACTTACAGTACAGACCAAGGTTAAACAAGGTTAGTAAGAGGTAAGTATTAGTTACATAGTACTCTCCAGTTGTATACCATGGAATATCCCGCAGGACACCTGGCATATCAAAAGCAAAAAGCCTTTAGGGTGCATGAGTGCAAATAGAAAAGAAAAAGACAGTACAGGTGACAAGTGGGATGGCACAGTAAAGTATAGCATAAGAAAGCTTTGGAAGGTCGCGTGTAGCACTGACAACAACAGCTTTCTAGCATTCTGATTGGTTGTGTATACTACACACCAACAACTCTAATAAAATCTGGTTACACGTACATTAATGTATGTGATGCATATGCATCATATTCTGACATAGTGAGCTACAGGTGTAAAACATTAAAAAAAATGCCTTAAAGGGCTTAACATACACATCACTCTAAACCAAGTTCTTCTGGAGTGGATAGGCCCAACTCATCCATAGTAGGCTTGAGTTCTGTGAGAATGTAGTTGTAGATTTCATTGCTTCCAGCACTCTTGGATTTGACAGCTTCAAGAATCCTAACTGTCATGGAGAAGTCATTAAGGCGACGGCAAGCATGGAGCATGGCAATTAGGATCTTAGGTTCAGGCACCAAGTCTTTGCCATAGAGTTCATTCAACCCACTGCGCAACTCCCATGCATCAATGTCTTCTCTACATTTACATACAAGATGGACAAAAAACACACATTTTACTTGTCTATTCCATGATACACGTACAGCTATATAGTCTAACTCATGTTATGAAACCTTGCCACAATTTAGCCAAATGATATGAGATGCAATCTGTTTCCATCCTGACTATCTGCTGGCAAGGAGTCTTATTTTTTTTATTTGACTGCACTAGTAGAGTAGTTTTAAACAAAACTGGAGCATTCTTTTGAGTTTCCATCTACACAAACATCTCCTGTGGCTTATTAAATTCATACCAAACACTCATGACATAGCCCCTTTAATTTACCTTTTAAAATAAGCCTCCCATCTGTTATCAAATGCTTCATCTGACTCCTTTGGTTTGCTGCTCATCTTACAAGAAGCAACACCTGATATCCAACAAATATCACACAGATATTAACCTCTTAACTTTACTTCAATGCTACTGGGGAATTCATAATTATTTTTGATTGCAAAGATCCTTTACACCAAGCTGCCCCATTCTTAAATCAAGCATGCTCAAACCCACCAAAAATGGTTAACAGTATAACTGTCTTGTGTCAAATGTTAAACCTGCTTTTACTTTTTTGCCTAGAGTTTTTACATTTGAGGGGGATGAAAGTGGCAAAGAAACAACACACACACACACAATCAAAAGAAAACAAAAGAAAGGAATCTATAAAAAGACAAAAATTTATCATTGTTTATGACTACAACTAGAAATGTAAATCAAGGCTAAAATATCTAGGACTTGACAAGAACTCATACTTTGGTGCTCAAAACGAAACTAGAGCAAATAGTAAAGTACCCAGTAAATTTAATTTCCTCTGGCATCTCAGCTATTGGATTCTCAAAAAGGTCCAACAGAAAATTTTTAACCCCCAAAAGAGGCCTTCCAAGGGGTAGAAGTGACAAATGAAATGGCTCCAAAAACAGACAACAAACGTCTCCCAAAACACTGACAACCAACAGAAACTTGAAGAAAACTCGCCACAATTATTTGCGACAGAGAGAATTCACTTTCTATTCTTCTTTGTTTTCTTTGCAACAGTGATATTTGTCCCTAATGAAGCAAGCGACAGAGTCGTAAACAAGCAACAAAGCGACACCATTCCACCCCTTGGAAGGCCTCCCAAAAGGGTGGTTCCAGCTTCCTGTCACTAATGACAGTGAATTAATTAGTGGAACAACTACAGTACCGCCTGAAAGTATTGACCCATCGGGACAAGGCGATACCTCGTCTATGCCGCGGGTAGTGGCCGTGCGTCCACCGTGGTATAAAAAAATTGTTCCCGCGGGAAAACCGAGGTACAATTTTGCCACGGGAATACCGTGGGAGAAAAGACGAGGTAATGCCGCAGGGAAAGAACAATGTCGATTAATTCCAGGTGTCAAAAAAGCGGAAGGACTGTAAGGTGCGAAGATTCACGGACATAAAAATAACGCTGTGCGCGATTTGCGTATGGACTCATAATTTCTGAACCGGCCTCTATATAATGTAAAATCGAAGTCTTTGAAACGCTAAGGGGCTTGCCCTGGTTAAACGCCTGCCTTGGTTAAACGCTGTATTTCACATGTGAAGTACGGCATTTGTCCCAATTCTTGACTTGCATGTCATGCAAGTATCACGCAAATAAAAAATAAAATCGCTTATCTTTCAATAAATTAAGTCAAGAAACTGAGATAGTGTAGAAGAGTAATAAATAAACAACGTATCAAAGTTTCAGCGTTGTGCAATATTCCGAACTCGAGTTATTCGATAAAGGGTACTACTCAAAATTATAGTTTTTAGTATGGAGACGCCATGCTGGCACCGTGTTCCTGTGAGAAACCCCAACATGGCGGTCGGAAATCCATTGGAAACATCTGGAGCTCACTTTTCCTCTCGTAAAAGATTTTTTCTCTCTGCTAAACTTCAAAACATTCGCATAGACACTTCTCTTAACATATTGGTTATTCAGAACTCGAAAACACGACATAAATCGATATTTTCGCGTACGTGATATGTTTCTCAGACGCAACCACGATGTCTGGCATTGTAAAAAAAATCTAAATTCAGACTGCTTTATTTTCAAAACAAAGCATTCTACCGAGCTGCAAAACATGCAAGCAGATATATCTTTAAAATGTCTTTAACCTGATGAGGTAAAACCTCAAAATTTTTAATTTTAGTTTTTTCTGACGACGCGTGCTGATTTCATTTGGATCGGCTGAGGCGTTCTTCATGGCTGGTCCTTTCCTTTGGACCTTCTAAACTTAATTCGTGGACAACTTGGGAAATTTTAAAATTTCATCTATAGAACGACAAAATTCTTAACTTGACATACTCTGCTGTTCGAACCATCTTTGCTCCGGAGCTCACGTTGTGTTGTCGTCACGTGCCGTGCTCGAATTTGCATAAGACGCCGATATGCACAAACGGCCAATTGAATTTGGATTTGTTCTTTGAAATCTTGGCCTGCCTTTACTTAGAATTTCTTGGTAATTTGTTCGCTTCCCTTAATACAGTACCGCTCAAAAGTAAGTTACCACCCTCGCGCGCGACGCGAATCGCGTCGCGCGCTACGCGATTCTCGTCGCGCGCTACGCGAATCGCGTCGCGCGCTACGCGATTCGCGTAGCGCGCGATGTTCTAGAAACTGTAAGTATGTTTACTTGAAGCTCTCTCACCATTTAATATGCCCATTGTAAAGCAACAATAGTCGATTTCAATAGTCAATTATCAGTATTTGCAAAAGCCCGCTAAGAAGAAATGAATATGCGTAATCGATCAATCATCGCCGGAGAAGGGCAGCGTGTGCTTTGCTTCCAAATTCCGTGTCAAACTGTTTTCTCCTCGAAACTTTGATAGACTGAGGTCGACATATTAATAACTTTAAAAAACCTGCATATACAATATGATGTACATGAACATGCTTTTCAGTCTTTTGAAGTGGAGACATTCCGAGGAATTCTACCGTCGTCGCGCCGCATTCAATTCGCTTCATTGGACACGAGCTTCTTCCTACACCGTACATCAAACCGCCAATTTTTCGGCTCGTCCATGAGCCATGACTGATGCTTGATACTTTTTGTTAGTTTTCTATTCATCTGATTCTTGACAACTAGCCATTAATAAAATTGAAAATGTTGGCGAGCCGGCACGGAGTTTCAAGCGGCAAATTAAAAACAGATCGAGCCGTAGATAAGAAGACCAGCGTAATTAAGCGGAGCACGTGCGAGGCGTCCGAACTACTTACTCTTCGGCAAATCTTTTTTCCACGGACAAACTCAACTGGATTAAAATCTGCACAAGTTTACAAAGATATGGCCAGGAAAATGTGTTCCGGTCCTTCGAAGTAGAAAATATACGATTGAGCGCCGGCGTGTCGAATAAACAAAACATTTCACATAAAACTACCCAAACTTATGCGTCTTCACCGTTGGCAGAATGAACTTCAGATTTCTACATGATAAAATTGTTCGTGCACAAAGAAGGAAATAAAATAAACTCCGTTCTGTTTCGGGTTCTATTCCTTCGCTTCTCATGAATTTTTCGGTCATATGGAGTGGAAGGTTTCAAATTACACAGACAGTAGTTTTGCGGTTTTATGCAAATTTGCGATCCGAAAGCAAAATGCATATGCAGTAACCCGGCCGGTCATTAGTCATTTGCTTGTGCCGAACTAGCTCTTAATTATGTCCTCAACGAATTTAGAAAACACGACCATTTAAACGTATCGACGACAGAACCGATAAAAATTCAACTAAATTCAGCGCTAACGGGAGTAACGAATTATGCTTATCATTCGCAATTGATCATTCGTCGGTTTGTTTACAAGTTTTCGATTTGTAATGACCTCAATGATGCTATATTTATTTGCACAGAAGTGAACTACACGTATGAACGACTCAAATTCGACAGAACAATAGCTGCATTTGGAAAGTGTTAAGCGAATTTAATTGATATCACGTTGCAAAATCACCCAAAATTTATGCCAAAAATTTCCGCTTTAGTGACTCTCGCGCGACGCGAATCGCGTAGCGCGCGACGCGATTCACGTAGCGCGCGACGCGAATCGCGTAGCGCAGGAAACGCGACGCGACTGGTAACTTACTTTTGAGCGGTACTGTATCTTAGTTCTAAATAACTTCGAGTCAATCTAACAACGTTTTGGATCTGTGATAAGCTTAATTCAAAATTCCTGTCCGGTTGCCGGACATTGAGACATAACATGTAAATAATTTTTATTGCTATTCGTGCTCTGAGCAGCATAACATGTAAATTTCATATTCGTGCTCTGAGCGTCACAAAACATGCCGAAGTATTCTTTCCTTTCTTTCTTTCCATCAAGATGCCAACATATCTGTTTACAGGTCACATTCCACAGGTCAGCACACACTGTAAATGAATAAAACTTTGAAGCCGAACTCCACGCGAGCGTGCCGAGCATAAATGCGCTTCAAAGATTTGATTCAAAATAGTTGTGACAATCGCTAATATCAAAATAATTTACAATCAAAATATTTCTCCAGAAATTTTTATTTATGGTCGGATTCTAACAACAGAATCATTTCTGCCCATGTATCAAAAAAGCTGATAGATCTATGTGTAGCGGCCATGTCTGTCCTTCCTGTTCAAGATTTCCTGCCGAACCTTTTAGGTGCTACTTTGTCACTTGAAACAAAGGAAACAAACGCCTATTCAAACTTGACCGCGGTATTTTATTACCTCGGTTTTACCTCGGTTAACTTTCCCGCGGCAACTTTGGAGCCTGACCGAAAAGTTCCCTCGGCAAAAAAGCGGCCTGCCCCGGGAATACCGAGGGAAAGTCGGAAAAGGGGTCAATACTTTCAGGCGGTACTGTATTGTGTCACCCTGTTTAAATTAAGTCTTGATTGACTGACTGACTGACTGACTGACTGACAGACTGATTGGCCGATTCATGATTGATTGACTGTCGCTTCACCCTTCATCCCTTCCAGGTTCAGCATTGTATGCATCTAGAAGGCAATTTTATTTATCAAAATACTAAAACCCCTTCTCTATTCGAGGATCCAATCAGCTACAGGAAACCGCCAAAAATACTTCAACAACGTTTAATTTTCAACACTAAGCATCGCAATGGACAGTTGCCAATGATCTTTTGAGAAAATTTACTATTAGACTCAATGCTGATGTTTGTGTCTATTCGTGTAAAGATTGGGTATTAAAGATGTACCGGAAAGAGCGATATTACGCATATGAAGAAAGCTACCCGAAACCATTTAAAACCAGCTTGATCCCCAGACAAATACCAACAAAAGAGATCAAGACTCACCCATCGAGGACGAAACTCCTCTGAGGTAAGGAGAAACCAAACGTCGGGCAGCACAGCGAAGCATTTTCCAACAGTTTCTTCACTTTAAAATGGCGACCAATCTAATTACCCATGAAACCTTGCGATTAATTAGGGACTCCGCTGCCAAACAACACTGCAGATACAGGACCGCTCGCAAGCTGACATTTCGAAATGTTACTGCAGAGTTGACTTGTTTTCGGTTTTTCCACCAAATATTTTTGATTTTTCGGAAGGGTCTGCGCCTTCGAATTTAGTCAAGATGTAGCGGGAGTAGATGACTGTTAGTTTCATTTAAATGAGCATCTCCGAAGAGGAAAATGAGTTTAATGACGACGAAGTAAGTAGACTTCATTACAAATGCATGACATTGAAACTAGGTGAACGCGAACTGAACCGTGAAAACTTGTTTTGACCTGGTTGTTTTGGGGAATTTGTTTCAAAATCTAGTCTGTGTTAAATAAATTTTCATTGCAGGCACTGTCAAATAGGTAGAATTAGGCGATTGGTTCTTTAACCCCCAGAAAAGGATTCTGTACACCACATGTGAAAAAATGCGTGGCAAACTGCTTTACATACAGCACAGGCTTCCCAAGCTCAAAATTCGACTCTGCATCAGCTTGTTTATATAGAGAATTGTATGGGAAAGTCGCCGGTTTGTAAAAAAGTGTGTAAATAACTATCTAATCAGAAATAAAGTTTTCCTACCTCAAATGTGTCGCGTACTTGTCTCTTGTGCCGATTTTGAAGCCATTCTGACGCCGTTTAGTGTAGTTTTTCGAAATCGTTGTCTCTCCTTCTAAAAGAAGTAGATCGATAGAGTGGTCTGCCTTCTACTTCTTTTAGAAGGAGAGACAACGATTTCGAAAAACTTCACTAAACGGCGTCAGAATGGCTTCAAAATCGGCACAAGAGACAAGTACGCGACACATTTGAGGTAGGAAAACTTTATTTCTGATTAGATAGTTATTTACACACTTTTTTTACAAACCGGCGACTTTCCCATACAATTCTCTATATAAACAAGCTGATGCAGAGTCGAATTTTGAGCTTGGGAAGCCTGTGCATACAGTGAAGTCAGACTGTCACACACAGTAACATTAGTGTGGCAATATCAATTGCGGTCGTTTTTAATCGACCTTTTCATGGTTTTTGGCAACTTTTGTTTTTCAGCAGGTAAAAAATCTATCAACATTGCTATACATGTAGAAAGAGCACCCAATAATTAGTAAATTGACAAAGTTTGAGAGTCATACATGTATCTTGCAAAATAGCTTAAATATGCTTATAAAAATTAAATTCTAGAAAATTTTACAGTCACTTGTCTGCTGGGGGGCAAGTATGTGCCCCCTAGCATAAAAATGTCTATGAAATTTCCAAACTTTGCAAAGCTTTAACTTTGCATTTTTTTAAAAATATATATATGACTCCAAAACTTAACTTTTAATTTTAACAATTTTCAGCAGTGTCCACAGATTTATGTTGCATGGCCAATATCAAAAGTTGAAAAACCTTGGAAAAGTCTATTTGAGGCAGCCTATACCTAGGACAGGACCCTCAGCAGTGAAAGTGTTTCTTTCATTGGAGGAAAATAATAATTATTTTCCTGCAATGAAAAAGCACTCCCATAAGTGAATCGATTTCAAAGCAGCCTCTTAAGTTAAGTGACAGGTGTCCAATTTTATGTTCATCCCTGCAAGGTACCAAAGAAGCCAGTTTCAAACAAAATAGAGCACAGGGATGTAGATACTTATTTTAACAGGCGGAAATGTGGACATCATAGGCGGGTATGATGAGCCGGAGGCTCATTATATCGTGCCTTTGGCACGATACACGTAGGGGGGTCCGGGGGCATGCTCCCCCGGAAAATTTGGAAATCTAGACTCTCGGAAACGCGTTTTCCTTCATTTTGGGTGCAAAATTGATCCCATTTGGAACTTTTCCCAGTGAACACAGAAAAACAGATTTTCCACAATAAAGCTTTAATAAACTGAGGGAAGTCAACTTCTGATTTGGAATTTCTTCCTTGGTCAACCAGTAAATAGCAGTAAAGGTCTTCTCTAACATACTCTCGTTCATCTCATTCTTTTCATTCACTTGGTTTTGAAATGTTGAAATCAGTTGCAACATTTCAAGCTTTATGGCTTCTTTGTGTTGGCTCGTTGAAAAATGATCTTGTACTGCTTCACAGTGTAGTCGTATAGATGGTGTTACATTCCAGACATCGGACTTGCTTCGACTGCCTTTAAGATTGTGCTTACGACAGAGCAGGCAGAACATTCCCTTGTTTTCTTCATAAACCAGCCACCACAACCCAGAGGTTTTATCAAAACTAACATCTTTGGTAGTTAACCAGCTGTGGGAGAATTTCCCCTTTCCTGCAAGCTTGCAGCTTGTTCTTCGGCGAGATCGAGCAACAATCACTTAATTTACACAAATAGTAGTTGTGCAACAATGAGCAACTGTTGAAAGCGGCAACAATTTCTTCTTTACTTTGCACATCTGTGATAGTAGCTGACACTTTAGTCTGCTCTGGCTCTTGATGTGGACGTGAAGATTGTTCAGGAGCAGAGGCTAGAGGTAGACTATGAGTGGTCATGCACGTGCTCTCAATGTTTTGTCTCGATTCTGTCGTGTGACTGATGGAGGTTTTTTTCAACAGTCTTGGCTGGTTCTCTAGAAGTTGTTCTGTTACTTTCGGCCGGTTTAAAAAATTTCTTATTCCAGTGACCTCGGAATCTTTTTTCTTTGCCCTCTACCCCGACATATCAAGCGAATTTTGTCAAGTCTCGATCTGTTCCACCAGGAATTCGCGATTTGGCATTCATTATTTTGAATACATGAAGTATAAAATAATACCGCTGACACAACGGGTAGAGCCCGCAAACGGAAACTCAATGCGATCGTTCGAACCCATCAAAATGGAGTGTTAAAGTGCACCTCACCCCAAAATATTTTTTCGGTAAAATAAATCTTTACAACTGTTCGAAACGCATTGTGCCTTTTAGCGCTTTTCTAAACCAAATCTTGACTTTTTATAGGCTGTAAAAGATTTGAATTCTAACCATCATCTGTTTCACGACTGAGTCATAAGAGGCATGGGTCTATTCCCGATTTGACGTCACAAACTGATTTGCATCGCGGTAAGTCTTTGTAAACATGCATGCAAATCAGTTTGTGACGTCAAACCGGGAATAGACCCATGCCCCTTCTGACTTGGTCCTGAAACAGATGATGGTTAGGATTCGAATCTTTTACAGCCTGTAAAAAGTCAAGATTTGGTTTAGAAAAGCGCTAAAAGGTACAATGCGTTTCGAACAGTTGCAAAGATTTATTTTAGCGAAAAAATATTTTGGGGTGAGGTGCACTTTAATGTTCATATCAGTTAAAGTAAAAGAGAAACGAAAATGTAAGTAGATAAAAAAAAAATGCTGAAATTTCTCAGGAAACATTTAGGAGAGAGAGTAAGTCCTTTTTGAGGTGGCTACTCGCCTTTACAGCCGGAAAAATCACGCTCACAGCCGGGTAATTTTCCCGGCTCCCGGCTATTATCTACATCCCTGGAGCATCCTTAACCACACCCAGTTAGGGACCGGTCATTATTTATGTAGAGGGGTGGGGGGGAGAAGGGGTAGGTCAAGGCTGTTTTAGATTGGCAGGAGGGGGGGGCTAATTTTTTTTAAACAATTCATAGGGGGGGGGTTCATTTTTAGGTTTTGCAAGGGGTCTTGTCTGTGCTTTTGCAAATGGGATTACTTTTACAAAATGAATTTCAAAGATCCAGGTGGTGAAGATGGACAACCCAGTTAGAAGCTAGAATATTCTTGGTTTTCACATGACGTCATAAAAAACTAAAATTCAAAATTAAACAAACTTTTGCATTTTTAGCTTCATCACGTAAAAGACGTTTTAGAAATGTATCAGCTTGCATGTTTTCAGCTTGGTTGCTTGCTTTGTTTTGAAAATAGAGCAATTTGAATTTTAGATTTTATTACAGTGTGTGACATAAATATGTCTGCTCACAAGCATGTCACGTACATGAAAACATTGATTCCCCTGCTCACAAGCATGTCATGTACATGAAAACATTGATTCCCCGCATATTTTTTTAAGGTCTGAAAAGCCAACATGATGAGAGAAGCGTCTATGTGAATGTTTGCGAGCTCAAAACAGAGAAGAAAGCCTTTGAGAAAGCAAAAGTAAATTCCAGGTGTTTTCACTCGTTTCCGGCCACCATATTTGTGCCCCTCAGAGGTACACTAACATGATGTTTCCATACTAAACTCTATAATTTTGAGTGGTACATTTTGCCTAACAACTCGAGTACGGTATACCGCACCACCCTGAGACTTTAGCATGTTGTTTATTTATTACTATTCTACAATATGTCAATTTCTTGACTTAATCTATCGAATGGTTGATGATATTATTTTTTTAATTGTGTGACTGAAAACCAAGAATTGTCATAAACTTCATTCCTTTAATATTTCACACATTAATAAAAGACAAATCCAGATCAGCCTGTTTCAGTGTTTGATTTGGGCTGCATTTAATATCAAAATTAACAAAATATTTGTTGGTTCAATAGCCCATGAAGTAATAAAACATGAATAACATAACACTTAAAATATTGCTTTCCACCTTGGAAAATATATTGGAAAAATATTTATCTTCCAGGGTTTAATATTTGGTGTCCAACATCTGAAAAGTGGCACCTTGAATGCAAATTTTGTGATGGCAACTTTAGAAGATATATAACCTTTCCAATGCTGGAAAGGAATATTTTCCTATACTGCATGTACTGCAACAAAACTCTACTTTATAGAACCAGTACTTTTGTTCAGCAACGACACAAATACGAAAAAATACAGAAATAAAATCATAAGTGGAAAAATGGGGGGGGGGGGGGGGGGGGTCATCAATGAAATATTTAATTAAGAGGTTGGGGGGGCTACTTGCCATTTTTAGACCTGAGGAGGGAGGGCCAGGCAAAAATTTTCACCTATCAAAATATTTTTCCTTCCCCCCCTCTACATAAATAATGACCGGTCCCTTAGCTAAGTAGGTTAGAGTACCAGACTACTAAGGCCCCCAAGACCACACCTCAAACAAGGTCTTCAAATTTACTGTTAAGATCACGCTGTCTGCATTTGTGCTCAATGTCTGCCTTGGTTCAGATGATCACAGCATTAGGCAGCTGTGTTAATGAAGTCATTAGTCCTGTCTCCTCTTCAACCCCTTCCCTTAGAGGGGGTGTAAAAGAACCCATACACTAATTTGCATGGAGTGGGGAACTTACAGTAGTTCTGATTGGAATGCGCTGTAGATATTGAGGGACCAAGTAGTCATTCTAATCTGGTAATATTTCTCTTTTATATCAACAGGGAAATATTCTATGGTCTCCTTTCGAGGAGTACAGTCAGTGTCACGCTCTAGGGATATGTCTTGACCATGATGTTGTTAGGTCACTGATTCAAGATGCTTTTCCAGATAAGGATCAAGAAAATGAAATGGAATACAAAGGACAACAAGACATAGCATTAAGAGAAAATGTGCAAGATTTACTTACATTTCTTTTTGAGGAAGGTCCTTGTGTTTCACAAAAGAACTGTATTTCTGCAAATAATGATATTGCGTCTGAATGCAAATGCACAGGACGTGTGAAGAAAGAGTCTTCTTCCACGTGGAACATACTTCTTGACAACTTTTTTCAAAAGAAACTAATCAAGCTGGGTACTAAAAAATGGAAAAGGAACTTTTTGCATGTTCTTTCATTGGATGCAGTAGAAAAAGCCGAGGAACCTTTCACCACAAGTAGCAAGTGTTCTTTGTTGGGTAGTGTACACACTGTATACTGCAAGGACAAGAAGGCAGAGATTTGTGCTAGACCAGATCCCATTTACAGTAGTTTTGGCAAGCTAAGGAATGGTTTTCATGTTTCTTCAAATGGGCTGGTGTTCTCGAGCGAAATTGAGGTACAATGTAATGTACATGTCAGTGTCATTATAATGCTACATATTGATCCCTTTGACCATGAGCAAGCTTTCCAGATATTTTCCATTTATTGTAGGAGACTAGGGGAGTCCACACGGATAATAATTATGATTTGTGTTGTAGGTCAAAATGAAATTCCTTAAATGCCACCTACATGTAACCCTAATTATTAATTTATCATGGATAACTAGGGTTAGAAAATGAAGGTACAGTATTTCATTTTGACTTAGGTTAAAATAATTTTGACCTGAATTTTATTTTGACTTACAACTTGCATTTATGGTGTAACCAGACTTCCTTGATTCTTTTCCTGTCCAGCAAACTACATGTATACAGTTAACGTAAAGACACACATCAGATGCCAGGCAATAACAAGCATCACCAGCTCATAATTGTACATGTACATATATGCAAGGCAGGATTGCTTTTTTCTGATGGATTGGTGGTGCCCATTTCAGGGCCCTGTACTTGAGCATTTGAAATGGAACATTTTTTGAGATATTCCAAATATTCCTGGACTATAGTTTTTTTGCTGTAATTCTAACAAAACCCTTAAACTTGCCACAGTTAATTATTATGAAAATTTAAGTGCTTCTATGATGAAGAAATTTACCTACCCTTTTCACTTCAGAATTCAAACTTACTGTAAAAGCTCTAATAAGCCCCCACCCCCCCCCCCTCTCTAATAAGCCCCCCGTTTGGAAGTTGTTTTTTGTAATAAGCCCCCCCCCTCCCTCTCTAATAACCCCCCATCCTTTTGGGACATGAGATTTTGTAATCAGCCCCTCCTATTCTCTCTTACAAAATCCACTTCAGCAGCACTGTTGGTTTATTTTTAAACAAATACACACTCAAACACATAATACTGTTTGTTGCTCTTTATTAAATAATCAAGTTTCACTGCAGTTTTTACGAGTTTCGTACAAAAACTATTATAAGACAAAAGCGGTGTGTTTGAGATTTCAAATAAGCCCCCCCCCCCCCCTCTCTAATAAGCCCCCCGTCAATGAGGTCTGAAATTAAATGAGCTCCCCAGGGGCTTAATAGAGCTTTTACGGTATACATGTACCATAAAATCTTGTGTATAAGCCACATCTTTTTGCCAAAAAGTTGAGCTCATAATTGTGGGTGCGGTTTATATACGAGACTATTGCTTTCAGAGAGAGTAAACTGGCTTCCATGGGGTCACAAATAGCACTAAAAACCTTCAGTAAATAAAGATTGAACACATTGCTTTCGGTAGAAATGGTGGCTCCTAAAGGATCCGATTGTATCTTCAGGTTCTAAACCTGAATCTTGCTTGCCAGAAGTTCTAAAATCTAACTGGCATGGAATGTCCATACTTCCACAAAGCTGCTTACAATGTCATCTCCGATTGATCACTTTAATACTGACCCTCTACGTGCGAGAAAACACGCTATTCAGGACAACTCGCAAGGCAAATGGCTTACTGGCATGGCATGTTTATCCTTGGGGTTGTTAATCTCTTGTTTAGCAACAAGTTTTTCTCCGATCAGTGGCTTCCATACGTCTGTATATTAACACTATCCACGCACAGCTGCTTTCCATGTTGTTTACTGATCATGGTGATCTCTGGTGTCCAGACTTCCCTCTGTAAAATGTCTGCATGGTTACTAAGCAAACGTTTTGTATTATTCTGCTGCACTTTATTTTCGTTCAAATTTCGTCATTTTGAACTGTGTGATTTCGCATAGAATGTAGATCATTCATTATTGTTGTCAATACATCTTTGAAATCAGACCAGGTCTTTGTGTTGTGTTGAAATTTCAGCTGGTGATAAGCTGCCCACAGGCCAGTGAAACTTACCGACAGCCAGCTTTTTTAATAAAATTGGTAACTTAATTTTTTGTTGTGTTGCAGCTGAAAAAGTTTAACGCCAAAATGGCTGCAATGGATAAGGAACTGACAAGTGAATTGAGTGTGATTCAACATCAACACAGTAAACAGAAGGTACTTGACTACCCTAAATTATTATCAGTAAATTGGCAAGCCATTTTCCAAAAAGGAGGGCACTCTAACAAGAAAATACAAGAAAATTATGGAATGCTGAATTGTAGTTTTTCTTTCTGCTTTGTTTAGGTTGTCCTCATTTTTGTGGGTTTTGTTGGAACCTTGTAAAGACATGTATAGACAGTACAGACAATGCTAGCAAAGTGAATAACGTAGTCATCTGTCAAAGATTAATATCACATTGGTCATTTGTATCACATTGTACATTGTACGTTACATACATTGTCAAAAGTAAAAGAATGAAGTAAACATTATTTAAGGATAAAAGTAATCTGGTAGCCACTCTTTTACACTGTAGGTCAAGTACATGTACAGTGTGTAGGTCATTAAGATTTTGCTTCTTCCCGCCCCCACCCAAATGCTTGGGACCTCAATTTGGCCAGACATACAATGTATGGGTCCCATAACCCATATTGAAAGATCCTAGTGCCATCCCTGGTCATTGTTACAAGTTTACTTCCAAGGCTGTGGGAATGGTCTCTTCTGATTGGTTAGATTATTGCACAAACTAATAAGTGAATTTTCTCATTTCACAGACTTGAATGTCTTGCACATACACTGTATAAGTTTCACTTTTAGTTGTTGTTTTTTTTTTAATTCAAGTCTACTGTTTTATTATTTTTTCTATTTTTATGGGGTGCCTTGACACTTGCTTTGAAATGTATACATACACTGCCAGCACTGAACAGTTTCAGTGCCATTCTTCTTTTAGCTCAGGATTGTAACCTATAAAGACATAACTTTGTAAAAGGCAGAAAAGAAATTAAAAAACCTAATTTACTAGCACTGATTTTTTTGAACCTTTCCCTTCCTTAATTTATTCTTTGTTCTGAATCAAGGTGTCCTAAAAACTACCTTTAATAAGCTACTGTGTCCCCCTGACACTAGTTGCTTCATAAACAGCAATTGTTACCCTCATTCTTATTGAAATTGTCTTGAGTAACAACTACCTTTGCCTGAAATGACTGCAAAGTGATCCCGTAATAAAGCAGATGGCTTTCAAGACCTCTCTTGACCAAACATATTTCATGATCCCAGGGCAATTTTTATCGCAAACAGGAGGTACATGTAGCTCATCAGGAGAGGTCACGCAGGCGGGTTCAAATGCAATATTACTTTTCAAACTATTAAATCAGTTTTGATAAGGGTTTTAAAAAGATGGGAAATCTGGGCTGTAAAAATACTCAGCTTTTAATGAATGTTTGTAGGATGAATAGGGAATTGCATGGCATTTTTTATCACACTACCATGCTGTAAATAAAAATATACAGTTTAATTGGAGGGAATATCTCTATTGAACAATCTTTTATTAGTGTTACTCAAATGTGAGTCATATGCATTCCCTGTACTTAACATTAATCATTTATCAATTTCACACTGACATGGAACCATTTTACAAATGAGTGACCTTCATCCAGCCCAACATACATGTATCACAACTTAAATTAAATTTTTAATTTAAATGACGTTTTCATGGCATCATAAGCACATCATAAGTCTTGACAACCAGGCAAAGCGATTTGATTATGTTGGCATCTTTCAAGATTTTAATCTTATTTGCGCATTTTGCATTTAGGTGTTTTCTAGCAAAAATTAAATTATTGCTTTTCTGTTGGACATGTAATTTTTCAGCATTTATTAACATGGCAAATCCTTTCCTGTTATTCTTTGTTTTGTTTTTTGTATTGTAATTGATTTTGTATAATTATGTTTCATGAATTTTATTTTAGTTATGAAAATATATTGAATCTGTGGTTGTTTTTATCAAAAACATGTCTGGCTTGAGTCACAGAAGTGGTCACCTTGATTCTGAGCAATCACTTCATCTGATAAGAAATCTTTCTAAATTGTTTATTACATGTAATTTAAGTTGTTTTTTCTTGTGTCACTTGGAGGCAATAAAATTCTCAAATGTCAAACATTGTTAGATATCACTGTTGAAACTTTCATGCAAAATTATTTAGAAAAGGAAAGATGTTTACATTTAGACAAATGGCACAAACTGCCATACTACTCTCTGATTGGTGTTTTGTTCAACTATTAAAATCATTGTATGAACTTTTAGGCTTTGCGATTCCCCACAGATTTAGATAAGAAATTTCATTGAGACTTTGTATTTGCAAATTTCAGCAGAGTTGATGGAAATCCATTAATGATTCTTTTCCAATTTGTCATGACATCTCAGCTTAAAGGATCATGATAAATTGTTTTGATCTGGCTGGCAGATGTGTGCCCACTCAGTGATTCATACATGTAGAAAGCATATTCAAAGGCTTCCAAATCGTTAGAGTAAACTGAATAAAAAACTCTCATGGAGAATAGCTTTTAATTAATTTGGATTTTATTGTCGCTTGCAATGTCTCAGTAGAAACATTTTATTTGTGCTGCTGGATCAACCGTTGAAGGAAGAATATCAATTCTCACAGATGGTAGGCTGAAATAACTTATATTTATACACATGTATATCTCATTCTTCTGTACCTGTTCTCAGGATTACAGTTTCACTTTCAAATCAGAACCTCAATTTATATTCTAATGTCTGTTTTGGTCACAGAAAAATTGTCAGAAGTACAAGCAGTATTTAACTGGCTTGGTCTTCTGTGTTGTTGCACTCATATGAGAGATTTGTTCAGATCAGTAGAAATGACATCAATATCCATGGCTTTTATTTATTCAACATTACATGCAAGTGTAAAGTGAAAGAATATTTGCATGATAAAAGTGAGTTGCAAGGTGAAAATGATTACTGATTGCTTGTAGGCGAAAAGAGTATTGCAGCTATTAATTAATGCTGAAGAGAATAAATTTCTGTTTCTTTGATGGTACCTGCAAGTGGCATTTTGGGAAGTTCAACGCTTGCTACTAGTACCACTTTTTTCAACACTAGCCTGATAGGCTTTAGAAAATTACAATTATTTCATTCACTCTGTATTAGCACAATCATAAAGTTTAAAAAGATGTTCCAGGATCAGTTTTAACATTTCTTTTCATTCCATGTTTTAATAATTAAAAGCTACAGTATTTGATCCAGAACATTACACTGTACATGCAAGTGTAAAGTGAAAGAATATTTGCATGATAAGTGAGTTGCAAGGTGAAAAATAATGATTTACTTATTGGCTGTGAGCAAAACAAGTATTGCAGCTATTAAGTAATATTAGCAAGAATAAATTTTGTTTCTTTGATGGTGCAATGTATGTAGTAAGTGGCGTTTTGGGAAGTTCAACTACCGCTTTCTATTGAGTAAGTTTTGTAATTAAAAACCTCATGTTTTATACTTATTTTCATTATTATTCAAAGAATAGTTAATCATTGTAATATGAAACTCTTTATCAGCTAAAATTCAAATTGTAAGGAACATTTGCAACGGAAGACGACATAAGTATGTCAAAACTCGTGTCTTGCTTTTAACTTTTAAAAAAGTGCTGTTTTATTTTTCTTTAGAAAAAATTATATTTCATTGACCGCTTTGTATAGCTAGCACATGCAGAAACATCAGAAATATTTTCCAGGATCAGTTTAACATGTCTTTTTTATTCCATTGTTTTAATAAAAGCTACAGTATTTGATTCAGAACAATACATACTGTACATGCAAGTGTAAAGTGAAATCTTATAATAATATTATTTGCATTGATAAGTGAGTTGTTCAAACCTGGAAGTGATGACATAATTATTTATGAAAAAGGGCACAGTTGTATATTAATTAGTCTTACTTTACAGTTTCTGTACACATGATAAACTTTCTGTGCTAGAAACAGCTATATACATGTAAGTATATAATAATGGTTCACAGCCAAGTAAAATAATTTTTTTACTACTAAGCAAAACACAAGGCCTCTCAGTCCCATTCTTCTATTCATCTTATTATTTCTTCATGTCTGTTTGTTGGTGGGCTTCTTTGAAATGTGGTCCGAGTTAATTTTAGTTAACTAGTCGGAAAAATAATGCAGTGAAAGCCATCAGCTTGAATGAAATTCAGGCTCAAAGTTGTTGTTGTTGTTGTTTATTTCTATTTTGTTTTGCTTTGTTTGTTTTGGAAATGGAAAGAAATCTCCTTGTCTTCCATACAGATCACCATATACTGTATCAATTCAAATTTTCAAGCTGATTAGTATCTCTGTAACTGGAAGAAAGCAGGAAGTATAATTTCCATGCATCTTGCTTTTAAGAAAGAAAAAGTCCTAAGTGTGAATTATATGGTAAATTAATAATAATTAAGTTCTCATTTTTTTTTGCCTCGGACTCTTGACCATAGCATTTTATATTTTTGGGCAGATGTAGCCAGTGATGATGTTTTTAGAACAAAATAAATAACATTCGTTTTTTGAATTTATTTTGTGAATTCTTTAACCAGATTGTCTTTACCGTGGAAACCATTAAAAAAGTGATTGTTTTGAGTAACACATGTTTTGGCATATTGATATCTGCATGAATCATCACCCAAGAAAATTCAGCTGTGCGCACATCTTTCTTGTGAATTTAGGTTTACAGTTTGGCATTTCTTCGGAATGGTATGGCGTTTCCCTCCTTTTTTTATTGAAAAATGACAATTCCATTTCTTCATTTAATTTTGGCATGGCTTTGGGCTTATTTTTCAGTGAGAAACTGAGATGATTATGATAATTATTGTTATACTATTTTATTTCTAATTTTCTGTTCTCCTCTTGGAGGTGTTTGTTTAGTTGAGGGAAGTTTTCATTGATTTCATGAATTTATAGTCTGGGATTTGATGAAAGCTGCTATTTGTTATACAGTAGTATCATATTGTGTTGCATGTGTATGTTAAAATTGTGCACAGGTCTCTGTTACAGGATATGTATCATTATTTGCATGAGTTGATGAGGCTGCCATAACATTCCAAGTATTACCGGTACTTCAATCTGGATTCAAAGGGTTTTATACATGTACTGTACGTGCTTATTTGGGGAGGGTTTTTTTTGTCATTGTTTTTATTTTCTGGGAGATCTTTATTGTCACTCGAGGAGATTTTTGTTTGAAAATATTTAGTGTTCACTATTAAAACTGCAGGTGGCCTCAGTATCAGAAGGATTTTCAAGTCAGAGATTTTTAGGCTTGTCCTTCAAGGAGTCAGGCTTTACCTTTGGCATTGGATTTGAAACTACCTTATTTCATTGAGTAGGGTTTTTTGGGCAAGAGTACTTTCTGTGATGGTCTCCTTTGGCGCCACCATTGCTTTACTTCGCAATGTGGAGATTTTTGGAAATCGCACCACAAATTGTGTGATAAAGATGAAATGAACTTGATTTTGTGATGTTAATTGAATCAGCTACATCACAGGTGTTCAAGGGTTCCCAAGTATCCATATCGTAATCAACACTTGTTCTGAAGGTCAATGGTAGTTCTTCCTCCATTCTTTTGTTCATGAGGCAGATTTGGGCAAGCAGTAAGCAAGCTTCCCAAAAAGGCGACTGTACAATATTATTGACTCAGTGTACTTCTTGACATTCAAAAATGACTTTAGAAACCCGAAATGCTATTAATACAGCCATGGTACATGATCTCGGACATGGCTTTTTCTTTCATTGCTGTTTATCTGCAGGAAAAAAAGATTGAAACAGTTCACCGGGCTTCGACACTGATCCCCAGTTTACTGATCCCCTTTAATACTGACCCCCTTACTGATCCCCTCTAAAATTCACTGCAAAAATTAAAACAACAAAATAAAATATGAACTGAGACTGAATCAAGTTCATGGATAAATTCTGGCTTACCTCAAATTTCAAAGATGGCGGAAACTTGGCCTGACAGAGGACCTACTTTCAGACTCATTACAAGTACCCCGGTTCTCTTCTCCATTAAATGAGTGCAAAATAAATTGAAGCATCATCATGCGATCAACTATATTTACGAAAATGGTTGGAAGAGAAACACAAGCGACGACACAACAAACTGGACGTTTGTTCTGTTTGCAGCTTAGACAGAACAACTTCCAGTTGCTGTTGCTCACGTATGTTTAGTGTCCAACTGTTCATGTTTTCATTTCTTTCTGTCTTCATTGTTGCTGTGGTTTTTCATGGAAATGGATAACATACTTGATGCTTCAATTTATTTTGCGCTCGTTTATCAGAGAAAAGAACTGGCCTGTTGAGGGGTACTTGTAATAACCGTGAAATGAGTCAGAAAGTAGGTCCTAATCATGAGGCCAAGTTTCTGCCATCTTATGAAATTGGATGTATGCCAGAATTGATTCAACCTCAATTCATTTTATATTTTGTTTTCTTTTTTCCAGTATATTTTAGGTGGGATCAGTGAGAGGGTCAGTAAGGGAATTAGTAGGGGATCAGGTTGGGATCAGTAAACCAGGTATCAGTGTTTTGTCGAAGCCCCAGTTCACCAACTTCAGAGGAGCTTGCTTCTACTAACACTGAATTATTGGTAATTCAGCGGTAAGGTCCTCTCTTAAAGAAAAAACAGCTGCACAGTACACGTGGCAACAATATTGTTTCCAAATCAAATGAAGAATGATCCTCGCAGTTGTGAACGCAATTTATGCAATTGCAAAAAGAAGCCTGAAAAAAATTCAGGACTTCAACAGGCTTCGAACCCGTGACCTCGCGATTACCGGTGCGATGCTCTAACCAACTGAGCTATGAAGCCACTGACGTTGGGAGCAGGTCAATTGTGGGTTCATATGTTCCCGTGAAAGAAATGAGTATGGATGATATATGAAATGAATCGTTGGTTAGAGAATCGCACTGGTAATTGCGAGGTCACAGGTTCGAAGCCCGTTGAAGTCCTGAATTTTTTTCAGGCTTCTTTTCGCAATTGCAGAAATTGCGTTCACAACTGCGAGGATCATTCTTCATTTGATTTCATTTCTGCAGTTCATATATGATTCATTTCATATATCATCCATACTCATTTCTTTCACGGGAACATATGAACCCACAATTGACCTGCTTCCAATGTCAGTGGCTTCATAGCTCAGTTGGTTAGAGCATCGCACCGGTAATCGCGAGGTCACGGGTTCGAAGCCCGTTGAAGTCCTGAATTTTTTTTCAGGTTTCTTTTCGCAATTGCATAAATTGCGTTCACAACTGCGAGGATCATTCTTCATTTGATTTCATTTCCGCAGTTCATATATGATCCATTTCATATACCATCCATAAATATTGTTTCCGTTTTCAAATTTTGCGTTTTTGTATAATTTTTGCTGACACGCACACTGGAATTTCATGCCTTTTGTCATGGTAACCAATCCTACCCACCAAAATCCCATTCCTTTGGTGCACCATGATGTAAGTGACCTTGGATCAGAAATCCTGATCCAGCTCCTTCCAAAAGAATGTACGCACCCTTAATGTCTTCATTGAATGGAGCTTTAAATATTTCTTGTTGAGTACACTTCAATGAAATGATGTAAAACTATAGTGAGACATCCAATAAGATCTTTTAGCTGGAGTTTGGTTACGTTATGGTTATTATCACCCTGTAGTAAGCATTACATCTAATTAAATTTTAAAAAGGAACAATTAATTTGAATTCAGTGGTTTCATCTTGTCAAGCACTTTACCATCTGCACTGTCTGATTAAAACTACTGTTTAAACCAAATAGGGTAAGAATATTTATTATATTCTCTTTTACTAGCAATGTACAAGTATGAAAAACTCTACATAGCCTATAGGTATTTGTCTGGGATGTGTTTTCCTCAACTATAGATTTGCATTTTTGTATTTTCTTTGCTTTTAAACCTCAGTCAGAATGGTTGAGATAGTGCAGTAGTGATGCAGAATTTTGCATCCATTGTACTGCTCAGCTGATGATGGATATAATTGTCTGAAAACAAAAGATGCTTTGTTTTTGAAAAGATTTATATCTTAGTTGTAGTCAATAAGTTTAACCTGTATGAATTGGTTAACATGCATTGGTTACTAAATACCTTTTTCCCAAAGGTGACCCTTTTAATACAAGTTTAGCTTATGATTCTTAGTACAATCTAGTAATATTTATTTATTTTCACTGAAATAAAAATCTTTGATTAAGTCTGTTTAGGATTTATAAACATACATGTACTGTGCTAGACTGCTAGTAATATAGTCTCTAATTTTGCGTGATGGATTGTGGGGTGGGCAAAAAACACATGCTCGCGAGAAGTTACGAGGAGACACGACGCTAGGGGAGCGCCGAAAATTAAGAGACTACAGACAAAGCCAGGGAGTTTGAAGTAAGTGCGTTACATTCCTAGTGCAAAACTCTGATTGGCTCTTTCTTAGAATCTGTCAACAGTACACAAGCTGCTGTCAACACTCATGATAACATTGACTCGGTACAGGTTACAGGCTTGACTCAATTAATTATAACCACTTCGACAAGAGATTTTTCAGTTTCTCTTCAATCTCTGAGCATTCAGGGCCATACATGTCTTTATGGACCTTCTCACTCTGGTTTCTTTTCCAGCAACAACTCCAGTCTAATTGATTTTGAGGTGGCAGAATTTGTAGCAGGGGACGCACCATGCGTTTAAACCTTTCGCACGCCATCGCAAAGACTCTGGCAGAATTCGGACAACTTTGCGGTCCAGTTTGTGGACTAGGATTTCCTCCAAAGAAACGAAACAGTGCAGTTGCAGTACAGATTTTCCTGGCGCATTTCTCACACACTCGGGACGAGCGGAAGATTGCTGACACTCAAAACCAAGTTCGCTTAGAAGTTCACGAGGCGTCATTTCTCCACTCTGGCTCGTTTTGTGATCTCGTAGAGATTTTCCGTAGAAATGCTTCGCTTAAAATCCCATAATTACAGTAATTATAATAAAGTTGCAATTGCAAACACGGCAGAAAATTGTTACAGGTAGGCTTTTATGAGGCCTTCCTACCACTTTCCTATACTTTCTGCTTTCCCTCAAGACAACGTAGAAGGCTTTTCAATATTTTTTGCTGTAACGTTTCCCATGGATGACAGGAGCAAGTGACAGGAAGCCAAGAGAAGGAATCTCACTGGTTGTGCTTAATTGGCTTGAAACATGATATAACTGCCGATAAACGTTTCCAACTCGCGGAGGTTCACACGTAGAATGTAATTCCGTTAAATCCGTAGGTTGAAACTAAAAGGTAAACGAAACTAAAGTTACAACATGAATAAAAAGAATTGCACCAACTGCCAACGAAATACAGCTAACAAGAAACGATGATAAAGACTATACTTACATTGTTACGGCTACTAAGAAACTGCGAAACAAACTGCCTTAGGCGAGATCCTAACTGCGGGAAACTAAAATAAGAAACTTGCGCGTAGCGCGAGTGCCAAGAAATGACTCCCCCAAAAAAGCAAGAAAACTAAGGCTTATAAGGCAAACACTGTAATTACATGCACAAACGACGAGACTTAAAAAAAGGTGTAAAATTGTGATGAACTGTAGAAAAAAGTCGGAACGAAGGTGTGACACAACAAAACAATTTAAAACACTAACGAGCAAAGGCTACAGACTAGAAAACAAATTAGCGCCCTAGGGATGCTTACATATTCCGGCCCCTAAGTGCGAAGTAGAATTGAAGCACTTACAACATCGCTGCTAAGATATAGGCGAAAATTAGTTAACCTACTTATCTATATTAAGGGGCACTAAACTAAGCAATTGTTGCAGCGAAAGACAAAAACTACAAAAAAAAAAAAATCTTTAGGAAAACGCCACTGGAATTGCTTCAAAGACAATGTCAGTGTGTTATCTAACGAACTAGCTACTGTCCAAGAAATGCTTGAGAAAAGTTTTCAGGGCTCGGTGAGCTTTGATCCCTCTTTCTCAACCAGCAATACAAGCTTGTCGACAGGGCGCTCGAGTACGGTAGACTTCACTTTCACTCTGACTTTTACGAACAAAACCTTTCTTGTCTGAAAGAACTGTTGAATCCTTCCACAAGAGGCCAGTAATTCCGAATGGTGTTCTCAGCAGCAACTAGCACAACATCTCCAACTGAAAGATTTCTGCGGGGATGAAGCCACTTCTGGCGGTTCTGTAGCAAAGGGAGGTACTCACGAGACATCTCTTCCAAAAGATATCTGCTAGGTATTGGATTTGACGCCATCTGTGTCGCGAGAATAGGTCATCCTTTCGGAAAACACCTGGCGGCATGACAGAATCAGATTTCAGCAACAGGGAGATGATTCGCGTGAGAGGCTGCAAATCCCTAGGGTCGCCGGAGACCACGGTTAAGGGGCAACTGTTTAAGATGCTCTCTACCTCACACATAAGGGTACTAAGGCCTTCGTCATCTGTAGTTTGTTCCTGGAGAGAGCGCGTAAAATTCGTCGAACTGAGCGTATGCACCGCTCCCAAACACCACCGTGATGCGAACCATAAGGGGGGTTAAAGTTCCATTTGATTTTTCTGCAACATTGCTTCGTTAATCTTGTCGTGATTCCAGGCTTGAATTGACTCGCGTAGTTCGCGCTCCCCGCTTGTGAAGTTAGTTCCGTTGTCCGAGCATATCTCTTCTACTTGGCTCGTCTAGCAATAAACCTTCGCAGCGCGAGCAGAAAGGAGTCGGTATCTAGGCTATGTGACTTCGATATGAACTGCGCGAACGGTTAGGCACGTAAAGATGACGCCGTATCTCTTGACAAGACTTCTACGACGGCGCACCTGAAAAGGACCGAAACAATCCACACCAACAGCTGTGAAGGCAGGTTTGTCAGGAACCAAACGGTCTTCCGGTAAGTCGGCCATTTTCTGCTCGCAAAACAGTGCTTCGCGCCTTCGGCAACTGTAACAACCCAACAGGACTCTTCTGACTGAGGAGTTTGCTTTGATGATCCAATATTTCTGGCGTATCATGCTCAACACATGCTGTCTCCCTGAATGACCTGAAAGCTTGTGATAATGATCAACGATAAGATTTGAGATATGGCTGCTCTTCGGCAAAATGATTTGGTGCTTAGCTTCAGGCGAGATAGGGGCACGAGCCAATCTTCCACCAACGCACAACAACCCGTCTTTCAGAACGGGGTCCAGTCTGAAGAGAGGACTGCTTCGCTTGACGCCTTTGCTGCTTCTCAGACTACTCAGCTCACTGAACTCCACTGGAAAAGCTGTCAGCTGAACATTTTTCAGTATGGCTTTCTCTGAATTCTTCATCTCTTCTAAGGTAATTAATGATGGATTTCTGCCGGAAGACATCAGCTGAACGATTCCCTTCCGACCCTTAGCGGCCATAAGGAGGTTGTTTCGATAACGTAAGATCAACGCGATCGACTTCTTCAAACGATGCCAGCTAGAGAACTTCTGGAAACGGTCTGCTAGAGCCGAACTGGACAAGACAACCGATGCTGCCAAAGACGTTGTCCGGGACTTCACTACCGGATCAGGTTTTACTTCCGGGTCGTCGTTCTGTAAAACAAGTGGGGTATCTAATTCCTTTCGCCACTGACGGTCAGACTCCCACAAGAACTCCGGCCCCAATAGCCACCTCAATGCTTCAGCTGTTAAACCTCTAGATGTATGGTCGCCTGGATTCAAGGTTCCCTCCACATGGTACCATTGGTCTGGACTAGAGCTGTCTCGTATTATTGCAATGCGATTAGCGACAAAGGTGTGGAAGCGCCTGTTCTCGTTTTTCACGTAGCGCAGCACGGACATGCTGTCGGTCCAAAATACAGAAGGGTTGCTGAGTGGCATTTCAAACTCTCTCTTGAGCATCCTGTCTTGACGAACAGATAAGGTTGCTGCAGATAACTCTAAACGAGGGATAGAGACAGACTTCAAAGGCGCTAAACGGGACTTGGCAAATAGGAACGCACAGTGCACTCTGCCCTCTCCGTTGACCAAGCGCAGGTAGGAGACAGAGCCATACGCAACTTCTGACGCGTCGGAGAAATGATGAAGCTGACTGGAAACCACTGGACCAAAGTCTTCCGGTATCACAGAACGATCAATAGAAAACGATGAAAGCTTCGGAAGATCGTTAAGCCACTTCTCCCAACTTGAACTGTACTCGGGGGGAACTTCGTCGTCCCATCCTAGCTTAACGCGGCAAAGATCTTGGAGAACTTGTTTTGCTACCAGAACGAAAGGCGAGACAAAGCCCAGAGGGTCAAAGACGCTGCTGACGACAGACAAAATGCCTCTGCGTGTAGGTGGCCGAGGTTTAATGCAAGTGTCGAAGGAGAAGGTGTCTGATTCGACACACCATCGAATGCCAAGTGCTCGTTGAGCTGATAACTCGTCTTTGCGGAGGTCGAGCCTTTTGAACTGCATGGAACGCTCTGACTCAGGAATGGATTGGAGCACCTTTCGACTATTGCTGACCCATTTCGTGAGCTTAAAGCCACCTCCTAAGAGTAGAGCTTGCAAGTTGGTGACATGGGTGATCGCAGCAGTTTCTGAGGATAGGGACTTGAGGCAGTCGTCCACATAGAAGTTTCTCTTTACGGTATTTATCACTTCGGGAGGAAAGCAATCCCTGTTGTCCTCTGCAGTCCTTCGAAGCGCGAAATTAGCGCAAGCCGGTGACGATATGGCTCCAAACAAGTGGACAAGCATCTGGTATTCTTGTGCGTCTCGCGCCATATTACCATCCTCCCACCAGAGGAAGTGCAGGAAGGAAGTGTCGTGATCCGGAACTCGCACCTGATGAAACATGGCTTCTATGTCTGCCATGACTGCGACTCTGTCCTCGCGGAACCTTGTCAGCACTCCAACAAGTGAATTGGTCAGGTCCGGACCTTTGTGCAACATGCTGTTGAGTGACAATCCCTTGAACTTTGCGGAACAATCGAAGACTACTCTGATCTTGCCTGGTTTATGGGGATGGTACACACCATGGTGGGGTATATACCACGCTTTACCCTCATCGGGACTAGCCTGGTCAGGAGGTACTTTGCGTGCATAGCCCTTGGCCATCAGGTCTGACATGAAGGCTCTGTAATCATCACACAACTTGGAATCTTTTTCTAACCTTCTCTTCAACCAACCGACGCGCGTCAAGGCCTGCGACTTGTTGTTGGGAACTAAGGCTTCAGGACTTTTAAATGGTAACGGGATTTCATAATGCCCGAACCTCATTTCGACTGGATCAAGTGCTTCTGGCACGTCGCTGGCAATTAGAAGCCCTATCTCAGCATCAGCATGGGGTATGAAGACGTCATGCAAATAGGGCCAACGATCCACATCTTCTTGAGTCGGAATGTCTTCAACACTAACTGGAATCTCTGGTCTAGTATACAGGATAGGGAGGTTGACAAAATCGTTCTCGTCAAGGTCAGACACAACCAGGTCACGGATCAGGTAACTGTCAACTGGACTGTTCTTCTTCTCCAAAGTGGAAAGAGAAATCTTCACCTTTGCAGCGTCGACTCCAAGTTGCTTCATTAACGATTCAGTACAGAAGGTGGCACTGCTTCCATTGTCTAAAAATGCGTAAGTGATAACCGACTTGTTGTTATCTTTCGAGCGGACCTTGACAGGAATGACAGCCAGAGCTGTCCTACGGCGGGCTTCCTGGTTAGGACCATTTGGACACTTGTCTGTATTTACCATGCCATTCAGCACAGGGGCTTCAGTGCTGTTCTCGGTACCGACACCAACGTCCACTGAGGACTTCTCACGATTACTCGACGTGTGGAGGACTGTGGGATGCTTGCGAGTGCAATTAGGAATTTTGCAGGCCTTTCTCTCAGGACAAAGTCTTGCCACATGCTTGTCAGACAGGCAGCCAAAGCAAAGCCTCTTAGATGTCAGGAACTTGATACGCTCTTGATATGGTTTCCATCTAAGCAAATGGCAGTCTTCTAAGGCGTGGTTCCTTTGGCAGAATAGGCACAGGCTGGGCTGGACGTTCGCAGCAGCAGCATCAGCACAAGAATTATGTTCTCCACATACGCGCTGACTGCTCTGCACCTGGGTAACAAAGGTCGATGTCTTTGGCTTGGAAGGTTTAAAACCATGGGATCCTTGAGGCGCTCTTCGCGATCTGAAATCAGAACTTGACTGACCCTTGTCCAAGATATCCCCGAAGACTGGATTTGTAGCAATCCTTGCCTCTTGATCAACAAAGGCCACAAGGTCGCTAAATTTCACTGGTCTTAACTGCAACTCCATAATGTCATCGACACAGCGACGCCATCTCTCTCTCATACTAAACGGCAGCTTGAAAATCAACTTCTGAATATTGCCTGGCTGGTCGAACTTTGATGCGGACTGACTGCTCGCTAAGGCATTTCTACAGCTTGAGAGGAAGATCGCAAAGTTGCTAAGCGCTGAGTCATCTTCTGGCTTTATGGGGGGCCAACCCAAAGCTTTAGATTCATATGCTGAGGCGATCCGGTATTCATCTCCAAACTTTCTTTTAAGAAGTCTGCGTGCCTCTTTGTATCCCTCATCAGGGGGTAAATGCTGGCATGATCGTATCAGTTCCCTAACGTCTCCAGCGGTATACTGCTCAAGGTAATAAAGCCTTTCCGTACTACTTTGGGTGCGAGATTCTATCAGACTCTCAAAGGCCCAAACAAAGCTACGATAGTCCACAGGATTCCCATCAAAGATGGGAACACGAGGCTGAGGAAGTTTGTTTTTATTCTGATTGACAGCTAGCAATTAAACAATGCGATTCTGCTGAACCTGTAAGACGGTCTGCTGACGCTGTAAAACCATCGCCTCCCGTTGGAAGTCGTCACGTGAATTCGGGTGATCTGCGTCATAATCTGCTTCATTCGCAATATTTCCTGCCACTCGCGGGGCATTCTCGCAAGAACCTTCGAACTCCAATTTGTAGGGATGCTGAAAAGGTTGAGAAGATGGAGTCACCAATGCTGCTAAAGCTTGACCCTTCCTTGCACTTTTGACCATTTCAGCTTCCAGGTTGAGGCGCGCCTCTTCTTGGCTCAGACGAAATTTCCTTTCCTCTAAGGCCTGGCATTTATCAAGCATGACTTTCTCCGCCTCCAACTCCGCTAACCTCACCGCTTCTTTCGCCCTCGCGGCCTCGATGGATGCCGCGCGACTGCCACGAGAACTCGCGCGACTAGACTGTTTCGAGGTAGATGAACGTGCTTGTAAACCGACATTGCTAACCGAGTCCTCTGGATTTATACTCGCGACCACTTTAGGTGCAACAGACAAAAGTTTATCTTCGGCAACGGCGATCCAATTGTTCACCTGCTGGCGGAAGGCACTAAAATCATACACGTGTTTCGACAGATACTCGTGACATTCCGCGACACCCTTTTCATCTTTAACTTCGCGCCAATAATCATAATGAGCGTTTTTGAAATTATCGAAAGCCTTAATTGCGTGAACTAGTTTCTCCTTTACAGCCTGAAGATTCCGTTCATCGGAGAGCAAATCTGTGATTTCTCTCACTCTAGCGGAGACATAAGAGGCGAAACCTGACCTTGCATCCTTCTCGCCACGAAGCCTTTCCAAATGAACTCCCTCTAAGTCCAAAGTAACATGCGTTCTCGTCCGAGTAGACTTACGCCGTGGGCCAGGAACTGTGGCATTCAAAAGCGGAGCGTCCATGCCGGAACGGCGACACGTACAATTTTCAACGATATAACTGCCGATAAACGTTTCCAACTCGACGGAGGTTCACACGTAGAATGTAATTCCATAAACCGTAGGTTGAAACTAAAAGGTAAACGAACTAAAGTTACAACATGAATAAAAAGAATTGCACCAACTGCCAACGAAATACGGCTAACAAGAAACGACGATAAAGACTATACTTACATTGTTACGGCTACTAAGAAACTGCGAAACAAACTGCCTTAGGCGAGATCCTAACTGCGGGAAACTAAAATAAGAAACTTGCGCGTAGCGCGAGTGCCAAGAAATGACTCCCCCAAAAAAGCAAGAAAACTAAGGCTTATAAGGCAAACACTGTAATTACATGCACAAAACGACGAGACTAAAAAAAAAGGTGTAAAAACTGTAGAAAAAAGTCGGAACGAAGGTGTGACACACAAAACAATAAAACACTAACAAGCAGGCTACAGACTAGAAAACAAATTAGCGCCTAGGGATCTTACACATGATATGAATTTACACTTCGAAATCTTGCGGCCTTGAAAGGTCAAACTCCCTGGCTTTTTCTGTAGTCTCTAATTTTCGGCACTCCTCTCGTGTCGTGTCTCCTTGCAACTTCGCGCATGCGCGCATCTTTCGCCCACCCCACAATTCATTGCCGAAATCAGAGACTACTCGCAGTCTAGTACTGTGCCTGTGGAGGTAGTTAATGCAATACCAAGCTCAAATTCCACAATAATGTTCAAATTATTATAGAGGTCAATTTATGAATGATATATGAAATGAATCTCCCAACGTCAGTGGCTTCATAGCTCAGTTGGTTAGAGAATCGCACCGGTAATCGCGAGGTCACGGGTTCAAACCCCGTTGAAGTCCTGAATTTTTTTGGGCTTTTCGCAATTGCATAAATTGCGTTCACAACTGCGAGGATCATTCTTCATCTGATTTCATTTCCACAGTTCATATATGATTCATTTCATATATCATTCATACTCATTTCTTTCATGGGAACATATGAACCCACAATTGACCTGCTCCCAATGTCAGTGGCTTCATAGCTCAGTTGGTTAGAGCATCGCACCAGTAATCGCGAGGTCACGGGTTCAAACCCCGTTAAAGTCCTGAATTTTTTTCAGGCTTCTTTTCGCAATTGCATAAATTGCATTCACAATTGTGAGGATCATTCTTCATTTGATTTTGAGAGGTCAATTTGTTTGAATAAGCTAGGTAAAACAAGACAGGAAGGGTGATGGTATAAGCCCAGCTAGAATTCAAACTTTTTACATATTCTCTCTATTTCTTCTTTTTAAGGCTAAAGCAGAGGAGAGAAAGCTTTTGTCTCGGAGAACTGAAAGTCGAGAGGAATCAGACCATGATGATGAGCCCAGTGAAAATCAACAGTTTAACAAGCAAACCAAACTGAAGGACAAAACAGAAAGGTTAGATGAAAATTAGACCTTTAGCATCTTTATTATCACTAAAACAATAATTAAGCAAAATTGACTCTCAAACTTGGGGTGTTTAAAGTTGATCTAAACAAGTCATATCTCAGACTTTCAAGAAAATAATGTTATTATGTGGCCAAGATGAGGTATAAAGATGCCAGCATCAATGACTGATGGAGTTTTGTCAAGCAGACTAAAATACCCCATTGGAGTGCAGACCTTTGTTGAGCTTCAATTCCTTCATGAAAGTTCACCAATTTGATGTTGTTTACATGTACTCTATCAGCTGTACATGTACATGTATGCATATCAGCCATGTCAACACTTGGTCGTTAATTTGCTGAATTTAATCATAAAAAACACACTGAAAACCGGTCATGATAAAACGCAGACTGCAGACCGCAGACTGCAGACTGCAGACCATGCAGACTGTGCAGACCGTGCAGACTGGGAAATTTTTTGATTGCTTAAAAAAAAAAAAAACTCCGATTTACATTTGATTGAGGTGTTTATACTTTTTTCTTACTCTTTTGGTGACATTGGAACAGTTTCCATTTTTTGGACACCACATAACGTAATTTTATGAGGTTATTTCGAGCTGTTACCTAGCAACAATTTTGAGGAAAATAAAACACAAAGAGTAGAGATAAACTTTTGGCCTGTCACGTGAAAACATTCTTTTCGGGTTGTCAGAAACTGGGGCTCACCAATTGCGTGACAATGAGCTGTCAGGTCAATCAATTCTAAGGGACTGATTTTGTGGTGACAAGTTGAATGTCAAGTATAATCGAAGACTTTTTGTGATTTGAGGGCTGTATATTTTATCGATCGAGCCAGCATGAATTGAGATGAGTTGTGTTGGAACCTGTTAGTCGTTGAACCTGTGAGACAATTAAACCAAGTTCAGTAGTGAACCTGTGAATTCATCCCTTTGTGATTTATTTTATGGGATACCGTAAACCAAGCGTTTGCCACACGGTATCCATTCACACAGCTGAACGGCCAGCAAGCGAATGGATAAGAAACGGCGACTAGACAAGCTGTTCGAAACAGATCGGCAGAAGTAACATACGATTGAACTATGAAAGAAATTAGCCGTAAGTAAACACAGGTTTAGATTGAGAAATATTCTTTGTTTAAAAGATATGGAAATCCTTGCCATGACTGTGCGGATCTAGTTAGTCCTGTGAGAAATTTACAGTGCATTCTCAAAGGCTAAAATTATGCTGCGAGCCGGTCAAAAAATGGAAGCCATTGCAATGTCACCAAAAGAGTAAGAAATAATCATAAACACCTCAATCAAATGCAAATCAGAGTTAAAATAAGCAATCAAAAAATTTCCCAGTCTGCACAGTCTGCACAGTCTGCACGGTCTGCAGTCTGCAGTCTGCGGTCTGCAGTCTGCGTTTTATCATGACCGACTGAAAACTGGCATATCTGACAATATGTGAAGTCTGTGATGATGTACATGTACCATAGACATTGTAATTTATCAGAAGTAACTGGATGTTTAATATGAGATTTAAGCACAAAAAAGTACCAGAATCATCTTTTATGGGGAGGGGGGGCTAAAGGAAAAATCTCCTGTAGACCGTATGCAAAGAATGGCTGCCTTATAAATTACATGTACAGTGTAGCCTCACTAACCTCATTCAGGATAACAAATTATTTTATTAGAACTTTGATCTCAAAAACAAGATTACTGAGAGAGGCTATTTTGAATACAAACAAAATGTTAATTTAAAAGCAGCCATTTTTGCATAATTATAGGGTCTATGAGTACTGTATGGACATTTGCTGGAACCAGCATGTTTGAGGTTGATTGTGCCAGTCAAGTTTGGTCACCTCAAGGTTTAAGCATTGTCAGACACAGGGAAAATGGCTATTTTAGCTCATTATACTATTCATTTGTTGTCTCAGAAAATCGGGGTTGTTTGCATCTCTGTCAGCTTCCTTGAGTGCGGCCAGGTCAGGTATTCAGGGATTTTGGGAAAAGTAAGTTGACCTTCAGGTCACCATGTACAAAAGGACTATACCTTTAGGTTAATAATTTGGGCAAAATCTGTGGGGGTGAAAAGCTCCTTGTGACAAAAGAGACATAAATGTAATAGTTGGTATTTGTTCATAAATTATTCTGCGACAGTGTTAGTGATGTAGTGCATTATAGTTTTTCACATTATGTACTGGATACCTGAGGCATTCATACCACAACATTTAATTTGTACCATTGATGTTTTTCTTTTAATTTGTATCATGGAGGTCTCCGAGTTGTGACTGGTGAAATTTTATCCCCATCATTTGGGCAAGGAACACAATCCATTGCTGTGTGAGATTAAAATCATAGCTAGACCACTGCAATGCCTTTACATAGGTTGATAATAATTTATTATTGTTAAATTGTTATTATTATTATTATTTTTATTATTATTAGAGTTCTTATTATTGAAAATGATTATTATTATCAGTCATTAAACAAAAATGGCAAAATAACATGACTAGTGCTTCTACAGAATCAAATCAAATCAAATCAAAACTTTATTTACCCACAGAGTCCATTTCACTAAAAATTAATAGTGCTCTCCCATGGAGCCATGTGTTACATAATGTGTTGACTATTAATTCAACAATGACTATTAATTTAAAAATAGTAAAATAAGAATCTATAGTTAAAAGTCTAATAATTATTTATCTACTACTCAAATTTAGACAAGTTAAAATACAGTCCTAAAATAACTTAATAATACTTATTAATTAATTAACAGCTGTACCTTTTGTTTCTGTGCCTTGTATTATGCCAATTTCATGTATTTGATTGGGGTTATTGATTGATTGTTTTTTTGTTTGTTTTGTTTTGTTTTTTTGTTTGGTTGTTATGATTAATGGTTCATTGTGTTTTTTGTTACAGCCACGGTTGACCCGAGTGGAAATATTCAGTAACGTTCATTTGGACGTTAAATATCATAACTATGATATTGTACTAATCATATCCTAGGTCAGCTTCACCAAAGGAACCAAGGCGTTCACCTCAACCAGTTCCAGTAGATGATAATGACGACAGTGAAGACGAGACAGGAAAGTTAACACTCAGTCCAAACTCACGAGTCCCTACAGTTGATGGCATTGATAATCATGATGAATTCACAAGGTAATTTATCCTTCAGTGAAATAATACACTATCAACTTACATAATCTAAGAGTAGGGTTGTTTATTGTCATATTCATAAATTAGATGAGATAACATTCATTACAATAAAGTTTCGATATAACGCGTGTTCCGATTGGTTAAAACAGCGTGCCTTATGAGAGTACAGATGCACGGGCAGTACGGTGTCATGCCATAGACCCAAATGAAAATCTGAATTTTTCCCTTGCTTTTTATTGACTCAGACGTCTTGTACGACCTAGAAAATGTGTATGAAAACGAGCGGTTAGCCTCAATGGATTTGGAAGTTGTTTCTGCGAGTAACACCACAAATAACAGAATTAAAAATTAAGGTTAATATGAAGCGCGTTTTCAGAAGTTGCTGAAATTGTCCGAGTCACGCAGCGACGAGGGCAATTTCAGCAACTTCTGAAAACACAAGTGGTTTTCGAGGACTAATTCCAGTTACGTGTTAATAACATAAGGGCAAAATTTTCTCAACATTGCTGAGACACGTCGAAAAACAGTCAGCCAAGCGGAGTAAAATCACTCTTCGCTCGCAAAGCAAATGAAAAAACAGTTCAACTAAGCTGAAGCTTACTTCTTAATTTGCGTCCAAAACGAGTGTAGATGATTACTATTTACATCCAGTCGAGAGATAAATACGAGTTTCAGTCCTGAACAAAAGTTACAACAATTAAACCAAATGTTCAAAGCTGAAATTTATTTAATTCACCTGTCGTTGTAGAGGTTTCCATCACTTGAAAAAACACATCCACTTAAAAACACGCATCAGTAAACATAGCTAACGGACTGTCCAAAGAAAGAACTTCGTCCTCCAAGTTTGAGCTACTCGTTCCTCCCATTAATGGTAAACTGTTCTGTGACCCTTTTTGGTGAGCTGCAAGATGCCGTCGAATCATCATTTTGTTTTCAACCACACAATCCCACTACGCCGGGCGCCATGCACGCCAATCCAAGTTTTAAGCTTTTCACGAATAAAATCTTTTGCATTTTCTTTTTTCACTCGAAAATTCACCCTTCTGAGTGTCTTTTAAAACTAGCTCTAGAAGTAGTTAGAAGCACTCGCCTGCGGCTCTTGCTTCTTCCTACTTCTTTCATGCTCTTGTCACTTCCTTGCGTGCCTTATAACAGAACAAAGCACGGTTAAGGCTTTTTTATTTGTTAAATAATATTATTCTCTTCAGGCTTAAATAAAGGGAGTAACACTATGCAAAGTGACTTTATTATTTTTCTTGCATACTGGTTTGTTTTCATGTGGTAAACATTGCCCTGTATTTTTTTCACTGTTTTGCACTTAGTTTTTGAGGAAACATGGGCCAAAAAACATGCTCCCTAAAGTCAATTAATTAGCACAGTGTTATCCCAAGCCCATCAATTAAATGTGTTAAACCAATTTTGGGAGAGAATCAAAATCTTTGTTATGTGTCAGCAGTTGTTGTTAAGCTTCTAATGCTTACACAATTTATTATATTTAAACTTAAGATTTTTGTATTTTCATTCCACTACTAATTTTGCCTCATCTTTTTCTTTTTTGGTTTTCAGGCAAATGGAAGCAAAGGGGGGTTTATTGTATGAGAGTGCAGACAAAACTGTCCAACATCTATCCCATGATGCACTACCTCCCCCACTCTCTCTTCAAGCACTCCAGGTGGAAGCTGGGACTGAAATGAACAAGTAGAATGGAAATGGACTGAATTATTGTGAAAGAGATATTTTCCTCCAGAGACAATTGAGAACATTTTGCTTGCCTCACAGTTTGCCTGTGTCCTGTGCTCCATTTATAGCTGATGTGAAAGTACCGGTAATTCAAAATAGGGCTTTTCAGTTGCCTTGAGCTGCCATTTTGAAGATAGTGTGAAACTTCTGAGGGGATGGGCGGCATCAAAAGGAAAAGCTTGACCCCTACCCTATCCCCATGGTGACTTGGTACTGTTTCAAGATCAAGATAATTATTGGTATTTCATTTATTTAAAATTCTGAAGGCCAAGTATTGGAAAAGAGGTACAAGTGGGATTTTTAGAAGCCATCAAACTTGCACAGATTTTATTTGCAATGCTTACCTGAATTTAAACAGTCTGTGTACAAGCAAAACCTTTGGTCTAATTGTTGTGGCATCGTCTCTTAAAAAAATAACCATTGTGTCAGAGAAGAAGTTAGCCAAAACTTTATTTACAGTATTATGATTTATCTTGGTCAAAGATGTTACCTATGCCGCTCTTCCTGGGACAGTCCAGTCAACTTGTTGGTCCTCAGAGCTTGCATGGAACAGACAGAATTTAATGTAAAAAAATTAATTATAACATTTGATTAAACTGATAATTATCTAGGTACCTAAATACTATGAAATTTATATTACTGCTATTATCCTGCTGGTTGTAAATATTTAATTGTTAAAATTATATGGTTTTATTACTTCACAAAATAGAAAGAAAAACTTTATCTTGGATTGAAGGATACTATTATAGAATTCTCTAGGAAAATGAAATTATACATTGTTTTAGCACTGTATGGATTAATGTACATGGAAATCAAAATGGCTACTTAGTTACTGTTCATTTTGTATGAAATGCACAATATGAAATGCCATTATCACAGTTTTTAAAATATTCATTATTTTGCTTTTCATTTTGTTAGGACAGATTTTTTATTTTAATTAATAGGATGTTAATAAAGAAATGATAATTGTCAGTCTTATCGTTTTAATCCCAAATACCTCCGGCTGTTATATAGGTGTTTGGATAAAAGAAGAGGATGTTTCGAGTTGGAAGTTTCCCACATTGTTCCCACCATACATGGGAGGTTCCTGTATTGCCATAATTATCTACTAAGAGGCAAATTAACTGAAACGTGATTTATCCAATATACCACACAAGTGAATAGTGCTTTTTGCGTGCTCTGAATGGTTAACTTGGAGGTGATTAGCAAGTACTATTCACCTCCGAGCAGCCGGCAAGCGAGATTTTACAATTTCAGACTGCTTGTCGGTATATTGTCACACATGTTTTGGTCCACTAATTATTCAGCTTGTGTGGTATAATTTTATACTAAAACAATTTTTCAGCTCTACTTTGGTGAATAATTGTTAACTATGACTTGTATACCTGGAGAAAAGAACTAGGGGCTCTCCCAACAGGAGTCAAACCTATGACCTTCCCATTACTACTTTGTTGCCATACCACTGAGCTACAGCTGTACAGGACACTTGTGGGAGCATACATGAAGGCCATTAAACTAGGTCTATACAAAGTATTTTGCCGTCAGTGCACTGTCTCCTGTGTTAGAACATTGCCCAGAACAATGTAACTGTAACATGAGTTAACAAGGAACATTATACTTCTCTCCCCACTGCTTCCCTGCCTGCTCACCCCTCCCAAGTGGCTCTGACTCTATAAACTTGGTAAATAAAAAAATTTATTTCGTCCCAGGATACTTCCAGTGTAACATAAACTGGCTGGACTTATCCACTGGGAAGTGATATTAATCCAGCCACCTCGTTTTGCTAGCTTGGATAGGGAGGGAGGATGTGGCATAAAAGTCACCATTCAAACCAGTCAACTTTAGCGTGAGATAAGGCACCAATCCCTACATACACCATAGTGCTACATGGTAAATTGTTTTCCCTTTAACGTTGGAGTAAAGAAATAATCAATTATACATTCTTATTTTCTATACATAGTAAAACTTGTAAAGCCCTGTTGATCATTTTAAAAAGACCAAGGAAGCCCAACAAAATCACTCTTGGTTATGGGAATTGACTCGAGGGAAAATTGAATAAAAAGGTAAAGAAACTTTATTTATACACGGTTAAAAATTAAAGCTGCAAGCTTGCGGGGCCGTGTGGGAGAAATGTTCCTATCTTGTGTTGTGGTGGTACTTAAGACACTTGATAACTATGTATTTTGTGTTTTAACAGACTGGGTATATTTTTGTTCCTTGTTGATTTGAAAAGGAAGTTTTATCAGCTGTTACTCAGACCACATTAAGATTTGACCAACTGCTTGGTGGCATTGATCTCCCTGAGTTTTGATCTGATTTCAAACAATGAGGTAGACAGTACAATAAGAAAGCAGCCTGTTGCAAAATCCGGAAATCACCAAACAGGACCTTGCCTGTGCATCCACAGAACTAAAGCAACCTTGCATTCTAAGGCATGGATATGGTTGTTTCACTTGGAAAAGGTACGGTCATGCATACACAGTACAGTTGATATAATAGCTTGGTTTGCCACAACCAACCACACAAGTACATCCTGAGAAGGACTGGGATGGCATTGACATGTTGACAACCTGAACAGAAGTCTTGTTTAGGTTGCCGAATTGTCAGGACTATACAGGACTATACTGCCTGAACCATCTTGCTTCACCAAGTTATGATATTCCTGGATTCACACCAATTTCAATGCTTAGGGCCTCTTTGCATGGGTGAATTCATTGCAGTACAGGTTTCATCCCAGGATGAGTTTTACCTTGGTGTCTAGTTATTTACCTATTGGTGTTTACATGATTCCAGGATGAACAAATTTCATCCCAGTCTTCAGCAATGGGATGAAATTTCATTCCAGGATGAAAATATCATGTAAATAGTCTTCATCCTAGGGCAAAACTTTTTTTTATTAATCCCGGGATGAAACCAACAATAAAAATTTGCTCCGGGAGGAAACTCACCCCAGAATGAACTCATCCTGGCTTTCATGTTAACTTGGTCTTATTTATGCACATGTCATCAGCTTCCCTGTAGGGTCGATCCCCAGGATAACCAGGGGAATTTTAAAACCAGTCAAGCAAACTTGAGGAATTTCCCTGGGGGATCAGGGAATCTTGAAAGACAAAGTCCCCGGGTGAAGTGTCTCTCAGTAAAAAAATATCCCTGACCTCTTTTACAAGTTTGTTAATTCCCCCACCCCCAAATCTTTGATCATAAAACAAACGTCAAAATTTTCCCATATCCTTGGGCAAAGAATCCCATCCATCTCCTTCTATTTCCTCACATATCTCCCTGGTTGGCCTGGGAGTCAACCCATGGGGAAGCCAATGACACGTACTTTACAAGGGATACATACGCCTTAACAAAGTCAAACTCTATTATGTCAGAGACAAAGCATAAATTAGCACGAATGCAGGTACCTCAGTCCCAAACCAACAACTTGAAAGCAGAAATACGTGTTCTTACTGAATGATGTTCAACAATACGAATGGAATGCCTGTGGTATTTAAAGCTAATTAAACTTGAGCCTCTAACTCCTCTAGTTCTTTTTCAATCTCTTCTCTCCTAGATAACTTCTCTAACTGTGTAGCTTCTGGATTCACTAACTCTCCGGAATCAATTTTAGCTTGCAATTCCTCGATCTGTCTTAGTTTTTTCCGCAAATTCTTAACACGTTTCAATTTTAAATCGTCCGGGTTGTTTGTATAAACAGTTCCTGCCGCAGTGGTAGACACAGTATTAGAAACATTTGCACTTTGCATTTTCTCTGTAACGTCCTCGACGTCGCATCTCAGACTAGTACTATCGCTAGCATCTTTCTTCTTGTTCTTTCTCTTTTTCTGATTTTTCGTCAGTTGGGTTTCTTCGACATGTACGCCTGGTGGTAATTTCGGTTTGCTGTCTATCCACTGTTTTCCTTTACTTTCGTATTTCGCCACTTCATCTGGAGGTACATATCCTTCTTTTACTCGGCGAGCTTTTCGCCATGTGCCATCAGGACGTTGTGAAGAAGGAATCCAAGTTTCTCCAGCACTCGCATTGTCCGCCATTTGGGATTCCTCTAAGTCGATATCACTTCGTTCAAAGTTCGTAATGCGTTCGAGTCGCAATCGACTAAATACGAGCTGACGGTATTGTCATAAAATACCCATAACTCCTTGCATTGCGTAATCGCCATTCAAAATGGCGTCCTCGGGTGCCAGTAGAATTTTCCAGACTATCAGAAAACATGTGCCAAGTATACGATTTCCAAACAGAATAAAGCAAAGGATAGAACGTGAGTGAAAAAGTGACTTTTTTTTAAAGGAATAATGTGGTTTAACTGACACTTTGCTTTCTGGTTCGATATTGTTAGCAGACCAAATGCAAGCGTCACAGATCAAAACTCCCGAGATTTCTTCAACACTGTCTGCGATCAGTAAAAGAACTTTACCCAAAGAAACAATAGCTCGACCCCCATCGCTATCTAGGACAGCATCAAATGTAGACGATGTTTACAGTTACGAAAGTTTACCTGCAAGATACAGAAGACGGCCTCTAACTCAAGACGAAATGGAATATATTGAGGTTTGTTGATAAGTAGACACGCGACATTCGTTACTTGTGTCCTCCTAGCTAAAGGCAAACTACTGTGGAACCTCGTTAATACGGACATGAAAGGAGAGATTTTACAATTGCAAAGTTTGCATTTATGTCACTTTATAGAGACAAATGAAATTTAGCAAAAATGTCTCTCTGTATATATTACAGAAGCGAAGGACTTTGCAGTTAGTTAACTGCGAAATGTTCGTCTGCATATATAAGAGAATCAGGGACTTCGCGATTAATTAACTGCGAAATGTTTGTCTACATATATAAGGAAATCAGGGACTTCGCGATTAATTAACTGCGAAATGTTCGTCTGAATATATGAGGGAATCAGTGACTTCGCGATTAATTAAATGCGAAATGTTCGTCTACATATATAAGGAAATCAGGGACTTCGCGATTAATTAACTGCGAAATGTTTGTCTACATATATAAGGAAATCAGGGACTTCGCGATTAATTAACTGCGAAATGTTCGTCTGAATCTATGAGGAAATCAGGGACTTCGCGATTAATTAACTGCGAAATGTTCGTCTGAATATATGAGGGAATCAGTGACTTCGCGATTAATTAAATGCGAAATGTTCGTCTACATATATAAGGAAATCAGGGACTTCGCGATTAATTAACTGCGAAATGTTTGTCTACATATATAAGGAAATCAGGGACTTCGCGATTAATTAACTGCGAAATGTTCGTCTGAATCTATGAGGAAATCAGGGACTTCGCGATTAATTAACTGCGAAATGTTCGTCTACATATATAAGGAAATCAGGGACTTCGCGATTAATTAACTGCGAAATGTTCGTCTGAATCTATGAGGAAATCAGGGACTTCGCGATTAATTAACTGCGAAATGTTCGTCTACATATATAAGGAAATCAGGGACTTCGCGATTAATTAACTGCGAAATGTTCGTCTGAATATATGAGGGAATCAGTGACTTTGCGATTAATTAACTGCGAAATGTTCGGCTACATATATAAGGAAATCAGGGACTTCGCGATTAATTAACTGCGAAATGTTCGTCTACGTATATAGGGAAATCAGGGACTTCGCGATTAATTAACTGCGAAATGTACATCTTCACATATAAGGAAATCAATGATTTCGCGATTTATTAACTGCAAAATGTTCGTCTACATATATAAGGAAATCAGGGACTTCGCGATTAATTAACTGCAAAATATTCGTTAGAATATATCAGGGCATCAGTGACTCCGCCATTAATTAAATGCGAAATGTTCGTCTGAATATATGCGGGCATCAGTGACTTCGCGATTAATTAAATGCCAAATGTTCATGTTGGGAATTTCTGCTCACCTTGGCTGGGACCTCCATGAGTTGTAATTAAGCCATTCTTACAAAGTTTCCGTTTGAAGATCACTATTTGTTTTAGTTGTCGCGGTGGTATGCTTATACAATATGTCTAGAATTCTCGGTATTTCCATGATCGGTAAATCCAAAAAGGCTGCAGATTTATTTCTAAAAGTGAACGATCAAGCTTCTACTCAGTTAATGTTAATCTTAGTGTGTGCAAGGGTGACGTACTTTAGAGAGAGAACTTAGGGATACCATCAGCGATAAGGGAACAAACAATGTTAAAGCTTGGTTGAAAAAGTAAATACGACATGTAGCAGTTGCAATAACAGTGCAGAGCCTTGGTATCTCTACGCTAGGGCGAGTCAGCCTATCGTTTGAGCAAAATTAAACAAATTGATCAACTGAAAAAGGAGGTTACAACGGGGTGACAACTCTAACAAGACCTGTTTCGGGAGAAAAACAAAAGAATCGAGAAGACTCGGGATTTTTGATGGGAAATATGACATAGTTCTGGAATACTGCAGAAAAAAAGAGAAAAGTTTGACATTTTACAAGAATGTCAAAAAACACTCGGAATGATGTTCAAAATAGCTGGGAGGACTCAAAGTTCCACATGGTGTTGCTCAAACAACGTTTGTTAGAGTTGTCACTCCCATGATTAAACTCTTTTGGCACAGTGCCCCATTATGTTAAAAAGAAAAAAAAACACTACTCTAAAATTCGTACGTCCTTGCTTCTGAGACTAGGTATCCAGTCCACATCATCTGGAAACTGAACAAGATAGCCCTTAAATTTGTCATATTCCATAACAGTTCCACGTATCCATCCAAGATACTTTGTTTCCCCATCAACTTTCTCCTCATATTCCACTTCAACTCTCTTGCCAATCATTGCCTCTCCCAACTTTTTCCTGGATGACCGTGCCTCGAGTCTTGCCCTTTTATCAGGTGGTGTTTGGTCCAAATGCACTTTAGGGTCATTTTGCGAGCCAGAGGTTCCTCTCAAACTAAGGCAAGATCGCTTCCTCTTCTTCTGCTTCCTCTCTCTCTCTTCCTGGCTGCTGGTTTCGTAACTGATATTAATGTTTTGTTCGTAAGCTACAATCTTCACGGCATGTAGCCGGTCTTCCAAGTAGATATTCTTCATCAATACTGAGATATTGCTACATCCCTCACCGATGGACTGGCGGTTTAAAGACTCAACGGGATTGTTGGTATTTGCTGTAGATTCCCAGTCTTCAGTATCACGTAGAGTGAATGCCTTACAAAACATCTTAAGAATTCGGTCCCTAGACCACCAGTTGACCCAGTGAGCAGATTTCGACCAGTGACAGTTATTAATTTGATTGGAGATTGCAGCTAGTTGTGGGGAGAGCAGATGTTTAGCATGAATCACGCTCTTCTTGCCACAAAGAACGTCAAATGCTAGCCTAACATCAGCCTGTTGATTAACGTCCTGGATGGCATGACCTAAGTGGCGAAAGATGCTATGCTCTTCTTTGCTTTTCGTCACGATATCGCTGACACGGTTCACTGAAGTTTTCCAATGAACCGTGCAACCACGCATGATCTTCTCTGTTACTTCCGTTCCCATGCTTCTTTCAAAACCATTGTACTCGGCCTGGTCAAAATCCACCATTATCTGGCGAAGGTTATGACCATTTTTAAAGGAAGGGTGGATTTTTGTGACCTGGCCAAATACTTCGGATATAGCTGTTGCATAAGCATTGCCATCCTGCTTATTCAGAAGAACTCTGGCCACTGCGTTGTAACTCAACGTTATTTCGTTGAATGCTACCATATTTAGGAGGTATGGGAATCCGCTATTATTTGTGTACGTTATGTCTACGTATAAATCCTTGCTGTCCCTCAACAGCTCTGCTTGATATGGCGCAAGGAAAAAGGCAAAATTTCTTGATGGTGACAGCAAATATTCCCTACCTTCCATTTGGTATTTCCCCATTTTTTCATTTACTTTAACGAGAAATTCTTCATCGACAGATTCGTGCCGATTCTCATACTCCTTCCTGAAGTCTTCAAATTCCAGCACTTGTACTAGAGGTATGATATTTGGGTTAAGTCTAGATCTTCCTTCTAGTACCGTCTGCCTCTCTCTCCTAATCCTGCTTGGATTTGATGCTGCAGGGGATTTTTCCGCCGGAATGAAACCAATGCCATGACCTTTCTGGAGTTGTTTCGTGGTGAGGGAGCAATCTTTTTTAACTGCTGTTTGGATGTCGAGTTTTACAGCTTGCGATATGACGTGAGGTGCTGGTTTCATGTGGTTATGAGTTGTTCCCGGTAGGCACCCAATCCACCTTCTTCCGTCATCCTCAACTGGCCACACATAGACAATTTGCGCGGGACAGTTACCTGTTACCTTTAGGGTGTGTTCTGCGGCATGTTCTTTGCATTTGCTAAGCCTTTGTCGGTTGCTTACAGTGTAGGCACAACCTTCAAAACTGCAAATTTTTACGCCCTCGCAAAATGCACGCCTGACCCATACCTCGGTGTTTACGTTATCTATCTTCAAATGCACCTTTTGAGTAGATGTCCCTCTCTTCGTTAGTTGACAATCATCCCACATAAAATGTGGTCTTTGGCAAGATCCAATACCAGTTTTCTTTGGATCAGGGCAGTGTCCAATTCGGTCAGAGGGGACATCGAAACCGGGGTATTCGTAGGCAGATTTTTCTTTGACTTCAAACCAGTTCGTGGACTTTGCCAGTTGCTCTCTTATCTTTGGCAAGTAGTGTTTGTTTCTGTACGCAGCGTCTTTATCGTTATTAACTCTCCTGGCAACTACTCGCTTTTGTTTGGTATCCTCAAAACTGTCTGGATGAGGTACAAATATGTCATATGGATTTGAAAGGAATGCTACTCCTTGCTCTGTAACCGAATAAGATCGCGAGGCCTTTGTAAAGTTCTGTCCACGATTAATATTGAATGAAATTTTTATTAAACCGAAATGTACAAGTTGGCGTAAATGCGTTGACCACCATTCCTTCTTAAGCGGTATACCATCCAGATGCGCTCCCTTGGAATAACTTTGCGAAGCATCTAAGTGGTCTTGGATATCAGAGGAGGTTATCCAACCTCTCTTAGAACCGCGCAACCAAGATATCACTTTTTCCTCGCTGACTCCAGACTTAATTATTGGTAGCTTTGCTACCTCTTCCAGTGCTTTAAGCAGAAGAGCAGCAGTTTCTCTGCAGTTAAATTTTTTGGCTGAAGAAATGTCACAGCTGGAACAGCACTCACCACTAGCGGCCAACTCAAATACATCTGTGGACTCGAAATTCTCTAATAGACTCTTTCAGAGGCAAGTCCCAGCCAGAAAACCATACAGCCATTTCCAGCATTGTTCATATTCTGATTTCTTATCAAGGATTTCTTCCCGAGAGTATTCCTTTATCCAATAGATTAAACGCTGGTCGTCGACGCTTTCATTTACCATAATAATACCGTCTGAAGACTCGCTGTTTCGACCTGCACGACCAAACTCCTGCACCAATACCGCCATATTTCGCATGCATCCAATTCGCAAAACAAGGTTAACATGAGGGTTGTGGGTTCCAACTTCGTACGATTCAGTAGCGACAAGGACCTGAAATTCTTTGTTTCGAAATTCGCTGTCCACTTTGTTCTTCGCTTCACTTGGCATCCCGCCGTGGTACGCCTTTACTTCTTTTAACCCAGCTTTTATCAAACCCTTGACAAGACGTTCGACATCAACCTTGAAATCCATGTAAACGATGGCGTAGTCATCCTGTATAGTGTCCACTAAAGTTTTGGCCACGCCATCCCACATATCATCGCGTTCTCTTCTATGGACGGTTTGATACTGCTCAATGTTCAGTTTGGTATTCTTTTTGTTGACACTTCCCCGAATAAGAACAGGCGAACGTAGATAATTTTTGGCCAGATTTTCTAACTGTGAGTCAGTGAGTGTTGCAGTCAGCGCCATGATTGGAATTCCCGAAAAATCGTCTTTAAGGGTCCTGAAGCTATCGTAACAAGCCCTGAATTTGGAGCTTCGGTCAAACATTTTATGTACTTCGTCTAAGACCAGCATCTTAACAACTGATTTCATTTCAAGAATTTCTTTCTTGACTTTGTTTGCAAAATATTCAGGTGTGGTAAAGATCAAAGGAGGTAATTGCTCTTTGTCACAAGAGGACAGGGATTGAAGAAGAGCTCCACCGGATGAGGGTCCTAAGGATGAACACTCAATACCATGCAGCTTTAGATTTTCCACATGTGAATTAATCAAAGAGATTGTCGGACATACCACTACAGTTGTGAGTTTATCGTCAAATAAGGAAGGTAACTGAAAGCAGACGCTTTTTCCACTTGCCGTAGGCTGAATTATTATCGAATCGCGGCATAATTCAACGGCCTGAATGGCATGCGTTTGGAATTGTTTCAGTGAAGAATGTCCAAATCGAGCTAAGTATCCCGTCCATAACGTTTCCGTTGTTTTATCAGGGGCAGCCATTTCTGATGGGCAACTCCATGGCTCTCCTTCCTCTGAAGCGTCTTTTGTGTCTTCTTCGATCTTTTGGTTGTCACATGGAACAAAATGTTCGCAGTCATTCTCCATATTGGTGACACTAGATTCCATTTCACTTATAGAGTCTTCGAGTGCATTACAAAGGCTTTCATTCTCCTCTTCGTCCTCCAAGCATAGGTACGTGTCTGTTAATTCTGGACCTTTTTCAGAGTTACTAGGATCTAATAAAATGTCCATGCAGTTTTGCACGTTCCCAACTCCAGAACTTTCCAGTCTCATTTCCATCCACTTAGCAAGATGGGATACGGCCTTTTCAACTGATGTGTGATTTATTTGTACCACTGCTGCATTTTCGTTGCCACCAACGCTTTTGGGAACACAGTGTGTATCGACTATGGTAAAGTTTGCGGTGGAATCCGGGTTAATTCCGCTGCCTATAAAGAAAGAAAAAGGAGGACAGGTGTATACTGCTTGAGCAGGTCTTCGCAGATGGAGGTCATTTAAACCTTGACGCAGACACTCTTTACCCTCTGTTGTAATCCCAGATGTTGATGCCATTACTTGCTCCGATAGCAACTTTCTGCCAAAACTGCCTTTACGAGATAAAGCCTTTCAAGGGCAAACGAGACAATTATGGTTTAACCCCATTATTTATTCTAGATAACGAAGGTATTAAATAACACTATGGACTCGGTGGATGCAGGGGCTTAGCTTTAATTATCATATCAAACATTCACCATGCATTAAAAGCTCTCTCTTTCCGGTTTTTCGGAGAAGGCAATCCACTCATTCAATAATTTTGGGTTACCATAACACAAGACCAAGGGTGGCTCTACCTTTCTCGTCACGTTTGTCATGCTAGCAGTTACTTGTTTGTCAAGCAAGCACTCTAGCTAGCGAGCCAGTGGCCACTTCAGAAGCCCTCATCCTAAATTTCCCTTTCGCTGTTATCATGAAATTACCCAGAATTCGTTTCCGGTGTGAACAAATTTGTTACCTATATTAGGCGGCCACCTCAATTAAGCGGCCGCGGCTACCCTGTAGCAGTCCTATGTTTGTCTTTCCGACTTTTACCTGTATTAGGCAGCCATCATTGAACGAAAACTAAGCCACATATCATTTTATGCGGTATCTATCGTTTAAAATGCGATCCATCATCACTATAACATCGTTGACGCTTTCCAGATGTCCGCAATGTGCTGAAGTACAGTACAAAATTACGAACGCAAAAAAATTTTTCGTTTTGAATATGCTTCACTCATTAGATAGAAATTCCTCTAGTTCTTACTGTATTTCTACTTTAACTTGGACAGTTTTATTGCCTATTGTGCTACTTTTAATCAGTAAAATTTCACACTGCACACTGAACGAAACAACCATGAAATGACGCAATCGATGAGATATTTTGTTGTGAGCTGTAAGTCATAAAAATACAGTACCGTGCACAGAAGAAGAGTAGAGGGTAATTTGGTGCACAGTAGTTTTACACAATGGTACGTATATTATATCGTTATATTAAGTCATAAGTTGGCAATGAACTTTGTTTAATTAGT
>JAEMWC010000039.1:1405000-1492500 GCA_016490735.1 Pachyseris speciosa
TTTATTCTTGAAGAAAAGTGACTCGGAAAATGCCAGGTCTTCATCCCCGGATTCAGCAGATTTGGCTGATTTTGGGCCCTTTTGTTTGGATGAGTTCGGCGTAGTAGCCAAGCGCTTTTTGCCCTTTTTGGCAGCTGGTTCACGCCTAAAAAGCGCCTCCGAAAGGCTCTGCTCCTCTCCATCCCTGATGCTCTCGTCGTCACTGGACTCTGATAAATCTTCCAATGATGGTCCAGGAATTGCCGCCGGGGCGGAGTTGTCGTCTATGAAACCACATTCAACAACGGTTTTCGGTGTAATTTTGGCTCAGCAGCCCAGCATCTCGTTTAACTCTTCATAATACGTGAAAGATTCACGGTCGTTTCCGCTTTTGTTGTTGTGGTCCTTCACACGTTTGTATTCGTCTTCGAGGTTCTTGATCTTGGACTTGCACTGGGCTGCCGTGCGGATGGACGTGAGTCCCTGTTCCCTCAACAGACTATTCAGTTCTCTGGCAATAGATTCCCACACAGCTGAATTTTGCCTTTTGCTAATTGGATGGTGATCCTTCCAGGTTTCGATAAGAAAACGTATTTCTGCATCCGACCAGTTGGGGGAGCGACCTTTGGTACTGGTATCATTGCTGGAATTTTCAACCCTGGGGCCTTCACTTACACCACTTACACTGGCACTCTGGTATGGGCTCATTTGTGATTCAGCCGGCGAGGCTGGTCGCGAAAATCTTGCTTGTGGAAGCCACAGTTGATTTTGGAAGGCCGGAAAAATATATGGACCACGTGCGGGAACGGGGTCGGCAAAGTGATCGCTCACAGGAGGAATAACGAAGCGACGAGATTCCCTAAAGCGTATAATTTGCTACGTTAGCTGAATGCTTTACATCTCGAATGTTTAAAGGACGCGAAAGAAACTCACCTTGCATGGCTTGATAGTGCATCATTTGATGGGTCGCTTCTTGGATCATAAAAAGGAAAAGTATTCGCTCTATGATTATCCATGTTGTTTTGAATGCCGCAGAAGTTTCACGCAGGAATGAATCAAAAATAGCAGGCGTGTTGTATTTCCGATTTGACAGCCCTGTCAAGTTAATAACCACAAACGACTCCTAATTGGCCGAAATTAATTACCAACTCGCTTAAGCTACCTGGTTTAGTGGCTTAAATTTAATGAGAATTCCATTGAAGTTTGCCGACTCGCTTAACTTTAAGTGGGTTGAAAAAACAACTGTTTTCACGGGACTTCCGCTTGTCACTCGCTGAGCGACCTGAAAAACCGCTCGTGAAAACACGGCCATGTTGCAAATCTACCATTCTGATTTCTATGCCTGGTTTACCTCAAATATTCAGACGAACATTTCGCATTTAATTAATCGCGAAGTAACTGATTCCCTCATATATTAGGACGAACATTTCGCAGTTAATTAATCGCGAAGTCACTGATTCCCTAATATATTCAGACAACCATTTCGCAGTTAATTAATTGCGAAGTCCCTGATTTCCCTATATATGTAGACGAACATTTCGCAGTTAATTAATCGCGAAGTCCCTGATTCCTTGATATATGTAGACGAACATTTCGCATTTAATTAATCGCGAAGTCACTGATTCCCTCATATATTCAGACGAACATTTCGCAGTTAATTAATCGCGAAGTCACTGATTCCCTAATATATTCAGACAACCATTTCGCAGTTAATTAATCGCGAAGTCCCTGATTTCCTTATATATTCAGACAACCATTTCGCAGTTAATTAATCGCGAAGTCCCTGATTTCCCTATATATGTAGACGAACATTTCGCAGTTAATTAATCGCGAAGTCCCTGATTCCTTGATATATGTAGACGAACATTTCGCATTTAATTAATCGCGAAGTCACTGATTCCCTCATATATTCAGACAACCATTTTGCAGTTAATTAATCGCGAAGTCCCTGATTTCCTTATATATTCAGACAACCATTTCGCAGTTAATTAATCGCGAAGTCTCTGATTTCCCTATATATGTAGACGAACATTTCGCAGTTAATTAATCGCAAAGTCCCTGATTCCTTGATATATGTAGACGAACATTTCGCATTTAATTAATCGCGAAGTCACTGATTCCCTCATATATTCAGACGAACATTTCGCAGTTAATTAATCGCGAAGTCACTGATTCCCTAATATATTCAGACAACCATTTCGCAGTTAATTAATCGCGAAGTCTCTGATTTCCTTATATTCAGACAACCATTTCGCAGTTAATTAATCGCGAAGTCCCTGATTTCCTTATATATTCAGACGAACATTTCGCAGTTAATTAATCGCGAAGTCACTGATTCCCTAATATATTCAGACAACCATTTCACAGTTAATTAATCGCGAAGTCCCTGATTTCCTTATATATTCAGACAACCATTTCGCAGTTAATTAATCGCGAAGTCTCTGATTTCCCTATATATGTAGACGAACATTTCGCAGTTAATTAATCGCGAAGTCCCTGATTTCCTTATATATTCAGACAACCATTTCGCAGTTAATTAATCGCGAAGTCTCTGATTTCCCTATATATGTAAACGAACATTTCGCAGTTAATTAATCGCGAAGTCCCTGATTTCCTTATATATTCAGACAACCATTTCGCAGTTAATTAATCGCGAAGTCTCTGATTTCCCTATATATGTAGACGAACATTTCGCAGTTAATTAATCGCGAAGTCCCTGATTTCCTTATATATTCAGACAAACATTTCGCAGTTAATTAATCGCGAAGTCACTGATTCCCTAATATATTCAGACAACCACTTCGCAGTTAATTAATCGCGAAGTCCCTGATTTCCCTATATATGTAGACGAACGTTTCGCAGTTAATTAATCGCGAAGTCACTGATTGCTTAACATATTCAGACGAACATTTCGCAGTGAATTAATCGCGAAGTCACTGATTCCCTAATGTATTCAGACAAACATTTCGTATTTAATTAATCGCAAAGTCACTGATTTCCTTATATGTTCAGACGAACATTTCGCAGTTAATTAATCGCGAAGTAACTGATTCCCTCATATATTAGGACGAACATTTCGCAGTTAATTAATTGCGAAGTCACTGATTCTCTTATATGCATATATGTACAAAGCAAATAATTCGAGGTTAGTTAACGGCGAAATTTGGATCTGTTATATTAGAAATCAAAATATTTTGAAAAAAATATACAGAGATGTTTTATTGCAAATTTTCATAATTTCTCTATAGATATAATTCATTACAAAATTTTTACTTATATTAACTCCCACATGAAAGGGAGATGTTAAAGTGTCCGCATTATCCGGGAGTCCGTATTAAGCGGACTAATTTAAGACAAAATATATGACCTTTCTAGTTGTCGGGACAAAGACAACTGTCCGTTATAAGCAGGTGTCCTTATTAAGCGGGTGTCCGTAGAATGGGGCTCCACTGTATTGAACTTCCTCAGTGAGTGGAGAGGGCCTGGGGGGTTGTTACCTGGGGAATGGGGGCTGGGTACATGTTGGTGTGATCCACATCTGACCTGCATAATGGAATATTTTTGTGTTTTAGGGGTGTGCTACATTTGAGTTCGATGGGCAAATTAATCTAAGCTTATGTTGTTCCAAAAGATTGATCAGCCTAGAAAGAGGTAGTCAACATAGTGAAGTTTCCCTTTTTACTCTTTTTCTATTCTTGTACACTAATATTATGTTTGAATAAGTGTGGATAAACTGAAACTGAAACTGAAACTGATCGATGAATACGGCCAATTATAATTTGCCTTCATGGAAATCATCAAGTCAAGACCCCAGCATCTGAAATAACTTTAATTAAAGTAACAAAAATGTGCATTTGAAACACATAGCACATACAGTACATCCAAAATCAAAATGAAATCAAATCATTCTTGAACAAGAGCTCAGCTCTGCCACTCTGACTTTCACACATCCATCTTGTTATCCAAGATTAAACAGCAACTCTGTTTCTTTCAAGAATCATTTTTGTGGAAATGTTGTCTCCCTATCCCCCATTCCTGAAAGTATAAGGAGACTGGCATGAGTAAAGGATTCTGGGATTGTTTGAGTGGACATGAGGCCATCACTGCAATGATCATTACCTAACCTGTGTGGCAGGCACTGGAAAGGGAAAGGGAAGGGGAAAATGGGTGTCTGCAAAGTGAGGGGAGTCCAGGGAAAGGGAAAAGGAAGTGCCTGCAGCAATGCCATTGTTCATTTTGTATTATGTGCAGTTTTGGGGCTTAAAAATCGCTATTGGTCAGAATTAATTAAATGTTGATCATGGATGCTATTTTTGGAAGAATTGTTACTTTGAGGGAGGGGGGACTTACTACTTTCAGAATTCTACAGTAGTTGTCACAGCAGGCATAACCAGGGAGTGGGGGAACTGGGGAGAAGGGGGAAAAGGAACAGTTTTCGTTCCATTTTCTTGCCCCCTGTCCCCCTCCCTGTTTACACCTGCTACACAAGCCAGAATATTTCTATGAGAGATGCACGCTCAAAGAGATCAAATCCTCTATTGTTTCTTCACTTTAAAATACCCACCAAGCACAGTCCCTGAGATGGCAAGTATCGGTATCTTCCTTCATGTAACTGTATGGGGCTGTTAAATTGCAAAATAATGCAAGGAAACAACAGGATGATAAAGAAAGATTATACATGTATTCCACTATGTTAATGAACAAAGCTCTACAAAATGACCCAGACTAAACTGATCAATTAAAACCCACTCACAAATAATTTTGTGTCCTAAAATAATTCAGAGCCAACAACTGTAGCACACAAGAACTTTTTACAGTCTATGAAAAGTCAAGATAACTAGTCATTAAAAGGCACAATGCATTTCAAACAGGTGCAAAGATTTATTTTAGCAAAAATATATTTATATTGAGTTTAGGTTCACTTTAATATTGTTTATTAAATTAACATTTCTTTCTTTGATTTTGTTGATATTTAGAGAGGTGGTCCAGAATAGCACTTCGAGCTCCCAGCTGGCTGGAAAAAATAATTATTGATTACCTTGGAATTATTCAACTTGTGACAAGGCCTTGTGGGAGAACTTTCAAGAGGAAAAAATTTACATGGTATTATGGAAAACACTTGATTCCTTGGTTGTTGTTCTTCTGACAAGGAATGTTTGAAGCAGACTTCACCAAGAAAGGAGGTTGACTGAGAAAATATTCACTTATTGTTGGCTGTGAATATTAGTTGTGAATATTAGTTGTGAAATTCTTATCAGATATTTAGTGGTTTTATAAAAGAAAGTTGTGAAATGTAAATATTCAATAAAATTGACAGTTCTTAGCTTATTTGTGATTTGGCAACCCTTTCAATCATAGCATGGCTATTGGCCAGAGACCCTTGACTGGTCACTGGTGAGCCTTGCTTTCATATTGTTCCTCACTGATGAGGTGCTCAGAGGCCGCCTCAACAGACACTGTATGCTAGGTTAGGGCAAAAATGAAAGATTAAGGGAGATGGGGTGATAAGAAAGAATACTTGATGATGATGATGAGGACGATGATGACAACTTCATGACAGGACTGGTACGTCAATGCCGGAAATTTCAGTCCCATCATCAGGTCACAACAAGCTGCCTCAGACTTCAAGGACTCTTCGGACGAACCTTGCTGATCCCAGCGAGACTGTTCTTTGAAGTGATGCCAACTATATCCCAGCATTTATGTCTCTCAGTTAGTCCCCCAGTCTCTTTGGGATAGTACCCAGTGCTCCAATAACAATGGGGACAACTTTTACACTCTTCATCTTCCACTCTCTCTTATTGGTCTTTTCCTCTTGTTTGATGTCTACCCTTCTGTCATTATAGGGCATGCAATATCAATAATAAGGCAACAATTGCCTTTAATCATGTTTAAATAAAGGATATGTATGTATGTAATGATATTCTTGTTCTGTTTGTCCACAAACACAATGTCAGGGCAATTGTGATCCATGTCAGGTTGTATAGAGAAATCCCAAAGTAATTTGAAATTCTCATTATCCTCAACTTTCTTGGGAATGTGTTCATACCATTCATTACTCCTTTCAAATCCATGTTGTTTATACAAATCCCAATGTAAGGTCTTAGCTACTCCATCATGTCTCTGTTTATATTCTTTCTATGCCAACTTTGGGCACTCGGATAACATGATTTACTGTCTGATCTTTTTGTTAGCACATACGGCACAGAGAGTCATAATTGAAGGGCTGGGGGCATAACAAACCCAAATGACTTTTAGGCCTTTTTTTCTTTTTTTGTTCCAAATTGGCTGAATTTTTGCATGTGGCCTTTGATTTAATAGAACAAAATTGCCCCACATTTTTTGGCCAGTTTCGGTTTCTTCTTCAAGAAAAACCGTAGGCAAAAAGGCCCTAAAGTCATTTGGGTCAGCTATGCCCCAATTCCTTCAATTATTATCATTATTATTACTCAACAAAATGATTCAGTTCTGGTTGTTCAAAAGCAATGCAATTAATCCCAAATTGTACTCCGGGAGTACCTGTTAAGTCTCTGTGACAATAGTGCATGAGCATAGCCAAACAAGGGGGCAAATTAAAGTGGGTTTCTTTTTTTTGGGGGGGGGGGGGGGGGGGAGGTGGGGGTGATTTGTTAAATATACTACCTATAAAAAATTGTACGACCTCATACACTTCGTAATTTTGTAGAATGCAAATTCGTTACTCATTCATACAATTCATTATTATATATAGGTACTCGAGATTTTGAAAGTTCTCAAATTGCACTTGCCCTAATTTCAAGAACTGTCAAAATCACTATCATACAAATTCTGCCATTTTTAGATGATTAATTTTCTTACCTCCATTCTTCTTTCCTTCTTTGAATTCCTGCCTTCTCTCCTTCCCTCCTAGCCACCTTCGCAGACGTCTTTGGGCTAGTCACGCGTTCCTTCCCCACGAACGTCTACTGAACTGAACTGCCACTTCCGTTCTCGTTGGTTAGCCAATGATAGTTCGTTTTCCAATTTGTGGAAAGTAGGATTATTTTTCTAGACGATGCACGTGAATCGTTCGCCGGAAATTACTTCATGGATGTCGATTCCATTCTTACGCAGCTCGTTATTGGTTTCTTCAAAGCAAAGGCTAATCGCCGGCGAACGGAAGTGGCAGTTCCGTCCAGCAGACGTTCTTGGGAAAGGAACGCGTGACGAGACCAAAGACGTCTGCGAAGGAGGCTACCTCCCTCGCTTCCCCTCCCTCCCTCATTCCTCCCTCCCTCCCTCATTCCTCCCTCCCTCCCTCCCTCATTCCTCCCTCACCCCCCTCCTTCCCTCCCTCATTCTTCCCTGCCTCATTCCTGCTAACCTGACTTCCTCTCGTTCTTTCTCTCCTCCTTTTCTTTTCAATTAACAGCTTAGTTCTCAGTCGCTGTATTGTTAAATCATTTGATTCTATTTACTTGCATGTATTCTTTTATATCATGTAGCTCTGTTTTCCTGCTAATATCGTGAAATCCAAAGGCCGTGATAATGTCCTGTAGTCAGTACCTGTGACCTCTTGAAACAACTAAAAATAATACACCCAGCAGTGTCCGGGTACACATTTAGGGAATATAAATAACGTGTTTGCAAGTGACTTGCAAACAGGGAAACAGGCCAGGATAGCAACAATCAAGGACAAAAGTCATTGTTGACACATTTGAGCAAAAAAAACAAAAACGCTTTCTATCAACGTCCTTCAGTAAATGGAAGAACATCTTTTTTGTTGATAACCAATTCCCCCTCTCCCCGCTTTCAACTTTGAAATACTCTCCGTGTACACTGTCAGGGAGAGGGGGTCGAAATGTGAGAATTGGGGATTGAAAAACTTGCACGTTTATCGAAAACGTTTTTGGGAGAAGTGTGTCTCAACTACTTCAGTTGTGCATGACTGAAGGTCCTCTGGTTAGTTTCCTGTTTTGACTTACATTAGTTATCAAGTACAGGTGAGGTCACGGAAAGTGGGAATGTATGCATGCCGACCTTGTCACCTCTTCTTCCGCCCTCAGCAACATCACTGACTGGAGACAAAAACGGAAGTCTTATCGAACTGTTCACAAACGAGATATGGCAACTCCATCCTCACTGGATCGGTTCTTAGCTGACTTAGACGAAAGAAAAGGGAGGCTTCCCCGCTTCGAAGAAGTCTCTGTCATCCAAAGGCGAGTTAGAAAGGTTATCAAGACCATTCTGCTGGAAATGAGAAGAGAAAATCCTTTCTACATGACAACGCTCGTCAACAGTGGCAGCTTTTACGAAGGAACAAAAGTTGGAAAGCCGGACGAGTTCGACTTCTTCATTCAGCTGGACGCTTTCTCTTGTTCCGATGATATTGAAAGCCACCAGCTACCCTGCTCTACTGTGTTTGTGTTACCAAGGGAAGCGGCTTGCAAAAATATAAACTTTTCGTTTCCTGATTACCCTCCTGGCGGCATAATGTCCTTTGAGTGGAAGAGAAACATCAAGACGCTTTCTTTAAACTATTTAACAGTAAAGCACGAGGTCTTGAGGCATATGGGATGAAAGTGGTGCTGCCATATGAAAGTGACGAAATTGTTAAAGAGCCAACTCCCCTGCAGAAACACGGGCCAGCTTATACTTTACTGTTGGAGTGGAACGGTGGAGAACATTACAAAGGATTGAAGATCAGCTTGGATTTGACGTTGGCTATCAAGATTAACTCTCGGCCTAAGGTCGATTTGCAGTTTGAGTCTCCATCCGGTAGAGTGATCCAATCATTATTGGACGGTTTGCCATATTTCTTTGCTGTTGGTTCGTACAGGGATGTGCTTACTGAGGTCCACCCGAAAATCTTTGCAGAAAGCGAACAACAGTCACCTGGGTTTCGCCCGATTGATTTTTGTCTTCGCTGTTCCCATTCATGGCTGGAGCAAGTGCTCTTTTTCCAAGAATTCGGCCAAGACAGTGGACAAAGTAAATGTCTTAGGCTACTGAAAGTTCTGCGTGACATTCTGTTTCCTGGTCACATTGAAGAAAGAGAACCAGGAGACACGCGAAACATTGAGAAGGATCTCGGAATACCATTGATCTTCTTCAATGACGATGTGCCTGCAGGTGTTGGTAAATTAGTTTCGTCTTACATTCTGAAGACATTGGTGTTGTTTGAATGGCAAGAGAATCCAGAAGATGGTCTTTGGAGAGGAAGTAATCTAAGTCAACGCTTGCTAAGCATACTTAGGAATCTTGTGGCACGTTTAGAAGAAAACAAGATCACAAGTTTTTTCTACGCGGACTACAACTTATTTCACAAGGAAACTCAACACGAGGAATTTTTGGATTGCGCCAGCTAATCAACATTCTTTTGAAAAGTTTGGAGTCTGTCAACGATTTGCCAGAGTCCGAGTTTGACGAATTCCAGGAAAAAATTGAGAATGAATTTAAGATCATTTGTCGGAGAAAGAATTTGGATTATTTATTATTAACTGGTTTGAGCCACACGTTCTCTAACGATGCCATATTCCAGAAAGTAGTCCAGAAATTCATAAAGAAATTAACGCCAAATGCCGGAAATGCAAAACCCCTTGATGGAGGAAATTTAAGATTCATAGACCCCTGGCCAGAACAGCATTTTTTTTCACATTTACATCCAGTGTCTACTGGATAAAATTGCTCTACGGGAGACCTTAGTCTTGACAAATATTAGGGCGAAAGTGATCAGGGAATCGTTAAGAAACGTGTTGAAACCATTTGAAAACACCATGCACTGCAGAATGCATGACCGTGACAATTCACCCAACTACGACCTCTGGAGTCAAGAACACTGGAGAATCGAAGACTCGTCTTACAAGTTGACATCTGACGTGCCAAAGAAACTACTTGAGTTTATCTTTGCAAGTTTCCGAGAAGATATTCAAATTTTGTACCATAAATTAGTTTTGGCACCGCCTCCGCTTAGGGCAGAAGTTTTCCCGATAACTCCGCTGTCTTAGCCTGCTGCAGGCTCTCCGAGTGCCTGGAACAGGCTAAGACAGATATTTGGGCAGATATTTGGGGCGAGCGCGCGAGAACGAGCGAAGAAAATTGAGCAGGGGTGGGGGAGGGAAAAGAGAGGAAAGAGACCCCTCCCCCCAGTCCCCGCGCGATTTTCTTCCATCGTTCTTCGCTCGTTTCGTGTTTCGCTCTTCGCTCGCTCCAAATATCTGAGAGCCTGGAACAGGCTACGCTGTCTCCACTGTGAAGACCAAGAGAGATGTGGCAACCTCGACACCAAATATCATCATTTACAGACGAGTATATTACGAACCGCTCAAGAGTGCTTATTTGTTCACTAGCTATCTCGCGCTCCATGTAAATATGAAACAATTTGAGACAATAAGAGTAAAACTGCAGGCGCTAATGTTGTCAAGCGCGAGGGGAGAGAAAGAAAAACTATTTCCTCTGGCCTCGCGCGGCCCCACGCTCGCGTCTCGTGCTTTGCGCTCGGCTAAATAAAGGCCTCTGCAGGCTGGAGTAAAAGTGAAGGGTACTTAAAAAAAAGACTCACATTTCTTTTTAAGCCGCTCAACCTTATGTAAGTTAACCATTTGCGATTTGGATTACCATGAAAATCGAATGTCACTGCACAAAAAAATAAACTCTGCGTTCATGCTACGCCGAGAAATATGTTCTTTCTAACAATTCCCCTCCTCCATTCCTGCCTACCCTCCCACCCTCTCTCATTCCTGTCCTCCTTCCCTCTCTCATTCCTGCCTACCCTCCCACCCTCTCTCATTCCTGTCCTCCTTCCCTCTCTCATTCCTGCCTTCCCTCTCTCCCCCATTCCTGCCTTTCTTCTTCCTTCCTTCCTTTCATTCTTTCTTCCTTTCTCTCTTCCGTTCGTTTTCAATTAACATTTTAGTCCCCAGTCGTTGTATTAATAAAACATTTCATTTTATTTAATTGCATGTATTTTTTGTACTATGTAGCTTTGTTTTTCTGTAAATATCGGCGTGAAATCCGAAAACCGTGAGGATGCAGTCAGAGCAGTGTCTCTGACCTCCGCTTGAAACAACTGTAAAAAATATGCCAATACACACAGCAGTGTCTGGTTACACATTTGTGAAGTCCAAGACAGGTGTGGCAATCCTCGACACCAAATATCATCATTTACAGATGAATATATTACGAACCGCTCGAGAGTGCTTATTTGTTCACTAGCAATCTCGCGCTCCATGTAAATATGAAACAATTTCAGACGATAAGAGTAAAACTACAGGCCTTAATTTTGTCGAGCGCGAGGAGAGAGAAAGAGAAAAGATTTCCTCTGGCCTCGCGCGCCTCCACGCTCGTGTCTCTCGCTTTGCGCTCGGCTAAATAAAGGCCTCTGCAGGCTGGAGTAAAAGTGAAGGATACTCAATACAAGACTCACATTTCTTTTTAAACCGCTCAACCTTATGTAAGTTAACCATTTGCGATTTGGATTACCATGAAAATCGAATGTCACTGCACAATGTCACTGCGTTCATGCTACGCCATGAATGATGTTGTTTCCAACAATTCCCCACTCCCATTCCTGCTTTCCATCATTCCTTCCTTCCTTCCTTCCTTCCTTCCTTTTGTTCTTTCTTCCATTCTCTCTTCCTTTTGTTTTCAATTAACATCTTTGTTCCCACTCGTGGTATTAATAAGACATATCATTTCATTTAATTGTATGTATTTTTTATACTATGTAGCTCTGTTTGTCAGCTAATATCGGCGTAAAATCCGAAAACCGTGATGATGTAGTCAGTGCAGTGCCTGTGACCGCTTGAAACAACAGTAAATAATGCCAATACACGCAGCAGTGTCTGGATACACATTTGGGTGATATAACCTGTCTGCAAGTGACTTACATACAATTGCAAGCAATCAGGCCTATTGATAGCAACAATCACAGACAAAAGTGTTGACACATTTGAGCAAAACAAACGCTTTCCGTCGATAGCCAAACCCCCCTCTCCTCCTTTTCAATGTCGAAATACGTTCCGTAGACTCTGTCACGTGGTTACAACATTGAAAACGAGAGAGAGGAAAATGTAAGAATTGGGGATTGGAAAATTCACGCATTTATCGTCTGTATCGGAAAAGGATTTGGGAGGGGGGAAGTGTCTCAACTACATTTGTCCATGATTGAAGGTCCTCTGTTCGGTTTCTTGTTTTGGACTTGCATTAGTAATCAAGTACAGATGAGGTCACGGAAAGTGGGAATGTCCCCTCATGCATGCCGACCTTGTCACCTCTTCTTCCGTTCTCCGCAGTCAATAACAGCACTGATTGGAGATAAAAGCGAAAATCTTATCGAACTATTCACAAACGAGATATGGCACTGACTCCATCCTCACTAGATCTATTCTTAGCTGACTTAGACGAAAGAAAAGGGAGGCTTCCCCGCTGCGAAGAAGTCTCTCTCATCCAAAGGCGAGTTAGAAAGGTTATCAAGACCATTCTGCTGGAAGTGAGAAGAGAAAATCCTTTCTACATGACAACGCTTGTCAACAGCGGCAGCTTTTACGAAGAAACAAAAGTTGGAAAGCCGGACGAGTTCGACTTCTTCATTCAGCTGGATGCTTTCTCTTTACCCGATGATATTGAATTCCATGAACTACCCTGCTCTACTGTGTTAGTGATACCAAGCAAAGAGGTTTGCAAAAATATGGAGTTTTCGTTTCCTGATAACAGTGATTACTTTTCTCACGGCTTGATGTATTTTGAGTGGAAGAAAAACATCAAGACGCCTTTCTTTAAATTATTTAACAGCAAGGCACGAGGGTTTGAGGCACATGGGATGAAAGTGGTGCAAAGTGACGAATTTGTTAAAGAACCAATTCCCCTGCTGAAACACGGACCAGCTTACACTTTACTGTTGGAGTGGAACGGTGGAGAGCATTACAAAGGATTGAAGATCAGCGTGGATTTGACGTTGGCTGTCAAGATTAACTCTCAGCCTAAGGTCGATTTGCAGTTTGAGTATCCATCCGGTAGAGTGATCCAATCATTATTGGACGGTTTGCCATATTTCTTTGCTGTTGGCTCGTACAGGGATGTGCTTACTGAGGTTCACCCGAAAATCTTTGCAGAAATCGAACAACAGTCACCTGGGTTTCGCCCGGTTGATTTTTGTCTTCGTTGTTCCCAGTCATGGCTTGAGCAAGTGCTCTTTTGCCAACACTTTGGTCCGGACAGTGGACAAAGTAAATGCCTGAGATTATTGAAAGTGATCAGAGACATTCTGTTTCCTGATGAGGAAATTGAAATCGGCGAAACAGACGAAATTGAGCCTCGGAGTCTTGGATGGTGGATCTTCACCGCTGATTGCCTAAATCACGATCGCAAATTAGTGTCTTCTTACATTCTTAAGACACTGGTGTTGTTAGAATGGCAAGAGAATCCAGAAGATGGTCTTTGGAGAGGAAGTAATCTAAGTCAGCGCTTGCTAAGCATCCTTGGGAATCTTGTGGCACGTTTAGAAGAAAAGAAGCTTACAAGTTTCTTCTACGCGGACTACAACTTATTTCACAAGGAAACTCAACACAAGGAATTTTTAGATTGCGCCAGCATAATTAACATTGTTTTGAAACGTTTGGAGTCTGCCGTCAACGATTTGTCACAACTGTACGAGTTTGACGAATTCCTGGAAAAAATTGAGAATGACTTTAAAATCATTTGTCGGAAAAAGAAGTTGACTTCTTTGTTGTTAACCGGTTTGGACCGCGCGTGCTCTGGCGATGCAATATTCCAGAAAGTACTACAGAAATTCATAAAGAAATCAACGCCAAATACCGGAAATGGAAATTTCTGTGATGAAGGAAATGTAGGGTTCATAGACCCCTGGCCAGAAACGCATTTTTTTCACATTTACATCCAGTGTCTACTGGATAAAATTGCTCCACGAGAGACCTTAGTCTTGACAAATATTAAGGCGAAAGCGATCAGGGAATCGTTAAGAAACGTCTTGAAACCATTTGAAGACACCATGCACCGTAGAATGCAAGAGCGTGACAATTTACCCAGCTACGACCTCTGGAGTCAAGAACACTGGAGAATCGAAGACTCGTCTTACAAGTTGACATCTGACGTGCCAATGAAACTACTTGAGTTTATCTTTGCAAGTTTCCGGGAAGATATTCAAATTTTGTACGATGAATTACTTTTGGCACCGCCTCCGCTTAGGGCAGAAGTTTTCCCGATAACTCCGCTGTCTTAGCCTGCTGCAGGCACTCCGAGTGCCTGGAACAGGCTAAGACAGATATTTGGCAGATATTTGGGGCGAGCGCGCGAGAACGAGCGAAGAAAATTGAGCAGGGGTGGGGGAGGAAAAAGAGAGAAAAGAGACCCCTCCCCCCAGTCCCCGCGCGATTTTCGCTCGTTTCGTGTTTCGTTCTTCGCTCACTCCAAATATCTGAGAGCCTGGAACAGGCTACGCTGTCTCCGCTGTGAGGTCCAAGAAAGATGTGGCAATATTCGACAAAAAATATTATCATTTACAGACGAGTATATTACGAACCCCTCGAGAGTGCTTATTTGTTCACTAGCTATCTCGCGCTCCATGTAAATATGAAACAATTTCAGACGATAAGAGTAAAACTACAGGCGTTAATTTTGTCGAGCGCGAGGAGAGAGAAAGAGAAACGATTTCCGCTGGCCTGGCGCGCCTCCACGCTCGTGTCTCGCGCTTCGCGCTCGGCTAAATAAAGGCCTCTGCACGCTGGAGTAAAAGTGAAGGGTGCTTTAAAAAAAGACTCACATTTCTTTTTAAGCCGCTCAACCTTATGTAAGTTAGCCATTTGCGAATTGGGTTACCATGAAATTCGAATGTCACTGCACAAAAAAATAAACTCTGCATTCATGCTACGCCGAGAAATATGTTGTTTCTAACAATTCCCCTCCTCCATTCCTGCCTTCCCTCCCACCCTCTCTCATTCCTGTCCTCCTTCCCTCCCTCATTCTTGGCTTCCCTCCCACCCTCTCTCATTCCTGTCCTCCTTCCCTCCCTCATTCCTGCCTTCTCTCCCACCCTCTCTCATTCCTGTCCTCCTTCCCTCCCTCATTCCTTCCTTCCCTCCCACCCTCTCTCATTCCTGTCCTCTTCCCTCCCTCATTCCTTCCTTCCCTCCCACCCTCTCTCATTCCTGTCCTCCTTCCCTCCCTCATTCCTGCCTTCCCTCCCAGAATCACTCATTCCTGTCCTCCTTCCCTCCCTCATTCTTGCCTTCCCTCCCACCCTCTCTCATTCCTGTCCTCCTTCCGTCCCTCATTCCTGCCTTCCCTCCCACCCTCTCTCATTCCTGTCCTCCTTCCGTCCCTCATTCCTGCCTTCTCTCCCACCCTCTCTCATTCCTGTCCTCCTTCCCTCCCCCATTCCTTCCTTCTCTCCCACCCTCTCTCATTCCTGTCCTCCTTCACTCTCTCATTCCTGCCTTCCCTCCCACCCTCTCTCATTCCTGTCCTCCTTCACTCCCTCATTCCTCCCTTCCCTCCCACCCTCTCTCATCCCTGTCCTTTTCCCTCCCTCATTCCTTCCTTCCCTCCCACCCTCTCTCATTCCTGTCCTCCTTCCCTCCCACCCTCTCTAATTCCTGTCCTCCTTCCCTCCCTCATTCTTGCCTTCCCTCCCAGCCTCACTCATTCCTGTCCTCCTTCCCTCCCTCATTCTTGCCTTCCCTCCAACCCTCTCTCATTCCTGTCCTCCTTCCGTCCCTCATTCCTGCCTTCCCTCCCACCCTCTCTCATTCCTGTCCTCCTTCCGTCCCTCATTCCTGCTTTCCTTCCCACCCTCTCTCATTCCTGTCCTCCTTCCCTCCTCATTCCTGCCTTCCCTCCCACCCTCTCTAATTCCTGTCCCCCTTCCCTCCCTCATTCCTGCCTTCCCTCCCAGCATCACTCATTCCTGTCCTCCTTCCCTCCCTCATTCTTGCCTTCCCTCCCACCCTCTCTCATTCCTGTCCTCCTTCCGTCCCTCATTCCTGCCTTCCCTCCCACCCTCTCTCATTTCTGTCCTCCTTCCGTCCCTCATTCCTGCCTTCCCTCCCACCCTCTCTCATTCCTGTCCTCCTTCCCTCCCCCATTCCTTCCTTCTCTCCCACCCTCTCTCATTCCTGTCCTCCTTCACTCTCTCATTCCTGCCTTCCCTCCCACCCTCTCTCATTCCTGTCCTCCTTCACTCCCTCATTCCTCCCTTCCCTCCCACCCTCTCTCATCCCTGTCCTTTTTCCCTTCCTCATTCCTTCCTTCCCTCCCACCCTCTCTCATTCCTGTCCTCCTTCACTCTCTCATTCCTGCCTTCCCTCCCACCCTCTCTCATTCCTGTTCTCCTTCACTCCCTCATTCCTCCCTTCCCTCCCACCCTCTCTCATCCCTGTCCTTTTTCCCTCCCTCATTCCTTCCTTCCTTCCCTCCCACCCTCTCTCATTCCTGTCCTCCTTCCCTCCCACCCTCTCTAATTCCTGTCCTCCTTCCCTCCCTCATACCTGCCTTCCCTCCCAGCCTCACTCATTCCTGTCCTCCTTCCGTCCCTCATTCCTGCTTTCCTTCCCACCCTCTCTCATTCCTGTCCTCCTTCCCTCCCTCGTTCCTGCCTTCCTTCCCATCCTCTCTCATTCCTGTCCTCCTTCCCTCCCTCATTCCTGCCTTCCCTCCCACCCTCTCTCATTCCTGTCCTCCTTCCCCCCTCATTCCGTCCTTCCCTCCCACCCTCTCTCATTCCTGTCCTCCTTCCCTCCCTCATTCCTGCCTTCCTTCCCACCCTCTCTCATTCCTGTCCTCCTTCCGTCCCCCATTCCGTCCTTCCCTCCCACCCTCTCTCATTCCTGTCCTCCTTCCCTCCCTCATTCCTGCCTTCCCTCCTAGCCTCACTCATTCCTGTCCTCCTTCCCTCCCCCATTCTTGCCTTCCCTCCCACCCTCTCTCATTCCTGTCCTCCTTCCTTCCCTCATTCCTGCCTTCCCTCCCACCCTCTCTCATTCCTGTCCTCCTTCCCTCTTTCATTCCTGCCTTCCCCAACAACAAAACCTTTATTCGCCTTGTACTTAATTAGATACATATATAAATAGGGAAAAGATAATATTCGTTTGTACTTAATAAGCCTGGAGCTGAAATAATCCTAAGATTTTCTTGCCAGTTCTCCAGATTTTAAAGTTGTAAAGAATTGAGATAGAATCTATTTTCAAAGAAGCGGTTTTAAAAGTAGAATGTAATAAGGGAGAAAGAGTATATGCTTAAGTTATGTTTAACTATGCTGTTCTGACGGTAAATAAGGTTTCAGTAGTTTTGAAAATTGATATATGTTTAGTTCTTTAAGATTTAAGGGAATTTTGTCCCAGACAATACATGCAGCATATCCGATTGTTTGTTTTCCCGTATTAGTTCACACTTTTCCCTCCCTCCCTCTCTCATTCCTGCCTTCCCTCCCTCCCCCATTCCTGCCTTTCTTCTTCCTTCCTTCCTTTCATTCTTTCTTCCTTTCTCTCTTCCTTTCGTTTTCAATTAACATTTTAGTCCCCAGTCGTTGTATTAATAAAACATTTCATTTTATTTAATTGCATGTTTTTTTTGTACTTTGTAGCTTTGTTTTTCTGTAAATATCGGCGTGAAATCCGAAAACCGTGAGGATGCAGTCAGAGCAGTGTCTCTCACCTCCGCTTGAAACAACTGTAAAAAATATGCCAATACACACAGCAGTGTCTGGTTACACATTTGTGAAGTCCAAGAGAGGTGTGGCAATCCTCGACACCAAATATCATCATTTACAGACGAGTATATTACAAACCGCTCAAGAGTGCTTATTTGTTCACTAGCTATCTCGCGCTCCATGTAAATATGAAACAATTTCAGACGATAAGAGTAAAACTACAGGCGTTAATTTTGTCGAGCGCGAGGAGAGAGAAAGAGAAAAGATTTCCTCTGGCCTCGCGCGCCCCCACGCTCGTGTCTCTCGCTTTGCGCTCGGCTAAATAAAGGCCTCTGCAGGCTGGAGTAAAAGTAAAGGGTACTCAATACAAGACTCACATTTCTTTTTAAACCGCTCAACCTTATGTAAGTTAACCATTTGCGATTTGGATTACCATGAAAATCGAATGTCACTGCACAATGTCACTGCGTTCATGCTACGCCATGAATGATGTTGTTTCCAACAATTCCCCACTCCCATTCCTGCTTTCCTTCATTCCTTCCTTCCTTCCTTCCTTCCTTACTTTTGTTCTTTCTTCCATTCTCTCTTCCTTTTGTTTTCAATTAACATCTTTGTTCCCACTCGTGGTATTAATAAGACATATCATTTTATTTAATTGTATGTATTTTTTATACTATGTAGCTCTGTTTGTCAGCTAATATCGGCGTAAAATCCGAAAACCGTGATGATGTAGTCAGTGCAGTGCCTGTGACCGCTTGAAACAACAGTAAATAATGCCAATAAACGCAGCAGCGTCTGGATACACATTTGGGTAATATAAGCTGTCTGCAAGTGACTTACAATTGCAAGCAATCAGGCCTATTGATAGCAACAATCACAGACAAAAGTGTTGACACATTTGAGCAAAACAAACGCTTTCCGTCGATAGCCAAACCCCCCTCTCCTCCTTTTCAATGTCGAAATACGTTCCGTAGACTCTGTCACGTGGTTACAACATTGAAAACGAGAGAGAGGAAAATGTAAGAATTGGGGATTGGAAAATTCACGCGTTTATCGTCTGTATCGGAAAAGGATTTGGGAGGGGGGAAGTGTCTCAACTACATTTGTCCATGATTGAAGGTCCTCTGTTCGGTTTCTTGTTTTGGACTTGCATTAGTAATCAAGTACAGATGAGGTCACGGAAAGTGGGAATGTCCCCTCATGCATGCCGACCTTGTCACCTCTTCTTCCGTTCTCCGCATTCAATAACAGCACTGACTGGAGATAAAAGCGAAAATCTTATCGAACTATTCACAAACGAGATATGGCACTGACTCCATCCTCACTAGATCTATTCTTAGCTGACTTAGACGAAAGAAAAGGGAGGCTTCCCCGCTGCGAAGAAGTCTCTCTCATCCAAAGGCGAGTTAGAAAGGTTATCAAGACCATTCTGCTGGAAGTGAGAAGAGAAAATCCTTTCTACATGACAACGCTTGTCAACAGCGGCAGCTTTTACGAAGAAACAAAAGTTGGAAAGCCGGACGAGTTCGACTTCTTCATTCAGCTGGATGCTTTCTCTTTACCCGATGATATTGAATTCCACGAACTACCCTGCTCTACTGTGTTAGTGATACCAAGCAAAGAGGTTTTGCAAAAATATGGAGTTTTCGTTTCCTGATAACAGTGATTACTTTTCTCACGGCTTGATGTATTTTGAGTGGAAGAAAAACATCAAGACGCCTTTCTTTAAATTATTTAACAGCAAGGCACGAGGTTTTGAGGCATATGGGATGAAAGTGGTGCGGCGATATGAAAGTGACGAAACTGCTAAGAATCCAACTCCCCTGCAGAAACACGGACCAGCTTATACTTTACTGTTGGAGTGGAACGGTGGAGAACATTACAAAGGATTGAAGATCAGCGTGGATTTGGCGTTGGCTGTCAAGATTAACTCTCAGCCTAAGGTCGATTTGCAGTTTGAGTCTCCATCCGGTAGAGTGATCCAATCATTATGGGACGGTTTGCCATATTTCTTTGCTGTTGGCTCGTACAGGAATGTGCTTACAGAGGTTCACCCGAAAATCTTTGCAGAAATCGAACAACAGTCACCTGGGTTTCGCCCGGTTGATTTTTGTCTTCGTTGTTCCCAGTCATGGCTTGAGCAAGTGCTCTTTTGCCAACACTTTGGTCCGGACAGTGGACAAAGTAAATGCCTGAGATTATTGAAAGTGTTCAGAGACATTCTGTTTCCTGATGAGGAAATTGAAATCGGAGAAACAGACGAAATTGAGCCTCGGAGTCTTGGATGGTGGATCTTCACCGCTGATTGCCTAAATCACGATCGCAAATTAGTGTCTTCTTACATTCTTAAGACACTGGTGTTGTTAGAATGGCAAGAGAATCCAGAAGATGGTCTTTGGAGAGGAAGTAATCTAAGTCAGCGCTTGCTAAGCATCCTTGGGAATCTTTTGGCACGTTTAGAAGAAAAGAAGCTTACAAGTTTCTTCTACGCGGACTACAACTTATTTCACAAGGAAACTCAACACAAGGAATTTTTAGATTGCGCCAGCATAATTACCCGGGCTGCGCGCGTCTCGCGCGGCGCCTGGGTCTAGAACTACCGACGGTTCTCGAATTCTTTTTCGTCGTCCAGTATCATCCGCAAATGGCACTTCCGGCGTTTCTGCGCAAGCGCTAACTATTTTTAACAACAGTGATGCCTGTTGTCACGTATGGGAAAATGTCGATTCATCTTGTGGCTTTTGAAGTCTGAACAAACAATATGTTATGAGAAGTGTCTATGCGAATGTTTGGAAGTTCAACGGCGAGAAGAAAGTTTTAATCATGAGCAACCTTAACGGCAGATGGACTGCCGTGTTTCCCCGTGTCTGCTTCAGTAGACAGCGAGTAGTCTCTAATTTTGGCGACGGATTGTGGGGGCACGTGCGCGCGCGAAGTTGCGAGGAGACGCGACGCGAGGGGAGCGCCAAAAATTAGAGACATACAGACAAAGGGAGTTTGACGTTTCACGGCCGAGTGATTCGGAAGTATAAATCTCATATCAACAGCAAGAATGATACTTGTTGTCACGTATCGGAAAGCGTCGATTCACCTTGTGTCTTTGAAGTCTGAACAACTAATATGTTAAGAGAAGTGTCTATACGAATGTTTGCAAGTTCAACAGCGAGAAGAAAGCTTTTAACATGACCAAAATTTAACTCCAGATGGACTGCCGTGTTCCCCGTATCCGCTCCATTGAGATGTACATTTTGTTGAATAACTCAAGTACGGGATATCATACACCCCTGAGACTTTGACAGGTAGTTAATTTACTATTTTAATTTCTGGACTTTAATTTTTGAATGATAAGCGATTAGTTTTTACAAATGTACTAGCGTCCCTTGAAACTGTCCAGAAACGTTCCTTTCTTGTGTTTCAAATGACCCTGGATTGACGTATTTGTAAACAGTTTCACTCTGCTAATTAATTTTCTACTCACATTTCACCGAGACTCCATTCACATTTATGCGAAAAAATCCTACATCGTTCGATAAGCGTTTCCTTTCTCAAACAATTATCCATCGAAGCGAAAACAAGTGTGCTTAGTTTTTTTTTGGAATCAATACACTATTTTTATCACCCCTGCATAATGCCTAAAGGTCATTGTTCCTGCCTGCGACGCAGCTAAACCGGGTTCGATGTCTGTTAGTGGTATATATCACGGGCTTTATTTTTTCTGTTTCTCTTTTTCTTGTTCTTTTAGAAATATTTTGTACAAATGTTATAATTATTGTTCTCAATGGTTAAGCTGTATTTTAGAGGAATATATGTTGATAGGGGTCTAAAGAAATAGACTCCAACACAAGCTAAACACAATGCGTCCGATGTAAGAAAGACAGACTTCCCTCTATTCTTTTGTTTAGCACTAAGTTAGGGATACAATACTGTTTTTTGCAAGCCCGGGTTTAGGCTAATTGTAGCCTCTTGTTAACATTGTTTTGAAACGTTTGGAGTCTGCCGTCAACGATTTGTCACAACTGTACGAGTTTGACGAATTCCTGGAAAAAATTGAGAATGACTTTAAAATCATTTGTCGGAAAAAGAAGTTGACTTCTTTGTTGTTAACCGGTTTGGACCGCGCGTGCTCTGGCGATGCAATATTCCAGAAAGTACTACAGAAATTCATAAAGAAATCAACGCCAAATGCCGGAAATGGAAATTTCTGTGATGAAGGAAATGTGGGGTTCATAGACCCCTGGCCAGAAACGCATTTTTTTCACATTTACATCCAGTGTCTACTGGATAAAATTGCTCCACGAGAGACCTTAGTCTTGACAAATATTAAGGCGAAAGCGATCAGGGAATCGTTAAGAAACGTCTTGAAACCATTTGAAGACACCATGCACCGTAGAATGCAAGAGCGTGACAATTTACCCAGCTACGACCTCTGGAGTCAAGAACACTGGAGAATCGAAGACTCGTCTTACAAGTTGACATCTGACGTGCCAAAGAAACTACTTGAGTTTATCTTTGCAAGTTTCCGGGAAGATATTCAAATTTTGTACGATAAATTACTTTTGGCACCGCCTCCGCTTAGGGCAGAAGTTTTCCCGATAACTCCGCTGTCTTAGCCTGCTGCAGGCTCTCCGAGTGCCTGGAACAGGCTAAGACAGATATTTGGCAGATATTTGGGGCGAGCGCGCGAGAACGAGCGAAGAAAATTGAGCAGGGGTGGGGGAGGAAAAAGAGAGGAAAGAGACCCCTCCCCCAGTCCCCGCGCGATTTTCGCTCGTTTCGTGTTTCGTTCTTCGCTCACTCCAAATATCTGAGAGCCTGGAACAGGCTACGCTGTCTCCGCTGTGAAGTCCAAGAAAGATGTGGCAATATTCGACAATAAATATTATCATTTACAGACGAGTATATTACGAACCCCTCGAGAGAGCTTATTTGTTCACTAGCTATCTCGCGCTCCATGTAAATATGAAACAATTTCAGACGATAAGAGTAAAACTACAGGCGTTAATTTTGTCGAGCGCGAGGAGAGAGAAAGAGAAACGATTTCCGCTGGCCTGGCGCGCCTCCACGCTCGTGTCTCGCGCTTCGCGCTCGGCTAAATAAAGGCCTCTGCACGCTGGAGTAAAAGTGAAGGGTGCTTTAAAAAAAAGACTCACATTTCTTTTTAAGCCGCTCAACCTTATGTAAGTTAGCCATTTGCGAATTGGGTTACCATGAAATTCGAATGTCACTGCACAAAAAAATAAACTCTGCATTCATGCTACGCCGAGAAATATGTTGTTTCTAACAATTCCCCTCCTCCATTCCTGCCTTCCCTCCCACCCTCTCTCATTCCTGTCCTCCTTCCCTCCCTCATTCTTGGCTTCCCTCCCACCCTCTCTCATTCCTGTCCTCCTTCCCTCCCTCATTCCTGCCTTCTCTCCCACCCTCTCTCATTCCTGTCCTCCTTCCCTCCCTCATTCCTTCCTTCCCTCCCACCCTCTCTCATTCCTGTCCTCCTTCCCTCCCTCATTCCTTCCTTCCCTCCCACCCTCTCTCATTCCTGTCCTCCTTCCCTCCCTCATTCCTGCCTTCCCTCCCACCCTCTCTAATTCCTGTCCTCCTTCCCTCCCTCATTCCTGCCTTCCCTCCCAGCATCACTCATTCCTGTCCTCCTTCCCTCCCTCATTCTTGCCTTCCCTCCCACCCTCTCTCATTCCTGTCCTCCTTCCGTCTCTCATTCCTGCCTTCCCTCCCACCCTCTCTCATTCCTGTCCTCCTTCCGTCCCTCATTCCTGCCTTCTCTCCCACCCTCTCTCATTCCTGTCCTCCTTCCCTCCCCCATTCCTTCCTTCTCTCCCACCCTCTCTCATTCCTGTCCTCCTTCACTCTCTCATTCCTGCCTTCCCTCCCACCCTCTCTCATTCCTGTCCTCCTTCACTCCCTCATTCCTCCCTTCCCTCCCACCCTCTCTCATCCCTGTCCTTTTTCCCTCCCTCATTCCTTCTTTCCTTCCCTCCCACCCTCTCTCATTCCTGTCCTCCTTCCCTCCCACCCTCTCTAATTCCTGTCCTCCTTCCCTCCCTCATTCCTGCCTTCCCTCCCAGCCTCACTCATTCCTGTCCTCCTTCCGTCCCTCATTCCTGCTTTCCTTCCCACCCTCTCTCATTCCTGTCCTCCTTCCCTCCCTCGTTCCTGCCTTCCTTCCCATCCTCTCTCATTCCTGTCCTCCTTCCCTCCCTCATTCCTGCCTTCCCTCCCACCCTCTCTCATTCCTGTCCTCCTTCTCTCCCTCATTCCTGCCTTCCCTCCCACCCTCTCTCTTTCCTGTCCTCCTTCCCCCCCTCATTCCGTCCTTCCCTCCCACCCTCTCTCATTCCTGTCCTCCTTCCCTCCCTCATTCCTGCCTTCCCTCCTAGCCTCACTCATTCCTGTCCTCCTTCCCTCCCCCATTCTTGCCTTCCCTCCCACCCTCTCTCATTCCTGTCCTCCTTCCTTCCCTCATTCCTGCCTTCCCTCCCACCCTCTCTCATTCCTGTCCTCCTTCCCTCTTTCATTCCTACCTTCCCCAACAAAAAAACCTTTATTCGCCTTGTACTTAATTAGATACATATATAAATAGGGAAAAGATAATATTCGTTTGTACTTAATAAGCCTGGAGCTGAAATAATCCTAAGATTTTCTAGCCAGTTCTCCAGATTTTAAAGTTGTAAAGAATTGAGATAGAATCTATTTTCAAAGAAGCGGTTTTAAAAGTAGAATGTAATAAGGGAGAAAGAGTATATGCTTAAGTTATGTTTAACTATGCTGTTCTGACGGTAAATAAGGTTTCAGTAGTTTTGAAAATTGATATATGTTTAGTTCTTTAAGATTTAAGGGAATTTTGTCCCAGACAATACATGCAGCATATCCGATTGTTTGTTTTCCCGTATTAGTTCACACTTTTCCCTCCCTCCCTCTCTCATTCCTGCCTTCCCTCCCTCCCCCATTCCTGCCTTTCTTCTTCCTTCCTTCCTTTCATTCTTTCTTCCTTTCTCTCTTCCGTTCGTTTTCAATTAACATTTTAGTCCCCAGTCGTTGTATTAATAAAACATTTCATTTTATTTAATTGCATGTTTTTTTTTGTACTTTGTAGCTTTGTTTTTCTGTAAATATCGGCGTGAAATCCGAAAACCGTGAGGATGCAGTCAGAGCAGTGTCTCTCACCTCCACTTGAAACAACTGTAAAAAATATCCCAATACACACAGCAGTGTCTGGTTACACATTTGTGAAGTCCAAGAGAGGTGTGGCAATCCTCGACACAAAATATCATCATTTACAGACGAGTATATTACGAACCGCTCGAGAGTGCTTATTTGTTCACTAGCTATCTCGCGCTCCATGTAAATATGAAACAATTTCAGACGATAAGAGTAAAACTACAGGCGTTAATTTTGTCGAGCGCGAGGAGAGAGAAAGAGAAAAGATTTCCTCTGGCCTCGCGCGCCCCCACGCTCGTGTCTCTCGCTTTGCGCTCGGCTAAATAAAGGCCTCTGCAGGCTGGAGTAAAAGTAAAGGATACTCAATACAAGACTCACATTTCTTTTTAAACCGCTCAACCTTATATAAGTTAACCATTTCCGATTCGGATTACCATGAAAATCGAATTTCACTGCACAAAAAAATAACCTCTGCGTTCATGCTACGCCGAGAATGATGTTGTTTCCAACAATTCCCCACTCCCATTCCTGCCTTTCCTCCCTCCCTCATTCCTTCCTTCCATCCTTCCTTCCTTCCTTCCTTCCTTCCTTCCTGCCTTCCTTCCTTTTGTTCTTTCTTCCATTCTCTCTTCCTTTTGTTTTCAATTAACATCTTTGTTCCCACTCGTGGTATTAATAAGACATATCATTTTATTTAATTGTATGTATTTTTTATACTATGTAGCTCTGTTTGTCAGCTAATATCGGCGTAAAATCCGAAAACCGTGATGATGTAGTCAGTGCAGTGCCTGTGACCGCTTGAAACAACAGTAAATAATGCCAATACACGCAGCAGCCTCTGGATACACATTTGGGTGATATAACCTGTCTGCAAGTGACTTACATACAATTGCAAGCAATCAGGCCTATTGATAGCAACAATCACAGACAAAAGTGTTGACACATTTGAGCAAAACAAACGCTTTCCGTCGATAGCCAAACCCCCCTCTCCCCCTTTTCAATGTCGAAATACGTTCCGTAGACTCTGTCACGTGGTTACAACATTGAAAACGAGAGAGAGGAAAATGTAAGAATTGGGGATTGGAAAATTCACGCGTTTATCGTCTGTATCGGAAAAGGATTTGGGAGGGGGGAAGTGTCTCAACTACATTTGTCCATGATTGAAGGTCCTCTGTTCGGTTTCTTGTTTTGGACTTGCATTAGTAATCAAGTACAGATGAGGTCACGGAAAGTGGGAATGTCCCCTCATGCATGCCGACCTTGTCACCTCTTCTTCCGTTCTCCGCATTCAATAACAGCACTGACTGGAGATAAAAGCGAAAATCTTATCGAACTATTCACAAACGAGATATGGCACTGACTCCATCCTCACTAGATCTATTCTTAGCTGACTTAGACGAAAGAAAAAGGGAGGCTTCCCCGCTGCGAAGAAGTCTCTCTCATCCAAAGGCGAGTTAGAAAGGTTATCAAGACCATTCTGCTGGAAGTGAGAAGAGAAAATCCTTTCTACATGACAACGCTTGTCAACAGCGGCAGCTTTTACGAAGAAACAAAAGTTGGAAAGCCGGACGAGTTCGACTTCTTCATTCAGCTGGATGCTTTCTCTTTACCCGATGATATTGAATTCCACGAACTACCCTGCTCTACTGTGTTAGTGATACCAAGCAAAGAGGTTTGCAAAAATATGGAGTTTTCGTTTCCTGATAACAGTGATTACTTTTCTCACGGCTTGATGTATTTTGAGTGGAAGAAAAACATCAAGACGCCTTTCTTTAAATTATTTAACAGCAAGGCACGAGGGTTTGAGGCATATGGGATGAAAGTGGTGCGGCGATATGAAAGTGACGACACTGCTAAGCATCCAACTCCCCTGCAGAAACACGGACCAGCTTATACTTTACTGTTGGAGTGGAACGGTGGAGAACATTACAAAGGATTGAAGATCAGCGTGGATTTGGCGTTGGCTGTCAAGATTAACTCTCAGCCTAAGGTCGATTTGCAGTTTGAGTCTCCATCCGGTAGAGTGATCCAATCATTATTGGACGGTTTGCCATATTTCTTTGCTGTTGGCTCGTACAGGGATGTGCTTACTGAGGTTCACCCGAAAATCTTTGCAGAAATCGAACAACAGTCACCTGGGTTTCGCCCGGTTGATTTTTGTCTTCGTTGTTCCCAGTCATGGCTTGAGCAAGTGCTCTTTTGCCAACACTTTGGTCCGGACAGTGGACAAAGTAAATGCCTGAGATTATTGAAAGTGTTCAGAGACATTCTGTTTCCTGATGAGGAAATTGAAATTGGCGAAACAGACGAAATTGAGCCTCGGAGTCTTGGATGGTGGATCTTCACCGCTGATTGCCTAAATCACGATCGCAAATTAGTGTCTTCTTACATTCTTAAGACACTGGTGTTGTTAGAATGGCAAGAGAATCCAGAAGATGGTCTTTGGAGAGGAAGTAATCTAAGTCAGCGCTTGCTAAGCATCCTTGGGAATCTTGTGGCACGTTTAGAAGAAAAGAAGCTTACAAGTTTCTTCTACGCGGACTACAACTTATTTCACAAGGAAACTCAACACAAGGAATTTTTAGATTGCGCCAGCATAATTAACATTGTTTTGAAACGTTTGGAGTCTGCCGTCAACGATTTGTCACAACTGTACGAGTTTGACGAATTCCTGGAAAAAATTGAGAATGACTTTAAAATCATTTGTCGGAAAAAGAAGTTGACTTCTTTGTTGTTAACCGGTTTGGACCGCGCGTGCTCTGGCGATGCAATATTCCAGAAAGTGCTACAGAAATTCATAAAGAAATCAACGCCAAATGCCGGAAATGGAAATTTCTGTGATGAAGGAAATGTAGGGTTCATAGACCCCTGGCCAGAACAGCATTTTTTTCACATTTACATCCAGTGTCTACTGGATAAAATTGCTCCACGAGAGACCTTAGTCTTGACAAATATTAAGGCGAAAGCGATCAGGGAATCGTTAAGAAACGTCTTGAAACCATTTGAAGACACCATGCACCGTAGAATGCAAGAGCGTGACAATTTACCCAGCTACGACCTCTGGAGTCAAGAACACTGGAGAATCGAAGATTCGTCTTACAAGTTGACATCTGACGTGCCAAAGAAACTACTTGAATTTATCTCTGCAAGTTTCCGGGAAGATATTCAAATTTTGTACGATGAATTAGTTTTGGCACCGCCTCCGCTTAGGGCAGAAGTTTTCCCGATAACTCCGCTGTCTTAGCCTGCTGCAGGCTCTCCGAGTGCCTGGAACAGGCTAAGACAGATATTTGGCAGATATTTGGGGCGAGCGCGCGAGAACGAGCGAAGAAAATTGAGCAGGGGTGGGGGAGGGAAAAGAGAGGAAAGAGACCCCTCCCCCCAGTCCCCGCGCGATTTTCGCTTGTTTCGCGTTTCGCTCTTCGCTCGCTCCAAATATCAGAGAGTCTGGAACAGGCTACGCTATCTCCGCTGTGAAGTCCAAGAGAGATGTGGCAATCTTCGACAATAAATATTATGATTTACAGACGAGTATATTACAAACCGCTCGAGAGTGCTTATTTGTTCACTAGCTATCTCGCGCTCCATGTAAATATGAAAAAATTTCAGACGATAAGAGTAAAACTACAGGCGTTAATTTTGTCGAGCGCGAGGAGAAAGAAAGAGAAACGATTTCCGCTGGCCTCGCGCGCCTCCACGCTCGTGTCTCGCGCTTCGCGCTCGGCTAAATAAAGGCCTCTGCAGGCTGGAGTAAAAGTGAAGGGTACTTTAAAAAAAGACACATTTCTTTTTAAGCCGCTCAACCTTATGTAAGTTAACTATTTGCGAATTGGGTTACCATGAATTTCGAATGTCACTGCACAAAAAAATAAAACTCTTTGTTCATGCTACGCCGAGAAATATGTTGTTTCTAACAATTCCCCTCCTCCATTCCTGCCTTCCCTCCCACCCTCTCTCATTCCTCTCCTCCTTCCCTCCCCCATTCCTGCCTTCCCTCCCACCCTCTCTCATTCCTGTCCACCTTCCGTCCCTCATTCTTGCCTTGTCTCCCACCCTCTCTCATTCCTCTCCTCCTTCCCTCCCTCATTCTTGCCTTCCCTTCCACCCTCCCCCATTCCTGCCTTCTCTCCTACCCTCTCTCATTCCTGTCCTCCTTCCGTCCCTCATTCCTGCCTTCTCTCCCACCCTCTCTCATTCCTGTTCTCCTTCCGTCCCTCATTCCTGCCTTCTCTCCCACCCTCTCTCATTCCTGTCCTCCTTCCGTCCCTCATTCCTGCCTTCTCTCCCACCCTCTCTCATTCCTGTCCTCCTTCCTTCCCTCATTCCTTCCTTCCCTCCCACCCTCCCTCATTCCTGTCCTCCTTCCCTCCCCCATTCCTGCCTTCCCTCCCGCCCTCTCTCATTCCTGTCCACCTTCCGTCCCTCATTCTTGCCTTCTCTCCCACCCTCTCTCATTCCTCTCCTCCTTCCCTCCCTCATTCTTGCCTTCCCTTCCACCCTCCCCCATTCCTTCCTTCCCTCCGACCCTCTCTTATTCCTGTCCTCCTTCCCTCCCTCATTCCTGCCTTCCCTCCCACCCTCTCTAATTCCTGTCCTCCTTCCCTCCCTCATTCCTGCCTTCCCTCACACCCTCTATCATTCCTCTCCTCCTTCCCTCCCCCATTCTTGACTTCTCTCCCACCCTCTCTTATTCCTGTCCTCCTTCCCTCCCTCATTCTTGCCTTCCCTTCCACCCTCTCCCATTCCTGCCTTCTCTCCCACCCTCTCTTATTCCTTTCCTCCTTCCGTCCCTCATTCCTGCCTTCTCTCCCACCCTCTCTCATTCCTGTCCTCCTTCCCTCCCCATTCTTCCCTTCCCTCCCACCCTCTCGCATTCCTGTCCTCCTTCCCTCCCTCATTCTTGCCTTCTCTCCCACCCTCTCTCATTCCTGTCCTGCTTCCCTCCCTCATTCTTCCCTTCCCTCCCACCTCTTTCATTCCTAGCCTCCTTTCCTCCCCATTCTTGACTTCTCTCCCACCCTCTCTCATTCCTGTCTTCCTTCCCTCCCTCATTCTTGCCTTCCCTTCCACCCTCCCCCATTCCTGCCTTCTCTCCCACCCTCTCTCATTCCTGTCCTCCTTCCGTCCCTCATTCCTGCCTTCTCTCCCACCCTCTCTCATTCCTGTCCTCCTTCCGTCCCTCATTCCTGCCTTCTCTCCCACCCTCTCTCATTCCTGTCCTGCTTCCCTCCCTCATTCTTGCCTTCCGTTCCACCCCCCCCCCATTCCTGCCTTCTCTCCGACCCTCTCTCATTCCTGTCCTCCTTCCCTCCCTCATTCTTGCCTTCTCTCCCACCCTCTCTCATTCCTGTCCTCCTTCCGTCCCTCATTCTTGCCTTCTCTCCCACCCTCTCTCATTTCTGTCCTGCTTCCCTCCCTCATTCTTGCCTTCCCTTCCACCCCCCCCCCATTCCTGCCTTCTCTCCTACCCTCTCTCATTCCTGTCCTCCTTCCCTCCCTCATTCTTCCCTTCTCTCCCACCCTCTCTCATTCCTGTCCTCCTTCCCTCCCTCATTCTTGCCTTCTCTCCCACCCTCTCTCATTGCTGTCCTGCTTCCCTCCCTCATTCCTGCCTTCCCTCCCACCCTCTCTCATTCCTTTCCTCCTTCCCTGCCCCATTCTTGCCTTCTCTCCCACCCTCTCTCATTCCTTATTTCCTTCCCTCTCTCATTCCTGTCCTCCTTCCCTCCCCATTCTTGCCTTCCCTCCCACCCTCTCTCATTCCTGTTCTCCTTCCCTCTTTCATTCCTGCCTTCCCCAACAACACCTTTATTCGCCTTGTACTTAATTACATACATATACATCAAGAGAAAAGATAATATTCGTTTGTACTTAATATGCCTGGAGCTGAAATAATCCTAAGATTGTCTAGCCAGTTCTCCAGATTTTAAAGCTGTAAAGAATTGAGATAAGATCTATTTTCAAAGAAGCGGTTTTAAAAGTACAATGTAATAAGAGAGAAAGAGTTTATGCTTAAGTTATGTTTAACTATGCTGTTCTGACGGTAAATAAGGTTTCAGTAGTTTTGAAAATTGATATATGTTTAGTTCTTTAAGATTTAAGGGAATTTTGTCCCAGACAATACATGCAGAATATCCGATTGTTTGTTTTCGCGTATTAGTTCGCACTTTTCCCTCCCTCCCTCTCTCATTCCTGTCTTCCCTCCCTCCTCCATTCCGACCTTTCTTCTTTCTTCCTTCCTTTCATTCTTTCTTCCTTTCTCTCTTCCTTTCGTTTTCAATTAACATTTTAGTCCCCAGTCGTTGTATTAATAAAACATTTCATTTTATTTAATTGCATGTATTTTTTGTACTATGTAGCTTTGTTTTTCTGTAAATATCGGCGTGAAATCCGAAAACCGTGACGATGCAGTCAGAGCAGTGTCTCTGACCTCCGCTTGAAACAACTGTAAAAAATATGCCAATACACACAGCAGTGTCTGGTTACACATTTGTGAAGTCCAAGAGAGGTGTGGCAATCCTCGACACCAAATATCATCATTTACAGACGAGTATATTACGAACCGCTCAAGAGTGCTTATTTGTTCACTAGCCATCTCGCGCTCCATGTAAATATGAAACAATTTCAGACGATAAGAGTAAAACTACAGGCCTTAATTTTGTCGAGCGCGAGGAGAGAGAAAGAGAAAAGATTTCCTCTGGCCTCGCGCGCCCCCACGCTCGTGTCTCTCGCTTTGCGCTCGGCTAAATAAACGCCTCTGCAGGCTGGAGTAAAAGTAAAGGATACTCAATACAAGACTCACATTTCTTTTTAAACCGCTCAACCTTATGTAAGTTAACTATTTGCGATTTGGATTACCGTGAAAATCGAATGTCACTGCACAAATATAAATAACCTCTGCGTTCATGCTACGCCAGGAATGATGTTGTTTCCAACAATTCCCCTCCTCCATTCCTGCCTTTCCTCCCTCCCTCATTCCTGCCTTACTTCTCTTCTTCCCTCCCCCGTTCCTGCCTTTCCTCTTTCTTCCTTCCTTCCTTCCTTCCTTCCTTCCTTCCTTCCTTCCTTCCTTCCTTCCTGCCTTCCTTCCTTTTGTTCTTTCTTCCATTCTCTCTTCCTTTTGTTTTCAATTAACATCTTTGTTCCCACTCGTGGTATTAATAAGACATATCATTTTATTTAATTGTATGTATTTTTTATACTATGTAGCTCTGTTTGTCAGCTAATATCGGCGTAAAATCCGAAAACCGTGATGATGTAGTCAGTGCAGTGCCTGTGACCGCTCGAAACAACAGTAAATAATGCCAATACACGCAGCAGCGTCTGGATACACATTTGGGTAATATAACCTGTCTGCAAGTGACTTACATACAATTGCAAGCAATCAGGCCTATTGATAGCAACAATCACAGACAAAAGTGTTGACACATTTGAGCAAAACAAACGCTTTCCGTCGATAGCCAAACCCCCCTCTCCTCCTTTTCAATGTCGAAATACGTTCCGTAGACTCTGTCACGTGGTTACAACATTGAAAACAGGAGAGGGGAAAATGTAAGAATTGGGGATTGGAAAATTCACGCGTTTATCGTCTTTATCGGAAAGGGATTTGGGAGGGAAGAAGTGTCTCAACTACTTTTGTCCATGATTGAAGGTCCTCTGTTCGGTTTCTTGTTTTGGACTTGCATTAGTAGTCAAGTACAGATGAGGCCACGGAAAGTGGGAATGTCCCCTCATGCATGCCGACCTTGTCACCTCTTCTTCCGTTCTCCGCAGTCAATAACAGCACTGACTGGAGATAAAAGCGAAAATCTTATCGAACTATTCACAAACGAGATATGGCACTGACTCCATCCTCACTAGATCTATTCTTGGCTGACTTAGACGAAAGAAAAGGGAGGCTTCCCCGCTGCGAAGAAGTCTCTCTCATCCAAAGGCGAGTTAGAAAGGTTATCAAGACCATTCTGCTGGAAGTGAGAAGAGAAAATCCTTTCTACATGACAACGCTTGTCAACAGCGGCACCTTTTACGAAGGAACAAAAGTTGGAAAGCCGGACGAGTTCGACTTCTTCATTCAGCTGGACGCTTTCTCTTTACCCGATGATATTGAATTCCACGAACTACCCTGCTCTACTGTGTTAGTGATACCAAGCAAAAATATGGAGTTTTCGTTTCCTGATAACAATGATTACTTTTCTCACGGCTTGATGTATTTTGAGTGGAAGAAAAACATCAAGACGCCTTTCTTTAAATTATTTAACAGCAAGGCACGCGGGTTTGAGGCATATGGGATGAAAGTGGTGCGGCCATATGAAAGTGACGAAATTGTTAAAGAACCAACTCCCCTGCAGAAACACGGACCAGCTTACACTTTACTGTTGGAGTGGAACGGTGGAGAACATTACAAAGGATTGAAGATCAGCGTGGATTTGGCATTGGTTATCAAGATTAACTCTCGGCCTAAGGTCAATTTGCAGTTTGAGTCTCCATCCGGTAGAGTGATCCAATCATTATTGGACGGTTTGCCATATTTCTTTGCTGTTGGCTCGTATAGGGATGTGCTTACTGAGGTCCACCCGAAAATCTCTGCCGAAATCGAACAACAGTCACCTGGGTTTCGCCCGATTGATTTTTGTCTTCGCTGTTCCCAGTTACGGCTTGAGCAAGTGCTCTTTTTGCAAGAATTCGGCCCTGACAATGGACAAAGTAAATGTCTTAGGCTACTGAAAGTTCTGCGTGACATTCTGTTTCCTGGTCACATTGAAGAAACAGTAACAGAAGACACGCAAAACATTGAGAAGGATCTCGGAATACCATTGATCTTCCTCCATGATCATTTACCTGCAGATGTTGGTAAATTAGTTTCGTCTTACATTCTAAAGACATTGGTGTTGTTCGAATAGCAAAAGAGCTCAGCAGAGGATCTGTGGAGCGGAAGTAACTGGAGTCAACGATTGCTCAGCATTATTACAGATCTTGTGGCTTGTTTGGAGAAAAAATGTCTGACAAGTTATTTCTACGCTGACTACAACTTATTTGACAAGACAACACCGGACAGATTCTTTGTAGATGCTGCCAGCATAGTTAACACTCTGCTGGAACGATTGGGCTCCATTAAAGTCTGACCATAATAAAGTTTTGAGGTATGCTTGGAAAAAATCCGGCATGATCTTACGATTATTTGTCGTAAAAATAATTTGACTTATTTATTGTCTTCTGGGCTGCTGTTTCAAGTTTATGATGATCTTCTTCTCCAAACAGTGGTCGAGAAATCACTCCGAAATGAGGGGAAGGGAGAAATTTATGACTCAAATAAAAATGTAGAAAATACAAATAGGTTCAGTTTTGAAGCCACGATGACATCTTTGATAAAGTCTGATGAAAAAGATGGTTTTTTAGACATTTACGTCCAGTTGTTTTTAGATGTCATTCCTCCGGAGGAGACCTCGGCCTTGACGAATATCACGGCGAAAAATTGGGAATCACTGAGCAACGCCGTCAGAAGATTTGAAAACATTGCACGGCGGCAAATGGGAGAGCGAGCCAATTTACCCAGCTATGACCTGTGGATTCAAGAACATTGGAGAATCGAAGACTCGTCTTACAAGTTAACGTCTGACGTGCCAAAGGAGCTGCTAGAGTTTATCGTCCCAAGTTTTCGGAAGGATATTCAAATTTTGCACGATGAGTTAGTATACCTGCCAACTTTTTCTGACTCAAATGTATGAGATTTTCGTCTCTTTCGAAAATGTTCTGGCGACTTCCAACGATTCTCGAAGACTTCCGAACCCTACCGAATACATCCGAAGATGTTCCGATGACTTCCGAACACTTCCGAAGCTCTTTGCTAGTTTTCCAGTCCCTCCAATGCAAACTAAAACGCTACATTTTAGCGCGTTCTGATACAGTAAGGACTCAAACAGTCATTCAGCGCCGTTTGTTTGAACATTTAAGGAATATTGAATTGTATTTTCAGTTGTTAATGTGTCAAAGACCAAGTCATCCGGATTTCTAAGTCAGTCAGGCGTGAGAAATTGTCGTCAGTGCGTGAGATCGACTTCTTTGGTCCGCAGGCGTGAGACTACCGCATGATGCGTGAGAGTTGGCAGGTATAAGTTAGTGGAGCGATGACCATTTTTAACGTAATCGTTTAGAAAAAGTTCCACAAACAAACCGCAACACATATCCACAACATCGTGTGAAGTTCCGTTGGGTAAAGGTGCCTGGATGAGGCTAATTTTCGCATCACTTCCCGCTAAACATTCTGTGAATCCGCTTACCAATGCTTAACGCTACCAATTTTGTGTGGGATACCACACCACATTAATGTCATCGGGTTGAAAGTCCGTTTAGGTGAGACTCAACGTGAATTGGAGTGAAATTTCAAGGAGTCTAAAGAATGGATTGAAATGTAAAAAAAGTGTTTTGAAACACCACCAGACAGTTGACACCCCCAAAAGGGCACTCTAGGTTGCTTGGGAACTGTTTGGTGTCTTTCTACTGATTTCTAACTTCAAATTCCAATTCTTAACTTTCATTAAACCTTCAATATTTCCTATTTCCCTAAAATTCACTAATCCTTTGAGAAAAATTATCTCTCCCCAAATATACCCAAAAATCACCAAAGAATTTCACAAAATATCCCATAACATAAGCTTCGTGAGAATCAAATCCATGTTAAGCCGGCGACTAAAAAGCGATGATCTGTTGAAATCCCGTCTTAATGCTAATGAGTTGCAAAGTTTGCAATGCATTCTGGCAAGAGTTTCTGGATCCCACACAAGTGCCGTTTGAATACCTTGCTGGTTAAAGCGTGAAAGCGGACTTTCCGGCCAGCCGTTTTCCAACTTTGGCTTCTATCGTGAGGAAAAGTGCATCAATCAGTATTATGACAAAGCAAATATAACTACGATAAACAGCATTTCAAACAAACAAAAAATAAAAATAATCTTTATGGAACCAAATCAGTCTTGACTAATTTTCGTGAATTCTTTGTAACCCTTTTAGCCCCAATCAAATGACAAAGCATCTTATTTCTCCTTGCAGCATCACCGCTTGATCAAACTTGCAGGTCAGGAGAATAGAAGAGATAATCACCAAAGACAAATTGGCTTAATATTTAAAAAATTCTCTCAAGCAGCAGCTTGTGAAATATACAAAGGACAGTAAAGAGAATAAGTTAATTTGAACATGTCAATATTGGGGTATGAGGGTTATCATCAGGTAAATTGATGATAACTTGTGGATTATTCTTTCTTCACAGTGCTGATTGATTTTATCTTGGTTTAGACGTGATTTAGAAACAATTCAAGATTGAGTGATGTCTATAAATTTGTACGCAGCAAAGAACGGGATAACCTCATTTGAAAGTCTGAGGTTTTCCAACTCTGAATTTTTATCTTTTCTAAATTGTTGAAGCAATTACTGATTTTACTGTAATTACAGTAGTTTCACTTTATTCTTTATTTGGGAATTTTCCATAGGGATAATCCCTTAACTCCCTTAATTTCAATGCAAGGTACTTTTTGCTTCTTTTTTTCCATTTTATTTTATTTTGAATAAGTGTGGATATACTATATCCTCAGTATTGCCCCTTCACTGGTAAGAATTCATAACAACCCTGTTAACGGCTTTCATCACTGGCGTACCATGCAGTACAGGCAATTTTTTTTATCGCTTTTCACAATACGTCCCCACAGGTTAAAGTTACAGCCAAATTCGTTGCATCACGCTGCGCGTCTTGCAAAAATTCGAAGGAGATTTGGGTTTTTCTGTTCCGCCGATCATCTGAGTGGGGGCGGGGCCATGAAAATCACAATGCAACGCGTTCTGACTGGGCTACTTTAAATTACCCCGCCCCAGTCAGATGATTGGGGGAACAGAAAAACCCAAAATCCCTTCGAATTTTGGCAAAACGCGCAGCGCGAAGCAACGAATTTGGCTGTAATATTTTTATCGTCGTACTCGCCCCGTTCATACTCAAATCAGCGGTTCAGGTCTTACCTGAGCAAAAGGAAGCAAAAGATGTATGTTAATGGCGTGTTCTCCAAATCTCTTGCGATAAATTCAGGGGTGCCTCAAGGGTCGATCTTAGGTCCACTTCTTTTTCTGATATATATTAACGACATTGCCAAAGTAACCAACTATTTTTCATTAAGTTCTAAAGTCTTTGGATCAAAAAGTTCTAAAGTCTTTGGATCAAAAGGGATGCAATGCGGTAAGGGTGTTTGCGATGGACTTCATCAAGGCCTTTGACACTGTTAAACACGATCTGTTATTTTCCAAACTTAAACTCCTGCCGCTTAATCCATATATTTTTAATTGGTACTTAAGTTTTCTCACTGATAGGAGACAACGGGTTGTCTGCAATAACATTGCTTGTGATTGGATCAGCGTGTTAGTGGCCCCTATTTATTTAATATATTCATAAATGATCTGCAAACAGATCCAGAGTCTAACTCTTCGTTGTTCAAGTATGCAGATGATTCCACTCTAATTATTCCTGTTTGGAAGGATGGTGAAAGTAATACTGCAATTCATGTAGTGAACAACTTTACAGAATGGTCAATCAATAATTGCATGAAATGTAATTTCTCTAAATGTAAAGAAATGGTTTTCCGAAAGAAAGGCTACAATAATGTACTAGAGACAGTAAAGAATATCCCGCAACATCCAGAACTATGTATTTTAGGGGTTACCAGTTCAGGAAAATTGTAGGTTCTCTGTTCATGTCAAGAATAAGCTGGCCGCAGCTAATAAATGTCTATATATTCTAAGAACTCTAAGGAAGGAAGGGTATTGTCAGGCGGAGTTGGATAAATTATTCAGCACTCTAGTTTTGCCTAAGCTTATGTATGGAATATCTGTATGTGGTTCATCTCCACCAGAACTTAATACCATACAATGTTTCCTTGATCGCTGTCATAAACGAAGATACACGTCCACTCCTGTTTCCATTATTAATTGCTTAGAAAAGTCCGATAAAGGTATTTTTAAGAAATTAAGTGAGTGGGAACGTCATCCTTTACATCACTCCCTTCCTAGGATTAACCCTGCTACCCTTAAGCTTAGACAGGTCAAGCCTACATTTCCGATTTGTAATACTGAGCGTTTTAAGAATTCTTTTATTAACAGACTTAGTTTTAATTACAATTTAGCTATTGGTAATTAATGCATATTTGGCGCATTTTTAAGTATTTAATAGTTATATACAATCCATGTAACACTTGATATGTATTTTATCAGTGAAATAAAGACTACTACTACTACTACTACTATTAAGACTTTTTGCCGATGATACCTCTTTAACTGCAACTGGTAAAGATTTAGATCTATTGCTTCATCAGACAAACCAGGAACTACCAACTATCTATGAGTGGTTATGTTCAAATAAATTAACCCTGAATTTAACTAAGACGAAATACTTAATTTGTATCCCCCTCTTAAACTAGCTGATCAGTGTCTCGAGCAGTCTTACAGTATAGAATATTTAGGGCTAGTTATTGATTGTTTTTTGCCTTGGCAAGACCATATTGATTATATTAGTAGTAAAATTAGTAAAAATGTAAATATTATCACCAAACTAAAACATCAGTCACTTATAAGTATCTATTATGCGCTTGTATATCCCTTTCTATACTATGGTTACGTAACCTGTGTATCAGGCGTTTCTGGGGAATCAGGCAAAAAGCCCCACGGATACTCGGAGGGCCTGATACTCAGGCTAATGGTTGCGTATTGTGGGGTAACAACTACGAAGCACCCTTAGCACAACTGGTAAAGTTGCAAAACAAAGTACTTAGAATCATTAATAACGTTCCGCTTCATGATCGCATTACTCCTCATTACGCAAACCTTGGTCTCATTAAGCTTCCTGATTTGTTAAATTTTATACTTGCCCACTCTTTTATGATCATATTGTAGATAAGAAGCCCTCCAATTCTACCTTAACCCTTGTATATGAGCAACATAATTACGCCACTCGAATTGCGTCCCTACAGTATCTGAATCTTATTCCTTTCAGAATAAATATTAGGAAATTTTGCCCAACAATTATTAGATGTTATTACTGGAATAATATTCCCGTTTCTATTCGCCAAAAACCCGCAAAACAATTATTTAAAAGAGCTCTCTTTCAGTATTATTTTGCTCAGTATTAATTTCTACCACGCACCTATGTAAAACGTCTTTTCCTTCTGTTTCTCATCTCCTCTTTTTATAATAAGGTTTCTTCTTTTTATTTTAACAAATTATGTATTGTAATTTAAAAGGGCATATAATTAGTCTCCTATATCATGCCCTTCTCCACTCCTTCTCTATTCCTAATCTCCTAGTCTCAATATGATAATTTGGAGTAAAAAGAGAAAAATGAAATTAGGTTGATTCGTACTCCCCCAGAAGGCCGGCTCCCAAAAGAAAGAAATAAGCTGCTTGTAGTAACTGGCGCAACGAGCAAATGAGACAATCTCATGACTCGCTTGCTAAACACCCAAAGCCCCAATACCGCGAAAAATGTAAATAAATAATGAGGATTGATGCTAAGTCAGGAGTACCCAACGACCTTTTCTGAGAATTTTTATCGTACGACGTACTAAACACTAGCTGAGTGTCCCCCTGTCAATCTTCGTTAATATTTAACTTTCCTGGCAAAAAAATAACCGCTCTTCAATGCCAGCGAGCAAAACTTTTGAGAAATAAAAATCCCAGCCAGCTACGAGCGTGTCGTTTCTCAACGAGCCAGCAAAGTTGAAAATGCCACAAACACGAAATGGAATGGTGGGATCTTTCCAGTTTGCCAGCCAGCAGTCGCGTAAGGAAGAAAAATACCCAGCCAGCTAAGTATTGATTTTAACTTAATTTTTGGGCAAAATATGTCGAATGGTTTATTTCGGATGTCAGATCGTTCCCAAGACGGGCAGTAGGCTTCTATCTGTATCCCGTGTTGTTTACTTTTAGTTTTTTTCCCCGAAGTCCTATCTTCTCGCAGATAAAAATCCACCAAAATACGAAGCCAACTGACAGCACATGCTATTCAATACGTTGAGACTCTTGAAAGTTGCGTTACGAGCCCAAGGACAGTTTGTTTTTCATTAACTTTATTTTCAGTCTCACACAGATAAAAGTGCGCCCTCAGTACTCTCAGCCAGCATGAAAATTAAATTAAGACAAACTGCCAGAAATGACGTGTTTTGATTCCTGTCAGCCAGCAAGACTCATTACGGACACAAATTCCAGCAAGATTTCGTTAAAATAACACTGCCAGCAAGATTTTTATTTCAGCAAACATTTTGCCAGCAGCCCAAAATCAGCCTGCGGAGCGGTTATTTTGCAGATCGGCTCCATCGAGCACTCCTGCTAAGTTTAACTCATTTCCGTCAAACTCTGCAGTTACGGGTGTATATCCACCCATGCTTTGAAATACTTGCAACTTTTCCAAATCCCGGTCTATGGTTGAAATGAGCCATTGTTATTGCCAAATGCTCAAGCGTTTAGACTTTGCCACCCTAAAACTCCCAATTTTCATGGAATATGACCGTTTATTCTGTTGCAAACAAAAAATGTTGCCTTAGAACGCCCTCGGACAACACCAAACAATATGCAACTTTGTCTGGCAGTGTCTACGACAAAAAATCCTCTTGAGCTTAAAGTCTACGTTGGCAGAAAGCTTCGACTCCACTTCTTGCAATCTATTCCACATTTTCCCACTCACTTTGTCAGCGCGACCTGGGTAACGCTATTTGATTTCAATTGCTCTCACGGTCTGTAATGTTCGCGTTTGTGACCCAAAGGAATTCTGGGACTCTCTTGCGTAACGACGACATGGAGGTCCGCCAATTTTCATTTCAGATATTTTTTAGAACCGTGTCGAGCCACCCGGTTCTGCTGGCAAAACATTGCACCGATTGCATTATTTACATGTCAAAAATTGCCAAAATTGTCATGCCAGGTCCTGGAATCCACTCACGAAACGACGAAAGACACAACTTCACTCCGTGAATGGCCATCACTCGCTCGCATACTTTCGGCGGCCTACTTCGTGTGAAATTGCTTCTCACCTCCGTTTTCTTTCAAAGGATTGCCTTTACCCATCAATCCAGCTTTATGATGCCAGGCAGGGGGCTTCTGAGGTGGAAAATGGCTCCAAAAACACACTTATAAATCAAATAAGCAACGAATTGTAGCTGCAGTGTTCGTTTAGAAATAAACGACAGCTAGCGTGACACAAGCGTGACAACAAAGATACAGCCTTCGGTGTTGTGGCCCAGCGAAATCGCCGTGGTAACCCCTTATATGGAGTAGCCAGGTCGATTTGACCTCGTACCCTCCGAAAATTGGAAAAAAGACGAACAAAACGTCCGTCGGAAAAGGGTTAAGGGAAACAATGGATGTCACGTGACCAAGTATTTGACACCTTGAGAAATAGTAACCCTTGACTGAATTATATGGTTGGGTTGGGATTACATATATAACGTCAGTTGCTTTGCCCTCTGGGTCATTTCCTTGGCTTAGGGCTAGGTTTGAGTTCGGGATGATCTTTGGCCCTCCACAAGTCACGTGACATACATTCTCACCACACTGCAACACCCTCGGGCAACTGGCCACAGGGCGTTGTCCTTGTTGAACCCAAAATATTTCGCATTAACATAGTAATTTCTCAAACTTACCACCCCTCTACTTTCATTTTGCACGTTTAAAACTATATTAAGCTCGCCAAGGCCTTTACCAACCAAATCCTTCAAATCCTTATTCTTTACCCGGTTTTGCACAAGACTTTCTGGTGTTACTACTAGCATGGATTCTTACCAGTTGAGATATTTTGCAACATCGAAATGCCAAAATATTAGCAAGTGGTAATTTTGATTAAAGCGTTTCAAGAAGGCGACGGTTCGACAATCTTGTTGAATCTTGATTATGTTTTTCGTTTTCAAGCATTTAGATGTCGCTTAAAATCGAGGCGGGATGCGGGATCGGAAAATAGGTCTCCTTCGCAGCCGTTTTTGGGATGTCACGCAACGCTCCCCCCAAAGGGTCGCGAGACCGGAATTATACTCCATTTCCATTTCATGACATAGAGAGTATAGAGGTTACTGGCAGTTTGAAGGGTAGTTCCAGCACCCGGCAAATAGCCTGACTTCTGGCTGTATATTTATTGTGGTCTCATTCGCTCAGAAGCCCTTCAAACTAATCCAGCCAGGCCGACCACATGCTGACAGAGATAGACCACCACACCAGGGACTACGTCCCCTACTCTTTTCGAGCAGTGTGTGTTTGTTCAATTAAGGTCCCACAGATTATTAGGAATAAGTGTTGTGAGACGAGGCATGCGGTTTATCGTCCTTATCCGAGAAGAATACTAGAAACTTTAATCATTTGCAGATGTCATTACAAAGGCAGCACTGAGTGTTGGTCCGGCCGGGGTTTCAACCCGCGACCTTAGTCCCGCCGGTAGTCCGGTGCTCTACCACTGAGCTGATCGGTCGGAAGAAGTGAAATGACGACGAACCACAAGACCGCTCCCGTGAAAAGGCAGCAGGGGATGTGCGACCAAAATAAAAGCAAAATGGACAGCGACATTGGCGATTTTAAATAAGACGGCGACTTGATGGCATTCGGACAGAGGAGAATGTCGAGAATGAAAACGGTAAAAAACAAGCAAGGCTGGTTTTCGGGAGGCACAGCCTTCCTTCATCAGGGTATGACATATTATGACACTAAGATGAAACGACGTTACAATTTAAAAAAGTTGCAGATGTAACATGATATTATAATAAAGGTAAACAATACAACGTAAAATAAAAAACATTACAGTTTGAAAATTTGAAAAAAATTATATTTCTTCTTTTCTGTTGATTCCTAACAGTTCAAGAGTTTGACCTCTATCAATTAGATATGCTTCTGTGGCTCTTCGTACACCGTCACGATTAGATTTGGACAGTTCTAGTGGAATTAGTTGCATGTTAGAAGTGCTGTGACCGTTAGAGAGAAAATGTTCTGATACTGCAGTGGGTTTAGAGCTGTTGGTTTGTTTGTCGACTGTTCTACGATGTTCGTTGAAACGGTCCTTTAGTCGTCGTTTAGTTTCGCCTATGATTGTTTGTGACAGTGATTGCATTGTACCATGTATATGACATTTTTGGAATTACAGTCAATGTGATGTTTGAAAAATCTAGTTTCGCCGGTGGAATGAAAAGGATAGGTTGTAAGTCCATCAGTTATGTAGTTGCATGTTAAACAGTTGTGGCCACAGCGAAAGGCACCAGGGGTTGATTATTTTTAGCAGGTTTACGTAGTTTAGCACTGACCAATAGATCGCTAAGATTGCTAGAACGTCGGAAAGCAACAAGAGGGGCAGCCTTGAAAATGTCAACACAGCGGGGAGATGAAGATAAAATGTTGAAGTGTTTGTGAATAATAGATGATACGGAGCGAATAGCTGGATTGTATGTTATGACAAAGGGTACGCGTGTAGGCTGGTTAGTATCGGAATTGCGTTGTTTGGGGGCAAGTGCTTCGGTACGTGAAATGTTGTAAACGCGTTGTATTTCGTTGTTGAGGAAAGAGAGATTGTACCCACGTTTTTTTTATCTCAACAAACGTGGGTACAATCTCTCTTTCCTCAACTACGAAATACAACGCGTTTACGCTTCTGACATGCAACTAATTCCACTAGAACTGTCTAAATCTAATCGTGACGGTGTACGAAGAGCCAGAGAAGCATATCTAATTGATAGAGGTCAAACTTGAACCGTTAGGAATCAACAGAAAATAAGAAATATAATACCTTTCTTTTTGTTTTCGTGTTACGTTTTTTTTACAAATTTTCAAACTGTAATGTTTTTTATTTTACGTTGTATTGTTTACCTTTATTATAATATCATGTTACATCTACAACTTTTTAAATTGTAACGTCGTTTCATCTTAGGGTCATAATATGTCATACCCTGATGAAGGAAGGCTGTGCCTCCCGAAATATTGGTTTAAATATATATATTCCTAGCCGTGTAACCAGCCTTGCTTGTTTTTTACCGTTTTCTAGTTTACAATTTTATAGCTGGTTAGATCTTTTACAGGATCCGGCTCTTCTATTTTGCAACGGTGGTCTTCCAGTGTTTGTCGAGAATGAGTTTGTTTTTTCAAAACGTTAATCATTCTGTAAGTCTTCCGTGTGGAAACACACTGAATTACGACCCTTAAATTACGTCGAAGCATTTATTTATTTATTTATTTTATTATTATTTTTTTTTTTTGAGAAACGACCTCAGAAACGTTCCGAAAATGCGACATCGACAGCAGTGTCACTGCATGAAATTCCGACAGCGACATGCGGCCCTTCCGAAATTGCGACATGTAAAGGTTTGAAATTCAGACGGGGGACATAACTGTAACTGTACACCACTGTAAACAGACTTCAAACATCATAAAGTCCTTAAAAATGCCTTTCTACAAATTTTGGTTGATTTTTTTTACAAAGACTAGTTTTATGTGATCTTACATTTATTTACTAGGGGTAGGTCATTTAATTTTTTTTTTCTAAAGGAAAGGGCGGGGCATGCATTATTCTGCAAAAATATGAGGGTGGGTCACATAATATAAATAAGTATAAAGAAGGGATTCAGGTTACAACGGCGGTAAACGAATTTTTAAGATTTCATACAAACCTCTCTACTGATCAAAATTATGCAAATTATCTCCAATTTAGAAGCCACTTGAGAAGATTTATAATTCTAATTTACGGATGTCGTACCTTCGTACTTTCACTTTACTGAATTTTTTGGACCGTAGGTCTTTACAGATCCGATATACTGCGTAATTTTTAGCATGGTTTTGTCCATGTGTTTTAATGTTAAGATTGGTATTGGCCAATCTACATTTTTCTTTGCGAAACGCCATCGTGACACTTGGATTCCTTGCTATCCCGTGGTGTGGCAACGCGTGGACGGATGGCAAGAGAGTCCAAGGTACGGAACTTGATATCGTGAACGGGTTCATTGTGCAATTTATTGGCGCTCGCATTGAGCTGGCGTCTTTTAAATCTGCTACACCATGCCGATGAGTCCCAATAAGGACGAAACAGCTGTCCATGGTTGCAGCCCTACTTTATCGAGTCTCGGTCATGTTGGTGTCCATCCTCGGAGACCCAGGGGCAGAAAGTCGGGTTGGGACGAAGATTCAGGACGAGCGAAAGTTTACAAGACGGACGGGAGAGCCCCTGGGAACATTTCTTTATCGGACTCATTCCAGAAGCCATTGAAATACAGTTTCCTGATTGGGCGGAAATTTTCTGGCAAGGAATTTTTTTTCTGCCCAATCGGCGATCAGCTTATATATCGCTCACCTTTCGTGACTTCTTATACCGAGGGTCAAACGTCCAATCTGCTGTCAGCCATATTTTCGATCGCTGTATCGACACTGCGAGGAAAGTTATGGTGGAAAGGGGCCCACAAAACCAAGATATCAACAAATTCAACTTCTACTCAAGCAAAAATCACTTGTAAGGAACTAGAAAAATCAAGATGAAGACCGATCGCAGGTATCGTAAACTTCACGCGAAGAACTGTTGACAACTCGGCCACAATTGTTGTTGTTTGGTGTGAGTTTTTCTCTGATGTACTCACAGGGAGTTGGCCGCTCCTGAAACTTTTCAGGGCGATGGAATTTCTGTTGCACAGGCACGGCAAGTTTACCGATCGGGCGAGTGAAACGCAGCCGTTGAATTTTGTTTTGCTCACGAAATCGAACCGTCCACTGCTTTCAATCGACTCGAAGTCGCGTCTCAGCTCAGCCCAGCTCAATTTCGAGAGAGACCTTGAAATGGCCTTAGAAAATCCAGTTTAAAATAATTTACCCGTAGTCGTGGTTGTCTCTCCATCCACTTTTATTATGAGAATCATGAAAGACCAGGTTAAGTCGTTAAGGTCGTTGGGCTTGATTAGGCTGCTTTTGAAAAAGTACGGAGGACGAATTTATCAAATCAAAATCAGTTTCCCAATACTTTGACATTGTCTTGCATACAGATGCCATTTTGACGTTGATGTGAGTTCAGATTATGCTTTTGAAATAGGGGATTACCTTGGCTATAGAGTAAGACTCGAATAGGAACTACTCCAGTGTTTTGGAGGGAAAGGAATGGAAAATGGAATGTATTATGTTAAGATGAAAACAGATTTTTACAAAAATCATCACTCTTATGAGAGTTAGCATAATTTTTGAGACCTTAGCAGGTTTGTGGCAGATGTTTTGCATGGTAATTGGGGTACGGTATTGACCTGATACCTTTTGTAGCATTACAGGGCTTTCATAGCTCCTAAGAATTAGGCAGTGTGATATGGTATTGCTGAACATCTTGTGCAGTGCACTTACTATGATTAGCCTATTACAGGTGTTTCAGTGACATGGCCAGAATTAAATTTCACGCACGAGCAGTAGCTATTGACACTTAGAAAAAAGCTACGAACGCAAACAACAGAATTTTACAGAGATATGTGAGAAGGCACAACTTCCACAATAAATAGCACGAGCTGCAACAAAGATAAACAATTTGTTCGATCTCATATTGAAAGTGTAACGTGTTTAGATATTAGTTTTGGCAAAATTGAATTCGCAGATTTAAGTTTCGCACTTCCCAGCAAAAAAGGTACAAACAATATATTTTACCTTTGTCTTCCATACAAATGTCTATAAAATCGACCATCGCGCTCCAAAATGCCACTTTTCGTTGGTTCCTCAGACAACAACACAATTGACAAATTCGCATTTGTTCGGTCCGAAACTTCAAGAAGACATTCGTCTCTTTCACATTTCAGTGTTTTCATCCTCTGAAAATGCATCCTCGTCCTTCCCATCTCATCCAAACAAAGGTAAAAGTTCGGCTCGTAATACAAACACACGGTAGCGTGACGACTTCAATCATTCGAGGATCCCTGCGTGTTAAAATACTGTCTTCACTTCACAACATCTTTGTTCATTTTTCGCCGCCATATTGCTCTAATAACTTGGTGTAGGCCTAAGTACTAGTTTATTGCTTTAGTACAGGACTAATGATTGGTCCTATTGTATGGCCACCATAGTGATTATATAAGAAAACCCATTATTGGTGAAATAAACAAAGAAGGTAAAATTGCCGCGAAATAGAAATAAATTTGACTTATGAATGACTTGTACACATGACTAAGAATATAAACTGTTGAGGTATTATTTAATTTATTTTTTTGTAATCCATACCTCGTCTTTATCGTTCAACTTTTTCATACAAAACGATCGAAGATGTGTTATCTCATCCCTAGAGCCTGCGTCTCGGTCAGCGGTGCAGCGTGCAAAAGTGAAATGAATTTCTGGCCATGATGGTGATGGTAAACTGACTTGTGTTTCGGGAAATTGTTTCTGTTTTGAGAAACTGTTTTGTGTTATGGGAAACTGATTTTTGTTTTGGCAAATTGATTTGTGATTGACCCTTTTGGGCCGCTGTAGAAAAGCAAAGTGAAAGACCAACAGATAACAAATGGACAATTAAATTTTAAGAATAATTTTAATTTTTTGTACCCCCCTCTGAAACTGAGGGTGTAATTTCTTCTTGGGTATACTCATTGGAAATTTCATTTAGTACAAGGTAGGCTTCTCCTGAAGTGCTGGCAGCTGGCTGAAAAGTGGCTTCTTTACATTTTGAGCCACCTGCTTTTCAATGAAAAGTTTCCAATGTTTTTTGAAGGCTGTTTAAATTCTCATAAAAAAGCCACCTTCTGTTAGATTCCAGTCAGCTACTCTAAAAACTAATAACAACTCTGAGGCCATAAGGCTTGTGACAAATAATCACAGTGACTACATTTAAAGTTACATCTCACTATCAAGAAAACTTCTGAACAAACAAAAAATTAATGAAATAACAATCCCTTCTAGTTTTATTTTGTTATTTTATTGTTTTCTTTTGTTTCCACTTTATCTAAAAGGGGATATCTTACTGAGAAGCTACTAAATTTTGTCCTTTGAGTGACCATGTTAACATATTTTGTAATTGTATTCAGGTTATGGGTATGGTTTGTGTGTAGTGTTCTTTAATTTGAAACCTACCTTAAAATAATTTAACTATACTTAGCCATACCATTGTATCAGCCTGTTTGACTCAGGGAACTGTATAGTTGAGAATAATTTGTCAATAGGTGGTTATCGAGGGTCTTTTGGCACAAAACACATTTACACTACATGTATGTGAGGAACTGAAAACATGATTCCTTTTAAGGAATCATGTTTTCAGTAAACTGAAAGCATTCTCTCATGTTTTAAAAATTGTCAAGGAAAAGGGCGGTGACAGGAAGAACCCATTCCAAAATTGGTGTGGTCTCATGGGAGAAATCAAGTCCTTTCCTGGTGTACCATTGGCTTAGCAATCACAGCAACTACAACTGTATCATGCAAAAATGGAATTTAATAATTGTTATATTATAGATACACATGAGCGTTTATAAAGACAAGAGTGCATACAAGACACTAAACATCCTGTATCAACTTCATGTACAGTACAACACAATTAGCAATTATCACAACTACAAGGCAATCTGCATATTTTTATGCACACCTTGGGAAGAAAAGCATATTGGCCAACAGATACCAGTCAAAATATGAAAACCAAAACAATGCAATGTATCACAGTGGAACTGTACACTTTCTCTAAGGACTTTTCGTGGTCTCTCTCGAAATTGAGCTGAAACGGTCGATTGCAAGGATTGAGCAAAATATTAAACCGCCGAGCTGAGTGCTTTTCGCCCGATCGGCAAACTTGTCTGGCCCGTGCAACAGAAATTTCATCGCCCCGAACAGTTTCAGGAGCGGCTCACTGCCCGCACGTAGACCAGAGAAAAAAGCCCAAACCAAACAACAATGATCCTAACCAGAGAAAGAGACCGAGTTACATGCTGTTCTTCGCGTGAAGTTTACGATGCCTGCGGCCGGTCTTCATCTTGATTTTTCTAGTTCCTTACAAGTGATTGTTGCTTGAGTTCAATTTTAATTTGTGGATTTCTGGGTTTTGTGGGTCCCTTGCCACCAAAATGTTCCTCTTGGGATAAAACTGTCTAACGAACGAGACAAGTGGAACCACTAAAAATATGGTCGACAGCAGATTGACGGCTTACTTGTTGGTGTAAGAAGTCACGAAAGGAGTGCGATATATAAGCTGATCGCCGATTGGGCAGAAAAAAATTCCTTGCCAGAAAAATTTCCGCCCAATCACGAAGCTGGATTTCAAAAGCTTCTGGAACGAGTCCGATAAAGAAATGTTCCCAGGGGCTCTCCCGACTGTCTTGTAAACTTTCGGTCGTCCCGAATCTTTGTCCCGTCCCGACTATCTGCCCCTGGGTCTCCGAGGATGGTTGGTGTCTCGCAAAGTCAACTTTTTTCACGTAGTATCAGCCTTGCTTGTTACATGTATATTCGATTTATTTTTTGGCTGATTAGATCTCTTGTAGATCCTTCGTTTTACAGCATTATCGTTGGCGGTCCTTTGCTTATTACTTTCACTTCGTTAATGGCCTTATTTTCTGTTAAAGTGTATACGACAAAAAATGTTTCATTAGTTTGTTCGAAAGAGCTATCAAAATGATAAAGAACGGCGTTTATTTTATTGTGATAGCACTCTTGGTTGCTGAGTTATTCAAGATTTTGATTTATGCAAATTGGAGGACTTGTGACGTCACAAGGTGGGTACAAAATGAAGTAAGATCACAAAATATGTAATATCTGTGCAAATACTAAGTCTACAGGGTTGAAATTTTGCAGGGTTGATTTGCTGCCAGAACTACACATTGTGATAGTGGTTATGATGTCACCATAGCAACATACTCGTTACCAGACCTCTACCTTCTCAAAGGATAAAATCAGAGTTTCCCTCCCCAACAAGTGCTATTTGCTCTTGATGTTCATTTAGTGGGTGCGAGCGAATATGGAAATTACACAGCACAAGTATAAGAAAGTCTGTTAGACCCTGGAGCAATAAATAAGGCATTTTTCATTTGCGATCTTCAACTCGACAGGTTTGTCATGATCAGGTTGCCATTACGTAGTAGAATTAGTTCAAGTTGGCCTGTTTGTTTCTTTAAAAATTAAATCTGTTTTCCTTTAAGGCACTATTAATATAGTATTTGTTTTCAGTTCAGAGCTTACGCACAAGTGAAGGGTAATTGTTGATCATTTTGCAGAAAAAAAGAAAGTATATGTGACATTACAGAAATTATTCTTAGTGTTCAGTGTGCTTCTTTGGCCATAAATGATCATAAAGGTCTTCACGATCAACATCGCTCATACACGTAGCAGGGCTCAAAGTTTACTTTTGGCTTTGGGAACGCTTGTGCTACCAGGTGTAAATTTCTAGGAGCACTGTCAAAAATTTAGGCGCACAGTCAAAATTGTTAGGAGCATATAGCTTAAAATACTGGTGGCACAAAAACCTTCAGACCTTGTATAAGTAGTCATTTATCAGTATTTTATCTTTCATTTCTGTCAATTCTGTGTTTGTTCCTTTTAGGCTCTTACTTTATGTTTAAGATAATAACACGAATACATCTTTTTAAATCAACCTTCTCCGCAATCTCAATAAGTATTACACTTTGTGTTACGTTAAAGATGACAGAAAAATTCCACATTCCATTTCCTTTGAAATTAACATGAATAACAAAAGACAATATACACTGTCAGTTTACGGCTCACAACCATTTCATTTCATTTTAATGTGCAATGCAATGTAGCTTTATATTAAAGCCGGGTCTGCTGGCCGTGATATACCACAAGAATTAGCCTTAAAAGGCTCCCTTAGAAATTTTACCACAATTGCTAGTAATCTCGCAATCTTATTGGCTAATTTGCCGTTGTCGATAATAGTCTAGACAACGCTGCTCGCGTCAAAGTGTCGCGCAATGCCTGTTTTCAGCTCGCTCTCTGAAATAAGTATTTTCTTTGACGCTGATATTGTGGTAAAAAACAAATCGAATGTGGTTTAGCGTTGTCTATACTCTTATCGACAACGGTATTCGTCATCACAGTGGTCAAAATTTGCTGTGGACTCACTCGGCTGCGCCTCGTGAGTCGACAACATTTTGACCACTGTGATGAATATCGTTGTTTGAACGTGTAGCCGGGGCTTTAAGCCCCGGCTACACGTTCAAACATTGTTAGTAAGAGTATAGACAGCGCTAAACCACATTCGATTTGTTAAAGATAGGCGATTATTCGTTTCAGTAAAAATTTGTAAACGGTCGAGACAGGTGTCATGAATTCACCAGAGCAGTTTCAGAAGCATATGGTAGTCCGGAACCATCTCATCGTTTAGCCATAACACAAACATCAGTCAACACCGATAATTCATGTGAATTGGGAAGATTCCTTGCAATCTAGTTGATGTGCTGAAGTCGATGTTTCTTCACGCGGTGTCAAAGAATGTGAAATTTGTGGAGAAAACTATCTCGACACATGCTCTTTCTGGCGTGTCGAGATCGCTTTCTTCACAATGATATGTTTCTTGTGATTAATTACTCGGAGAGCTGAAAGCTAGACAGCTATCACGTTAGAAGCTAATTTTAAGTTGACATCGGCAAACTCGACTTTCGGCGAGAAGCACGTGCTTCTCTCGCAAGTGTCAGCGTGTCTTTACAAAACCGAAAAGAGTCTGAAATTTCAAATGGAAATGCCGTTCGGAGGACACTGACTAAAACATACACTGGCGCAAGGAAAATGATGTAGCTTTATTGTTTGGAGCCTGATTGTGTTATACCTAGGTGTTTAGTTGAATTCATTATTTCAAGCTTCCTTTTTGTGTCTAACCAGTCAGAGTACATGAGAATGGGCAGGTAAGTAGCAATGAGCTCAGTCGCACTTACATGTAACTTGTGCGTTTTAGGCGTGCAAGTGCGATCACACATGATTTCTTAGGCGCACGATAAAAAAATCTGCTCGCATGTGCGACCAGCTGGTTGCAAACTTTGAACCCTGCGTAGGAGTCCAAAAGAGATCAATGGAGCACTAATCGCGCAAAAAAAATACAGTAAACAAAATATGTCATTTAAATGATTTTATTTCAATCATGGCTTACTTTGCAAAGGAAGACCATCTACAGCCCATAAAAGTCATGAAATCATATAAATTAACTGATTAATCTCCTTTTTTTTTGTTTACTGACTAAATCCATTTTTTCTAACTGTTTACTGACTAAGTGGCTTTTCTTTAGCTGTTTACTGACTAGAGCCATACCCCAGGCCATTGCACCCTCAACTGTAGGTGCAGCGATCGTTTACAAATAAACGACAGCTAGCGTGACGAACGTGACAAGAAAGATAGAGCCTTCGGTGTTGTGGATCTGCAACATCTCCGTGGTAACCCTTATTTGAAATAAGGAGAGCGACTTGACCTCCTACCCTCGCTACCCTCGAGAAATTGCAAAAAAAGATGTGCAAAACGTCGTGACGGAAATGAGTTAAAAAATCGTACTCGTCCTCCCGAGCAATTTCGTAGTCAAATCTGAAGATCCCTATAAATTACGTCCCCGCGTCTCTCATCTAACGTCCCCAGGTCCTAAGTTCGTCCCACGTCCCCGAACCCGCGTCCCCGTGCCACTTTCAGACACAGAGCTTCACGAGGTTCAAGGAGCAGTTTAGAAGATGATTTGAGAAGTTTGACCGTCGGTCAACCTACAGGAGATGAATCGCCCACCCCAGAGCCTTCTGATTACGGCGCATCCAGTGGCTCAATGTCACCATTGGATCGGTTTATTCGAGATTTGGATGAACGGAAGGGCAAGTTACCTTGTTACCAAGAAGTCACAGACATTCAAACGGGGGTTGAAAACGTTCTCAAAGCTCTGCTTCTGGAAGTTGAGAAAGAGAATCCTTTCTACAAGACAACACTTATTAACACTGGCAGCTATTACGAGGGAACAAAAGTCGGAAAACCTGACGAATTTGACTATTTTGTTCAGCTAGACAATTTCTCTAAACCTGGGGATATTCGATACGAGGAAATGCCACATGCCACTGTGATGGTTATTCCTAACGAATCCAGTTTTAAGAAATTTAGAGAAACAAATCCTGAATGCAGCGATTTTGAATGGAAAAAAGAAGTGAAGGCGCCATTTGTTGACCTATTAAACAGCAAATTAGCCAAAGGATATGAGGCATACGGCATAGTTATTGAAGCTTCGAAGAGACATCTGGACAGGCACGGGCCAGCTTACAGTTTGAAGCTGGAATCACAGGAAAAATTTCAGATTTCCCATTTTGGGATTAAAAAGGGAAATAATAGGGTTTTGAATGGGATAAAATTGGAAAAACCCAAATCTGGGAATATGCTACCACTCCCATTTATGGGTCATTAAATTCCCACCCATAACCCAACTATGGGACATTCCTGTCCCAAATATAAACCAATAATGGGTTTACATTGAGCCAAGGTTTTCCCAGTATTGGGTTCTTACATTCCCACTTAAATCCCAAGCATGGGATATTTCTGTCCCAAACATAAACCAAAAATGGGTTTATACTGTGCCAGTGTATCCCCAGTATTGGGTTCTTACATTCCCACTCAAATCCCAAGTATAGGATATTCCTGTCACAAATATTACCCAATAATGGGTTTATATCATGCCAATATTTTCCCAGTATTGGGTTTTTACATTCCCGTTCAAGTCCCAAGTATGGGATATTCCTCTCCCAAATATTAACCAATAATGGGTTTATATTGTGCCAATATTTCCCTAATACTGGGTTCATACACTCCCACTCAAATCCCATTCCTGACCCAATACAAACCAATGATGGGTTTGTGCACACAAAGTGATTTTGTTTCCCTGACTGGAGTACATCAATGAAGAGGTTTCTATTTCAGTTGTACAATCTTGTTGGCCATTTTGTCATCCAGAAATATGATTTTACGACTTTACACCTACTTGTGCATGTGAAACATAAGAACTATTGAACAAATAAAAACAATATTTTAATGCCAATGATCATGACGTGTTACTTTTAATAAACTGAAGTCAATATACAAGTCCACTGAAACAATAGTAAAACAATCCTAGATCATGGACAGAAAAATTTGAAACACAACTTATTGAAACTTCAAACCTTAAGTATACTAAGCAGCACCTTAGCCAGAACCAGTGGTAAAGCATGACGTCACAGAAGATAAAACTTGATTATATGGGATTTGTTGAGATCCTCTAAGAGATCACAACTAAAAAAAGCCTCCTTGGCAAAAATCAGCATGTTAGTGCAAATTGTTGGTGTATTGGTCACTTACTTAAATAAATACAAGCGCTTTGTGGCTGAATCGATAGTAGAGAGCTGCCCCATAGTTGGTTTTAATGGTGTTTCGATTTTCTTACTACTAGTGGTAGCAACATTTAACAGGTGGAAGGAGATGAACAAATTCTGCTTTGAACTTAACAGCTTGTCCAAAGGACATCTTAAGCCTTTTGAATATTTCTGATGCTGCATCCCGCTGAAGCAGGTCTCTAATAACCACAAGTTGTGTAGCATCTTCACCTGCAATATTTGAGAAATGGGTGAATGCATGCAATGGAGCACTTATAAGTTTTCTGTTAGGTACTAATGTCTGCAAGTAGTTTCACTTATCAACCAAATAAGTGAGAGTTAAAAAGACCACATAGGCTTAGAAAAATAATATTTTGCAAGTCATTCTAGAGAAGTCAATGTTAAATATCATTGAGTAAAATAAACCAGATTATGTTGATAAACATGATAGGTAACTTGTAAGAAAAAATATGTCCTCCCACCTCCCTACCTGAAGATAAGGTCAGTCAAAATTAAACCCAAACAAAAAATATCAGTGACAGCATACAACCACCCAACCTCAACTCATAACTTCATGTATCATAATCATTTGTTCATTCTTTATCCCAAATAAAAAGGCCAATTTTTCCTACCCCACAAAAGGTTGTTCAACCGATACGGTTGTCTTTCTCAAGCAAACATTTTATTGAACAAAATTTGCCTCGTTTTTAAAATAAAAAGGTATCATGATGTCCTATTCATCCCTTGTTCTATGGAGAATTTAATGCATGAATTACACGCAAGAAAATTAGAAAGTATTTTCATGTAACTCACGAAGTATTAAGCTTATTGATTTTCTTGTTGTGACATCGCCGTGTAGAAACTAAATAGCTTTATGGCTGGGCGACCATTGGTTTTGTTTGAGAAATGCATCATAAGCTTACATTATGCAATTCCCTAAAATATTTTGATGCCAACCGCGTATAGCAAATCGCCAACGCTTGCCATATCTAACAACATAAAGCCCGATCGGAGAAGCCAAATCAAGCCAAAGCATCGAGTTCGCCCCAAAATACATTCCGTTTCTTAACTGCAGTTTAGCTATTCCCACCTTGAAATGCTTGTCCTACAGTTTCCCCAAAGCAGTCCGTGATTTGTTTCAGGATTTGCTCAGGACTTGGCCCCTCTTCCTTAGTTTCGTTCTCATCTGGCCCGAGATTTTTTGATGATTCCTCCACGACCTCAGCCATTATTAACTCGCATCAACTTCTACACTAAGAGGGCGTCTTTTGGCGCGCTTTTATTTATATAGTGCCCGCCGCGCATGGAGTACTGGGAATTGAATAATTGTCATGCGCATGCTGCGGAAATATAAATCAAGATGGCGGACAGGAAAGTTACATTTTGGAGTCGAGGTGATATTTATGCTTGCAGCTGTGTAGAAAAGCAATACCGTCATGTTCATTGCCCATGTTCAGAGTGTAATGGACGAGCAACTGATAGAAGTACAGAACTACGACACTGGCACCAAGCAAAGTTTTTAACAGACCATGAAACTGGGCTCGCGATCGATGCACGCAACTCCACTGACACCGAGAGTGAAGTAGATTCTCTTGATTTCTCAGATGCAAAGAATTTACCCATTTTAATCTTCACGTGCAATGGGTTGGGAGTTAACATGGAACTGTACTGTGCACAGCAATTTATCATGTATCGAAGGAAAGCCTCAACAGAATGCCAAAATTCAGATAAAACTACATTTTAAATTCTCAAAAATGAGGACTAGTTTTCCAGAAAACTCCATATCATGGAAAAGGGAAAAGGACCCAATGATTCCCATTTTTGGAAAAAGGTCATTTTTAAATTTCCCAAACTTGGGAGACAATTAGTATTGCTTTTAATTTTCTGTGACATTTTTTTCCCATGACTGTCCAACAAATTCCCAGGAAAGGGAAGAAAAAATACAATATTTTCCCATGTTTTGGGATCAGTTGCTTCTTTGCTACAGATCCCAAAACAAAGATCCCAAAATTTCCCAGTTCTGTGAATTTACCTTCACAATGGTTTTCCAGTAATTTCCTATTTTTGGGAAAAGATTCCATCTATTTCCCGACATTGGGAAACACTGATTTACCATTTTATTTTTCCCAATAATTTCCAGTTTCTGTGACGTGTTTTTCCCATGGCTGTCCAACATATTCCCAGGAATGGGAAGAAAAAAACCCCAATATTTTCCCTTGTTTTGGGATCAGTTGATTCTTTACTTCTTTTTCCCAAAAATTTCCCATTTCTGTGAATTTACCTCCACAATGGTTTTCCAGTAATTTCCCATTTTTGGGAAAAGTTTCCCAATATTTCCCAACATTGGGAAAACATTGCTTTATCATTTTATTTTTCCCAATAATTTCCAGTTTCTGTGACATTTTTTCCCCAAGGCTATCCAACAAATCCCCAAGAATGGGAATTAAAACCCAATTATTTCCCAAAATTGGGAAGCATTCCCAATTTTATCCCAGAATGGGAAATCTGATTTTTTTCCTGTGAATGGCAAGGTGGACCGCGTTACAAGGGGATGAAAATCTCTGTTGATTTGTCCTTAGCTGTGAAAATAAACTCTCGCTCCTCGTCCATGGATATAGATTTTGAATCTCAAGCTGGAAAAGTGGTAAAGTCTTTTTTATTTCCTTATTATTTTGCTGTGAGTGCATACAGAGAAAGAACCCTTGAAGTTCCGCAAACAAAACTGTTTGAAGAACACGAGAAATCGACCGATCAGGTCTCAGTGAATCACCCTTCTGATTGCCGCTTACGAGTCTCCCAATCCTGCCTTGAATAATCACTGTTCCTTCATTTTGGTCCAGACAGTGGTCCAAGCATTTGTCTTAGGGTACTCAAGGTGTTGCGTGACATAACTCATAGGCCTGTTGAAAGAGATAAATGTAGCTACAGTGACTTCGTACTCATTGATGAAAGTGTGGCTGAATTTCATGATCCTACATTCCTGGACTGTGCTTACCGGTGGATGTCAGACATTTTAGATTCTCCGTTTATTTGTGGATTGGATCCGGATGGAAACAAATGGATATCTTCAGATTTGAAATGGAGTGCCAGAAATCTGAATCAACGTCTCTTAAGCATTATTGAAACCTTACTTCACTGTCTTGAAAATAATGACAAAAGGTTAAGAAGCTTTTTCTACAAGGACTACAATGTTTTGCCAAGAGTAGGGCAAACCCAGGATTCTGTCATACGAGCCATTGACAGGGTTAAAGTAATTCACAAGTGTATCTTATCGTTAAGAAATGGTAGTACATACAATTTTGAAGATTGTCTTCAAAATATCACAGACAACGGCATGATGGCCTGGCAGAAAAACAAACTTACAAGATTCTTACTTTATGCACTGAGAGAAATTTTCGGTGGCAAGTTAAATGACTTATGGACAGAATCAGTGGATGAGGGTAAAAGCAAGAAAAAAAAAGAAAGGATTTTGAACCTAAGCCTAAGACGTTATAAACACTCTCTCTCCATGTATTCTTTATGCAACATCTATCTTCAATCATTACTGGATGAAATTTCTCCTAAAGGGGAATTGATTCGTACAGAACCTGAGGAAATAAGATATGAGTCTTACAGAGTGAAGCAAGCAAAACAACTTTTCAAGACAATGGCTTGTAGCAGAATGAAAATGCTTGATAATTTGCCTAGTCATAGTCTCTGGACACAGGATCCCACTGCTAATGCTAGAGAAGTAGGAAAGTTGTTGCAACTGCTATGTGAGAATTACAGAACAGTTCTGGAGAGCTTCAAGAATAAGCTTAGAATAATAACTGAGTTACATGACCTAGTTTTCACTAAATAAGTCAGTATCATAAATAAAAGAAGGGGTTGTGAATTGTCTTTCAAAACTATGGCTCACACAAAATTTAAGTGGAATTTTCACGAGTCTCATGCTCTTGATTTTTGCTCAAAGTATTCTCTGTCTCAACATGCTTTGCAAAGGCCAAGAAAATGTTAAGCCCAGAGAGGGATGCTAGTCTCACCGTCATTCAAAGTCTCATATTGTGTCATTTCAGAAACCAAATACACCCCTCCCACAGGACGGCTTTTTGGATTGGTCCATTCCATCCCCACTGGCCACATCCCCCTAACCCCTAGATTCCATATCATCTAGCTTCATACTTACCTTTAAGATATGCCTGGCTTCCTTGGGAGAGTAGGGCTGTCATTAAGGGTCAGGGGTCGGGGATTGTCCCCGACCAATTTCGTCAATTCTGGACTACTGTAGATCCGTGGCTACTTTCATAGAAAAACAGCATTATTGACCATACGACAACAGCTGGATTCCCTGCCTACTTTAAACATTAGTGACAGCCCTGGAGAGGTAACTGTTTTTGGAAACCACATATTAATATTATTTTGCACGTTGAATTAAGCAAGTTGGCAATGTTTAAGGACCCCAACATGAAAGATTGTTTTCTTGTTTTAATTTTTTGAATAATTTGTTATCCAACTGGTTTTGTCTGATGACACAGACTTCTTCATCAAGGATTTGTAAGAAGATTTCTAAAGGAACTACTGTTCTACTAAATGTTAACAGCATAAATCATGTACAACAGCATTGAACATACGCTCAGGATATAATGTAAATCCCACGGGGGGTACTCCCTATAGTGGCCTATATGGGGAGGCTCTGCCCGAAAGGAGTCCTTTCAAAGGGTTGGGATTTCACTAGTTGAAGTATATGATAGGGTAGGGAAATGTTTCATTGAGGTATTTAAAAGTGCCTTTCATTAACCCTTTGGCTCCTGAGCATTTTGCCAAAAAACACATTTTATTTGAGCTTTCAAAATTCGGGCATGCGCAGAAAGCAAAATTTCGAGAGTTTCGAGTTTTGGATTTGAAAAGTTTCACCGCCCCCTCGCCTTCTACCTTTCGCTTCCTCTCCTCCCCTTTTCTGTTGCTTTTCTTGCCTCACTTTCTTTCTCTCTTGCTGGGCATTTTCTGGGCTTCCTTTCGGTGGGAAAAGATTTGGGGAAAACTTTTAGGATCGTAGGATTAGATGGAAGGAAGTGCAGGTGGGTAGTGGAACAAGATTTTCACTCAAATTTTCGGGTCAACGTCACTTGGTTTTTTTGTGTTTTCTCCGGCCTGTTTGACAGAATCGTGCCCATTTGGGTATGGTTTGAAAGATCTCTTCTTCCTACACATGTTACACGGTAAAGTTGTCTGCGAGCGCTAAAACTGATGACGTCACAAGTGGTACAAGGGACGCGGTTCTGCACAGCCGGTTTTGGCCGGTGTAGGAATCAAAGGGTTAAAATATTTTGAACTCATACTTTATGACCGTACTGTTTTAATTTATTGAATGCTACATTAAAATGACAAGAAGACTTCCTGTTTTAGGTACACGAAAGGGTTACTATTTGTCAATGGAAGGTATACGAAAGGGGTAACTTAGGGGTAAGTCTTACGTTACATAATGGGATAGTGTGCAATGTTTAATTTACATGCAAAGGGTTGTACTTGGCCCTAACGCTTGGATCTTCCTAGTCCTAGGATCATCCTAACTGAGAGGAATAGGAAGTTCCTTGCACCATGTAAACTGCTTTAGCTAGGAAGATCCTATTACTAGGGACAAAAACAACACACCAAACAAACATGGCGTCGTCCTGGTGTTCAGTGGCTAAAGGAAGACAATCAGATTTCGTCGAAATTTCCGACTACAAGTAAACCAAACGAAAAGTTGGTTCGCCCTCTAGGATCGTCCTAGTGCTAGGATCTTCCTGCCTCCATGTAAACAGCCCCTTGTCTTCCCCTCCTTCTTTTTCACTCACCACAGTTACTGAAATAGTCCTGTCGCTTAGGGTCGAAATTTACGGAAATGGTGACAAATCGCGTAAAAGTGCCAAACTTGGCACAAATGTAGTTTAGCATGTTACTAACTATTTCAGAAGGGGTGCCCAAAAAATATTCGCCAGTGGAGAGGGGAGGGTTTTTTTGTAAATGAGACCGCGTTTTGACGTGTTACGATCTACAAGCAATGAAAAAACTTCACTTTGCTGAATTTCGGCGTGGTTTTAAGCATTTGTATAGGCATAGTAATGGAAAAAGTCAAAACCTAATAATTCCTACTGTAGGAAAACAAAGCCCGCGTGGGCTCATCGGAAAGCTTATTTCGTTCGGAATTTCAACTAAGTCATCACTTAATGTGACGTTTTAATATAAAAAAAAAAATGTTCATTAAGCCCACATAATCTATTCGTAAGGTAGTAGCATAATATAACTCTTTACATTTCCTAATAGTAATAAAGATAGTCAGCGGTATTCCATACAACATGCGCTTCCCAGCTTCACTGGTTCACATGAAATTTGTCGGCTTCACATAGATCTAGAGTTTCACTGTTTGAACTGTTACTATATAACCAGAAATTACATATTACACACTCCAGTAATGTAGATACCTTTAGCTACGTTGTTAAGTGACTGGAAATAGAATGCAAAATTTTGTATAAATAATAATAACAGCTTTATTGAAGTGTCGATGTATTTAGTATTTACTACTAATTGGGGACACAACAAAAAAAGTTATTAAAAATTATTTACAATTAAATAAAAAATAAAAAAAAGAATCGTATATACAATCAGTCATTAAAATGTAGAGTAATTTCGTGCATGTGTACGTTAAAATAATGAATGAAGAACCATGAGAAATCCTCAGACATAATTTAAAACATGTTTCAAGTGGGAAATATTTTAAGTAGGTATGCTTTGAGAAGTGTTTAATGTTTTGAGAAGTTTGCTTTTTTTGTTTTGTTTGTTTTATTGATCTTTAAAATTCAACACAATTACAAACGTGACTGATCCACAAATAGCACTAGCTAGTCTAATTTTAACGGAAAGTTGTGCTCACTTTGTGAATACAGTCCAGGAAATTGGATTACGTAAGTACAAGAAATACGTAGAAGAAGACCAAGATAAAAAAAAGAATAAAAAACAAAACAAAACAAAAACAAAACTAAAATGAAATTTTGCACTACCAGGATGCTTTGCTCGATGAGAACTCCACGTGCAGTCCATCAAGCAAAATGGCGGCCGAGTGGACAAATTTCCTGAAGGCGAAAATGAAAGCAAAAAGAATCGAAGGTTAAAGAAAGAAGACAATGATACTTGGGTCGTACAGCGATTAAGCGCTGAGGTGTCTGGCAAAGCCCAAAACTATTCAAGAATTGGTGCAAGGGTGTTCATTTCCCATAAGTTCATGTGAAGAGTTTCCTGATTGAAACATTCGAAGAGCATGCAAAAAACACTTTGCAGTCGACTAGTCAATGAGCTGTGACATTCTGGCTGGAAAACAAGGGCCGTCCTGCAGTACGATGAGGCAGATTCCAGATTCTAGAGTGATCCATGTAAGCTTACGTTTTGTGGAACAAACTTGCTCGAACTTGTGGGGCAGATCTTGCATGATCTCGTGGGCTCTGATCGGTTTTTTTGTCTCCGCGTCAAAAAATTTCCGTTTCGCTGGCAGCGACTTCAAGCTAGGCCCACATTAATTCTCGGGTGCCTAGCTCAGTAACTTACCTTCACCAGGTTCAACAACGGGAACTCGTTCCACAAAACGTACATGGAATGTACATCGAATGTTTTCAATCGTACACTCTTCATACTCATAGGAAACAAACTCCCCCGCTCCAATTCTTGAATATTTTTGGGTTTTACCAGACACCTAAGCGCTTAATCGCTGGACGACTTAAGGTAATTCCCCTGAAAAGGATGTACTATTAAGATTTTTTTCAGACTTGGCACAATTGATAGTTATGCATAGGACATTGAAAAAATGCAATAAAAAGATGGGGTCACCGTGCTTGTTTTCGCCCTGCATACTCGTTGTTCTAAGTGTTTTTACGGAGTTGCGCGAGAAGTGTTCGAAGCATAAACAACTGAAGAAAGCTGTTATTTTGTAGCAAAAACTATGAATAGTAGTGAAAACTAGAGCCTAATTGTTTTTCTGGGCTATATTTGTTTAGTGTTGTGATTTCAAATTGCCCGATCTTGCAAATAATTTGAGGAAATTGGACCACTTCGACATCATCTCAAACTCCTTCCTGGCTCCAAACGCAGAGTTTCACCCCATTGATACATAAATAATCCAACTTCTACTATTAAACTTTTTTTCTCCTTAAAATATGTTTTTCGTGTGCCTATTACGAGTACATTACACCAATTAAAAAGGGGGTCACCGTGCTCGTTTCTTTACAACACGACGACAAAGGGAAATTTTCAGCTGAAAAAGCTCAATGTCAAGGCAAATTCGCAATGTTTCTAGTGTACGCGCGCACGAGCGCGCGCTGAATGACGCCATAAATTATGCGCAGTAACGATGCGCCATGCAATTGAGAGGAATCACCTTAAGTATCATTGTCGTCATTAAAAGCACTAACGATGTCCTTCTTCTTTCTTTGTCCTTCGATTCTTTTTGCTTTCATTTTCGCCTTGAAATTTCTCCACTCGGCCGCCATTTTGCTTGTTGTACTGCACGTGGAGTTCTCATCATGCAAAGCATCCAGGTATACCATGATGGCCCAAGGCTAGTGCAAAAATTCATTTTACTGACTTTTAATTTAGTCCAGCTGCTAACAACCAAAAAATGGTCGAATTGTTCTTTTTATGATAAGAGCATGAAACTTTGCCGGATTGCTGATATAATATCCCTATGAAGAACATTTTCAGATATGGAGCCAGCCCAAATTAGGTACCGGAGCTTCGTGCTGCGCATGTCCCAAATCACGACTGTATTAAAACGAGGCTCATACATATAATCTGACAATTTGCAGTATTTTTGTATTCTAGGCAAGCGCTTTATGTTCATTAAGAGACTAACAGGTTCTGTGTCACTCAGAGTGTTATGTGCAGTCATGTGATATGTCACGTGACCAGTCACATGACTAGTTATCTATTTTTGAAGGACAAGAGGTTTCCACTCTGACTTCAAATCCTCGTAACTTTAATAATATCCAAGAAAATACCGGCACCAAAAATTTTGTGCATTTTCCTTTAATTTATCTGGCAACAACTCGGTGTGACTTCCCTTTGTCCAAGGAATTTGATGTTTCCATGGTAACGGTATCTTTACAGACACGTAAAACTAAAATGATTGACTGTGTAAAATAAAATACTAGAAAAAAAATTATATAAAATGATAAACGTAATAACAAAAATTAACTAATATGTTTCTTCGCGGATGTTAAGATCTTCAGGATCAATTGTTCTGCCTTTTGAAATTAAAAAAGCTTCCCTGGTCTTATGGATTGAGTCTCTGTTAGAAAATATTTTCTAATGGGCATTAATTGCGTGTCGTTAGCAGTGTGGTTAGGAGAGGAGAGGAAATGTTTCGCGACTGTGGTAGGTTTATATTTGGTGTTATGGTTATCTATGGTACGGGGCGGTGTTCATTAAATCGGTCTTTTAAACGTCGTTTAGTCTCTCCTATGCATTGTAAAAACATTGAATCATGTAGATGAAGTTTTTAGTGTCACAGGTCAGGTTAGATTTAATATAGCGCGTTTCACTTGTAGAAGAGAAAGTATAGCTTGTGAGTCCATCTGAAATGTAGGGACAAGTGGCCACACTCCTCAAAACTTTTAAAAATATTATTAGGCGTTGCTCTATACGTCTATGTTCTAGCGCATTCACACCCACCATCGCAAGAATTGACTCATAATTAGTGATATTTTTTGCTCGAAGTACCTAATAATTAGCGTTAATTACAATATTCAAAATGCGATTTCATTGTAATCTCGTGAAACTGATTTCAGTTGATGTTAAATAACCTATATCATGGATTGGAGGTATTGCATCATCTTCCAAAAGCCGACGATAGAACATTTACAGTGTCCTGCGAGTTCAAAAAGAAATGACAGTGGTGTCGGTTACAGGTCCTTCGCAAATAGTATCAAGGAATTTAACAGTCTTGGAATGTTGCCATTGGACATTAACATTGACTTGTTCGATGAAGGCACAGAAATCGAGCAAACACTAGTTAATCATAAGGCGTTGTGGCACGAATACTCTAGAGATCGTTTCAGTAACACAAAGTTAAATCGTGCAAAGAAGAGAAAGTTAGCTGAAGTGTCAATGGATGAAGCTGGTATCCCTGTTAAGTCAAGGCCATCCAGTATTAAAGCAGATAGTACTAAAGATCACTGCTTTTTCTGTGAACAACCTGGCAACCAATCGAATCTTCATCAAGCTGAAATCCTTAACGTTGACAAGAAGGTTAGAGATTGCACTGTTCTCTTGAATGATGGGAAGCTGATAGCTAAGTTGTCCGTTGGCGATATAGTGGCATTGGAAGCTAAATACCACACAGCATGTCTTGTTTCTTTGTACAATCGGGCAAGAAATCAAAGGTCGGCCACTTTGAAGGAGTCGAACCACAATCTCTGAATTAGATGAGGTTGCTTTTGCCCAGGCGGTCTCTTATATCGACGAGAATCTAGAAGGAGTTGAAGACGTCCCTGTGTTAAAAATGAGCGAACTGGCAAAATTATTTGCCTCAAAGCTGGACGAACAAGAGATCCAGCGTGGACGGATCAATACTTCCAGATTAAAGGAGAAAATCTTTTCACTTTTCCAGATCTTACAGCTGTAACCCAAGGAAGAGATGTTCTGGTTCTGAAGGAGGATATTGGAGAGATGATAAAACGAGCGAAAGAGAAAGATTCTGGGGCGTGCCACCTGGCCAAGGCTGCAAATATTGTCAGAAGAGACATGTTAAGGGCAAAGAACACATTTAGGGGAACATTCCAACGAAGCTGCCAGAAGGATGCAATTCCAGTGTCTCTTAAGATTCTCATTGACATGATTCTTAAGGGTTCTTCAGTCAACAAGGAAACAGCTGCCGCCACCGCTGACACAAATCCTAATCAGGCATCCTTTACAATCTCACAGCTACTCATGTTCAACAGTATCTCATGCGTTCGTGATCGAAAAGAGCCATCTCACACCCATCACACAAGAGACAGAGAGTGTTCCCTCCCCATTTACGCAGCTCTAAAAATCCATGGAGCAACAAGGGACAGATCTCTGATGCCTTCTTTAAACTAGGAATGTGTATCTCTTACGACAGGGTACTGTCTATTTCGACAGACATAGCTAACAGTGTCCTCTTGAGAGGGCGGCAGTCGTATGTCCATCCAAGTTGCGTAAAGGATTGTTTACTTCAGCAGCAGTGAATAATATTGACCACAATTCTAGTTCGACCACATCCCAAGACTCATTCCAGGGCACTGCTATCTCTCTTGCCCAACATCCACCTTCTGAAGAAAAAAGTGGTGAAAGGAACATTGACACATTTGATCTGTCCCAGTGCAGCAGTTATAAGAAAGTGGTTCAACTTCCATCATACTACCGTGATGTACCTCCTGTAACAGTACCTTCAACTGAACTTTGTGCTCCAAACGTATCTGGAAGGATTAAATTTCATCCAATCACAGCAGATCGTGGAGAGGAAGAGGAGAAAGACTGGTTGGAGAACGTAAATGAACTGCTCTGTAGGGGAGAACACAACCAACATGGAACAGTGTCTTGGGCAGCATACCGTGCCTTGTAAGCTACCCCAACACTCCATCAGCCAGCAATCATCGCTCTTCTTCCTATGTTTGTAGAAAACGCCCATTCACTAACGATGATCAAACATTCCATGGATGTTATCAGGGCTGCAGTGCACCAGGTGAATACAGCTCAGATTCCGGTAATTGCCTTTGATCAGCCCTTCTTTGCGCTGATCAAGCTGATCCAGTGGAGCTTTGCCGGTACTCATGGTGAAGATCACTTTGTAGTGATGCTTGTTGGGCTTCGCTTTTAAAATGACAGCCCAATGGTAGCGGATGGACGAAGGTTCTATCTACGGCAGGTGTAGCAACTCAAGGCGTGGTTGATTCGCTTATCACCGCAAGCCACCTCACAAGAACAAGACACGCTCATCAAGTAACAGCTGCCAGTCGTCACCTTCTGCAGCAGAAGGCCTACCAGGGATACGTCTCCACAGTTACTGTAAGAAATGGTCAAGAAGTAAGGTTGTTTGATGAGTGGAAAGAAGAGATGTCAAAGACGTTCCCACTGTTTCTTTACTTGGATCAAGCTCTCCATTTAGAGATTTGCTGTCTGCAACTTACCCGGGCTGTCAGAGAAGCTGACTTTGCTCTCTACATTCATGCCCTGATCAAGATTATCCCTTGGATGTTTGCACTGGACCAGACCAATTACGCAAGGTGGCTTTCTTTTCACATCCGGGGCATTTGTGCGCTTCCTGTCAAACATCGAGATGTGTTCCAAAAGTTTTGCGATGGCTCATTCATGGTACACAAGACAGAGAGGCTATTCTCGGCTATCGCTCTAGATCAAGCGCATGAGCAGCTGAATTCCGAAGTAAAGGGACAAGGAGGAGCAGAGGGATTAAGAGAGAATTCTGCAGCGCTTGGAAGATGGATGGTAGGTGGGCCGGAAGTTGCACGGATGACCAAAGAGTTTGAAGATTCAACGCCAGCAGCAAAATATCAACATCATGGGCAAACACCAGCTACACAAGCCACTTTCGCGAAAGGTGTCTTGAACTTTGTCTAATCATTCGAAGTGAAAAGAGTAAAGAGCTGATAGCGGTTCACACAAAGGATGTCGCCAACGAGACCATCGTAAACACTGCACAGAATATTATGAAAGGTGTTCGTCATCGTGGTTTCAAATGATAGCTGAGTTAATCTTTTGTCTCACGATTGAGTCACAAAGATGTGGATCGCAGAATGTTGTCTTCATCGGGGAGGCCCAATTTAATACATTTGTTCAGGAACGGTTTATCGAAAGAAGTAAGCCAGTGACAGAGACCATTAAAAAGAACAAGTTGCCTACGTTCATCACTTCAAGCAAGAAAGCAACGTCCATGGATAACGAAAAGATTGGAGTTCTCAAAGAGGACTGTGCCTTTTTCTCTAGACTTTATATTGCATGCCAGAGTCGTGATGGAAATTTGGAAGAGTTTTTCATGCTTGAAAACCAGCCGTGGCCACCCTCCCTTTCTCGCATGGGTCACCTAATAGAAGGACAGAAGGCAGATCATGTCAAGTGTCTCAAGACCGTCGCTCTCAGTACCCCAGAGACAGAACAGCCAAATCCAGATGCAATCATATTGGATGGAACAGTCATCGTCCAGATTCTGTGCCCTGAAACGGTACGTACTTTTGAAGGGTACTAAAAAACAGTGTTTGGTCCCTACATTGCAAAACAGCTCCGGTCTGTGAAGCGAGTAGATCTGGTGTGGGACGTCTATCGAGAGGGCTCACTGAAGAATAATAATAATAATAATAATAATAATAATAATAATAATAATAATAATAATAACGATTTATTAGTAGTACTTCCACAAGGTGGCTCTTCGCCTACTAATTACAAATCTCAAATCAAATCAAATTAAATCAAAGTTGGTTTTGAGGAGAGGGGAAAACCGGAGTACCCGGAGAAAAACCTCTCGGAGCAGAGTAGAGAACCAACAAACTCAGCCCACATATGACACCGAATCCGGGAATCGAACCCGGGACACATTGGTGGAAGGCGAGTGCTCTCACCACTACGCCAACCCTGCTCCCCAAGAAAAGAAGAAAGCAACGCGCGAAAGAAGAGGCACGGGTCAACGCCGTCGCCAACGCGAATCCTCACAGACTGGAAAGGCTTCCTTCGAAATGACAAGAATAAGAATGAGCTGTTTCTACTATTAGCAAGCTATGTTGTATCAATGGCGAAACCTGATGACAAGGAGTTGTATACCACTTCTGGAGAGAATGTCTTGTCATCCACCAACATAATGAACCTGACTAACATAGCGCCATGTTGCCATGAAGAGGCAGACACGCGACTGATGGTACACGTCTTGGATACCAGTCTCAGTGGTCATTGAAGAATTATGATTAGGACTAATGACACAGACGTGGTTTTTTTAGCCGTATCCATTGCAAGCACCATCACATCAGAAGAACTGTGGGTTGCATATAGTACAGGAAAACACCTGCAGAACATTGCTGTCCATACCATTGCCTCTGCGTTAGGGCGCGGGAGAGCTTCAGTTTTACCCATTTTCCACGCCCTTATCGGATGTGACAGTTTCCTTCTTTGCGGGAAGAGGCAAGAAGTCAGCATGGGACATCTGGAGTGTATTCCCCGTGCTTACAGCTACACTGCTAACCCTATCCTCGTTACCTGAAGTAGTGGACGATGCTTGCTTGACTGTGATTGAGCGTTTTGTCATTCTCTTTTACGACCGCACAAGTAATCTAACAAAGGTTAATGAAGCGAGAAAAGAGCTCTTCACTGAGAAGTCTAGCACTTTGGAAAAACTCCCTCCAACCCAAGAGGCACTCCTACAGCACACCAAACGTTCAGTGTATCAGGGTGGGCACATTTGGGCCCAAACACTTGTAACGCAACCAATTCTTCCAAGCCCTTACGAATGGGGATGGCAACATGATGACAAGTCTTGGACTCCAGTGTGGATGACACTGCCGCAGATGAAAGACACGTGCTGCGAACTCATCCGCTGCAGCTGCAAGACTGCATGCACAGGTCGTTGTAAGTGTGTAAAGGCGAGCTTGGATTGCACAGACTTGTGAAACTAGAGTGGTAACTGTAACTAAAGACGCTTTATTTGCATGTAAGTGGTAGGTGCCACTTCTGAAAAGCATTTATCTATTGAACTACTGTAGAATAGCGTAATCTCTGCGGCTTAAATATGACAAAAGTAGATTTTGCAACTACTTGAGGAACTGATCCAGTCAGTGATTAAGTGAGTAGTGGGATGAAGCCAATTAATGCTGAAAGAGTTTTGATTAAACGGCATCAAAAATTTGAACTGAGTTTTTGCCTCTATTCACGAACATGCACTGATTTTTGTCATCAAGTATTTATCATGCTATTGGATTTATCTTTAGTCTTTATAAGAGTAAACCATAACGAGTAATGATGGCCTGGTAAAATTACCACATTAAATATCGTATATGTTAAAACATATGTATAGAAATCGGTTATTTGCCGGAGCCTCGTTTTCATGCATTCGTGCTTTGGGACATACGCAGCACAAAGGTTTAGCAGCCAAATGAGGCTAGCTTCTTACCTTGGAGATGTATGTAATCTGGCAAAGTTTCATACTTTTCCCCAAAACCCAAACTATTTCATTAATTAATTTATTAACAGCTGGACCTTCCAGGACAAGTCATGTGACAGATCACGTGATTGACAGGTCACATGAATGAAGTAAACTATTGCACATGCTGACACAACCACATTTGAAAGTCAAAAGTGGACATATAGAAACTACACTGCAAAATACGATTATTTGTCTGAGCCTCGTTTTCATACTGTCGTGATTTGGGACATGCGCAGCACGAAACTCCGGTACCTAATTTGGGCTGGCTCCATATCTGAAAATCATCGTCACAGGGATGTAAGTAATCTGGCAAAGTTCGTGCTTTTATCAAAAAGTGGACAATTTTGGTTATTAGCAGCTGGACTATTTTATGTTTTTCTTCTTGGTCTGATAGCCCTAGGCTGATGCAAAATTTCATTTCACTCTTCTTTTTGTTTTGTTTTTTATTTCATTTTTATCTTAGTCTGATAGCCCTAGGCTCATACCAAATTTTACTTCTGTTTTTCTTTTCATTGCATTTTTCTTTACTTTTGGGTGCTGTTTTCATTTCACTTTCATTTAAGTTTCTTTTTATTTCATTTGATTTTTGATTTTCAACGTTTGATTTACGTATTAATTCCTTATCTTTTGCTTTACATTTTCATTGAAACATCTGTTCATTGTAGAAGATTTTTTGTAATTTCGAGTGATAGCTACAGGCCACCAGATCGGTACAATATGTGTTGGGTACTTTATGTGTCCTCATACACCACGGGCGTATGGAAAAGCTGGAATCCGGAAAGCCGGAAAGCCGGAATCCGGAAAGCCAGAAAGCCGGAAAGCCGGAAAGCCGGAAAGGCCGAATTCCGGAATGCCGGAAAGTGTCGGAAAACCGGATAGTGCTAGTCAGAGAAGAAAAATTAATTTGAGCGAAATAGAATAGAATTAACAGGAAAACAGTTTTTCTTTTATAATTTTGATCTATAAAGGTCATACCCAGCTCCCGAAATTTTTATTACTCAATTTGTTTTGAAAGGCGGCGAAACAATTTCCTGCAATTTTCATAATCATGCGGAATTTCGTCTTCAAGCGCCAACCAGAGATTATGTAGCTGCGCTCTAAAAGAATTGTATTATTATTATTATTATTATTATTATTATTATTATTATTATTATTATTATTATTATTATTATTTCCAAGGCTTCGTAGCAGCACGAAGTAAGAAATCGCTTTAATGAACCACACGATATTTTTGAAGTTCATTTTTTAATGAAAACATGTTTCGGATGAGACATCATCCATCGTCAGTTGTACAGTAAAGAATAAAATGAAAATGCGCAATAAATAGTGTAACAGAGTGAGATATTAACAAGAATAATTAAGGGTCCTTAATTTATCTCTTTCTTATTAATTACTCTCCTTTCTCAGCATAAATAGTTTTTTTACCCTTAATTATTCTTGTTAATATCTCACTCTGTTACACTATTTATTGCTCATTTTCATTTTATTCTTTACTGTACAACTGACGATGGATGATGTCTCATCCGAAACATGTTTTCATTAAAAAATTAAATGAACTTCAAAAATATCGTGTGGTTTATTATTATTATTATTATTATTATTATTATTATTATTTATTATTATTATTATTATTATTATTAACCACCAAACCGCGTTTTGGCTTCGATCAATCAAATTCTCAACATTTGCATATGCACGAAAACTTTCCGAGCATTCCCAAAGTGGCAGATGCTTGCGAGAAATTAGTCTTTCGGTTAAAAACGGATTGTATTTGCTTGTTAGTTCTTTTTTAGTGCTCAAATGTTGTGGTTAAAGCCGAAGGGCACAATTGTTGTTATGAAGTAAACTTCTCGCCGACGCCCCCTTTTGACCGGGAAATAACTTTCAAAACGTTGTAAGTTTATTCAGGGTTTAGGACATTTAGCAATACCGCGAGTCGGAGTGGTTTTCTTCGTTTCAGTTCTATTCGGGACGAAACAAATCCATTTACATTGTTCCCAACGGGAACTCGCCATAAGAAAAGCACGCAAGACAAGATTCGGCGAATTGCCTAGACTGATCATCTTCATTGTCGACTATTTGTGTTTCTTCTGAGTCGAAAAGTTCGATGAATAGCTCCTCAAATGAACTCTCGGATTGATCATCCTACGAATCTGCAGACTTATACGCCGTGCTTGAAACTGCTTTGGGCTACTCATCGTTCGTCACCTCTCGTTAGTAGTCGGAAGCCGCCGGAAATTTGGTTGACGGAAGCGAAAAACGCAGTTGCGACTTCGCGTGTTATTGAAGAGGCCTTCCAAGAGGTGGTCTGGTGTCGCTTTGTCGCTCGTTTACGACCCCGGCTGTCGCTTGTTTCGCTAGGGAAAAATGTCGCTTTCGCAAAGAAAACAAAGAGGAATGGAAAGTGAATTGTCGCTGTCGCAAATTTTCGCGCGTTTTTTGCCAACTCCAGAGTTGGCGTAGTGGTGAGAGCGCTCGCCTTCCATCGATGTGTCCCGGGTTCGATTCCCGGACTCGGCGTCATAAGTGGGCTGAGTTTGTTGGTTCTCTACTCTGCTCCGAGAGGTTTTTCTCCGGGTACTCCGGTTTTCCCCTCTCCCCAAAAACCAACATTTGATTTCATTTGATTTATCTAGAGTTGATTTGATTTAGTCTCCCTAATTAGTAGAGCATCTGTGCTGGGCTAAATACATTATTATTATTATTATTATTATTATTATTATTATTATTATTATTACACGTGAAGCAAACGTTGAAAAATAAATGCGTGCATTATGAAATTAAATTGTTTCGCCGCTGTGGAAAAAAAAATGAGTAACAAAACTAAAATCTCGGGAGCTGGAGTGCTGCAGGGTGTGCGACCTTTATAAAATAAAATTTTAAAAGAAACACGGTTTTCTTTTTAATTCTATTCTATTCCGCTCAAACTTAATTTTCCTTTCCTGACTAGCACTATCCGGTTTTTTGACACTTTCCTTTTCGGCATTCCGGTTTTCCGGCTTCCCGGCTTTCCGGCTTTTCGGCATTCCGGCTTTCCGGCATTCCGGCATTCCAGCATTCTGGCATTCTGGCATTCTGGCATTCCGGCTTTCCGGCTTTCCGTTATTCAGGATTACGTCTTTCCGGATTCCAGCTTTTCGATAGGCCCTACGGATTCCGCCTTTCCGGATTCCTGCTTTTCCATACGCCCTAGGCCACGCAAATGTCGGCATTGCAAAATACACCTGCCGGCGGTCTGCTGGCGTACACCTTTTCTTAGTCTATCATGAGTAGTTTAGAGGATCATATGGCAGGTTTAACCTTCAGTCAATCCGCAGGAGATGTATCGCCCAACCAAGAGCTTTCTGGCTGCAACACAACAAGTGGCTCAATGTCACATTTGGATTTGTTTATTCGAGATCTAGATTGTGAATTTGGAAAGTTGCCTTATTGCCAAGAAGTCACAGACATTCAAACGGGGGTTGAAAACGTTCTCAAAGCTCTGCTTCTGGAAGTTGAGAAGGAGAATCCTTTCTACAAGACAACACTTATTAACAGTGGCAGCTATTACGAAGGAACGAAAGTTGTAATGCCGAATGAGTTCGACTATTTTGTTCAGCTGGACAACTTCTCTCAAGCCGAAGATATCCGATATGAGGAGCTGCCCTATTCCACGATGATTGTTTTACCTAGCGAATCGGGTTTCACAAAATTCAGACAACCAACACCCGAACCAAACCCTTTTCGTTATGATTTCGATTGGAAGAAAGGAGTAAAGGCTCCATTTGTTGACTCCTTGGAAAAGAAATTGAAAAATGGATTTGAGGCATTTGGCATAAACGTTTTGCCAAGTAAACAATCGTTGTACAGGCATGGTCCAGCTTACAGTTTAGTGCTCCAGTGGAAAGGTGGATCGCGTTACAAAGGGATGGAAATCTCAGTTGATTTGTCCTTAGCTGTTAAGATAAACTCTCTTCCTTCAACCATTGATGTAGATTTTGAGACGTCAGCCGGAAAAGTGGTTAAAACCTTATTGGATGCTTCTCCCTATTACTTTGCGATAAGTACATACAGGGAGAGGCAGTTGAAGATTCCACCTTCAAATTTGTTAAATGAATTCGAGGAGGCAAATGCTCGCGCTTCAGCGAAGAGAAGTGCCTCCAGCCACTGCGAGCCAAGTAGTCAATTCACAGTGAGGAAACCAGCTGACTGTCTTCTGCGTGCTTCCCAGTCGTGTCTTGAACAGTCACTTTTCCAACATTTTGGAGCAGATAGTGGACAAGGTGTGTGTCTTAGGGTGCTGAAGATTTTGCGTGACTTGACACGTCCACCTGGAGTTGCATTATTGGACATTAAATTTCATTCAAGTACACTCATTGACAACTTTGTCACTGAATTTTGTGGTTCTAGGTTATCATCTGAGTCGTCTTTCCGTTGGATTTTTGATGCTTATCACTTGTCAGGGTCTTTCATCAATGAAGGGAGGAAGAACAGTAGCAGATGGATTTCTTCATATGCTCTCAAAACTGTTGTTCTGTTTGAATGGATGAAAAATCCAGACCCTGAAGAATGGACTGCTAGTAATCTGGGTAAACGTCTTTTAAACATGATTGAAAACCTTCTTCGGTGTTTGAAATGCAAAGGGATGAGAAGCTTTTTCTACAAAGACTACAATGTGTTACCAAGTCATGACAAAGAGTTTGGTGCCTCTTTGCCAGATGCTATTAACAGGGTAACCATCATTCACAGATATTTGTTGGCCGTAAGAAGTGAGCATAATTACAGTAATTGTCTTAAACGTTGCATTAAAAATTTCAAGAACAAGGTGAAGCTGAATTGTCAAAAAATGAAGTTGGCGATATTCCTGCACAAAGCACTGGGGTGCATTTTTCGTGATGCGATACAAAAGGTGGAAGTAGGACCAACAGCAGAGTCTTCATCCTTAGGTTGCCACACTGTGCCACTCACACCTTCACTTGATGGTGACCGTTCTCCCTTTCTAGATGCAGATGCTGTTATCAACATTTACATTCAAGCTTTTCTTGATGAAATTGCTCTGCATGAGAATTTAGTTCTCACAGTACTTGAAAATGAAGCTGAAGTGAAGTCAACTTGCGTGAAGCAAGCAGAAGAGCTTTTCAAGGACATCACTTGCAGTAGAATGAAAGGACTTGACGATTTACCCAACTACAGCCTTGGCACACACGACATCACCAGAAAACCTGAAGAACTGCTAAATTTGTTGAAGTTCTTTTGTGATAATTTTAAAAATGATCTGGAAAGTCTGAAGTGTCAACTTATGGACTTAAAGTAATATCATAAATTGTAGACTCTATTGTAGGCTTGTAGACAAGGATGACAGGGGTCAATAGTTTACCCAGCTAAAGCCTTTGGACACAAGCTGTTGCTAGTATACCTGAAGGTTAAGAACTACTAAACCTGTTACAATTGCTCTGTGAGAATTAAAAAAAAAAGATCTGGAAAAGTTAAATTCTTAAAAAAATTGCAGGCTAGTAGTAGATTAAAAAGACCTGACAATGTACCTACCTACAGCCTTTGGACAGAGGACATTGCTAGTAAACCTGAAGAACTGCTATAACTTGTTGAAAATGCTCCGATCTTGAAACTTTGAAGAGCAAAGTTAATTACTTAAAATAATTGCAGAGATTGACACATACAGGTGTAACTCCATAGATTAACAGAAAAGTGGCTTTGTCAGTGGTGTCATTATTCCAGATCAAAGCCAAGTTTGTGAAAATGCACCCATTTGGTGGCTTGTGTAAATATAGATACTAATTCCAACTGGCCAAAATGTAGGAATCACTCAAAATGGATGAACTCAGAGTTGTCACTCATCAAGATAAATACATAATTCACTAACAACAAGTGAGAAAAGGCTAGTGGAAAAGTCTCCTAAATTTTTTTTAATGAAAAGTGTCTGATTTTTTATATGTGGCCTTCAATTTGCTTGATTAACTGCAATGCCTTGGGGGTTTTTTCCTTGCCAATTTGTACTTTATTTTCAAGAAAAACGAAGCCAAAATATCAAAGAATCATGGAATTGGTGCAAAGAAGCCGAACAAAAGCCATATTCAACAATTTACACAATAAAGTATCTTCATTGCAGGTATGAATAGCACATGGGCTACGTGAGTACTTTTATGGCCATTGACCCAGTAAGAGATCACAAACCTGTCTCCATAAACTATCCAAGACACATCCTTGGGCAAAAAAGCTAGCACTAATGATGCTACGAAAATAAATAGTTCATAGACTTTTTTAAAACAACAACCATGAAACTCTTCTGCAAACTAACTGTTTAGCCAAAAACAGAATTTCCTGACTTTTCCGTCACTCTCTGGTACACTTTAGAATTGTGCTGCCTTGAAGCAGAATTCAAACTTAACCCTACCTTAAAAAAAATGGCAAGCTCTGAGTTCCCAACTTTAAACACAAGATCCCTCTGTTCAATTAAGTTAGCAGTGAACTTTGATTTGTATAAAAATGTATGGATACTGTAAAAAGTAATTAAGTTGTCTTTCTGACTGTCAGTCAATTCTACAGACAAGTTTTTGTTGTAAAATACTGATATTTATTTCTGAATGTAATGTTTGTGACCAGGAACTTTGTGTTCTGTGTTTTAATACCGAGTTCTTTAACAAACTATTACCTGTACACAATGTATTTACATACTGATACATTTTTACAGTGCCATAGCAAATTTGTATTGTTGCTCCTTGTATATATTAAAACTGTTTTCAATCACCATTTGCTTAGATCAGAAAAAATGAAAGCATTTCACTGTTCCTGTGGAGTAATAAGAATGTGCTCTCTAATAGCTGGAAAAGGAGATTGTCATAAATCAACACTACAAGGTTTCTAGCTTGCTCAAAATTTCCATTCAGTGATTTGAACCTGGAACAGTCTGGCAAGTAAAACCCCATGATGAGTAAGACAAAATTCTGAAAAGACAACCCTTGGGATGACATTTGGGAGTGTAGTGGAAAGAGGTATCCATTTACATTGTAAAAGGTGTCAATTAACATTAGATTAATTAGTTAAGAACTTTTAACATAGTGATTCAACAACCAATATGGTTGTAAAGTCTCATTTGACCGAGAGGGCCACACGATAATAATTAGCTCAGGATCATTTCATACCAGTCAAGCACATTAGCAAGGCCTTCCAAGGGGTGGTCTGGTGTTGCTTTGTCACTCGTTTACAACTCTTTATACCATGCCATAGAAAATACAGCCAATCAGAATGCAAGAAAGCTGTTGTATATTCGTCAGTATTCCACCAAACCTTCCCATTGATCAGTGCAATTCAACAGTATCACACCCAACCTTCCCATCGTGCGTTGAGATTGTTTTTAGTGCTTGAAAATTTGTACGAATTTTGCCACCGTTTGACTGTAATAACTTTATTTCACATTAACATTTTATTATTAATTTTGTAATTTGGTCATGAATTCTAATTTACAACTGCTGTCAAGACGGTGGACATTAGGAAGCCATTTCAAAACCATTCAAGTCTGCGTGTTTCTTGCATTGATTATGCTGGCCTTGCTGGCCACTGTGTTTTCTATGGCATGGTGTAAAATAGTTATGCACCCCTTTCTCGTGGTATACCGTGGAATATCCCGCTCGTCACTTGTATTTTCTCGATTTACACACTTGCCTAAAGGTAAGTGTGTATACTGAGAAAATACAAGTGACTCGTTGGATGTTCCACAGCATACCACTCGAAAGTGTTGCATAACTAGTATATATCTCACTTGTTTTGTTAGGGACAAAATGTCATTGCTGCAAAGAAAACAAAGAGGAATGGAAAGTGAATTGTTCCTATCAAACTGTCATGCTTTTCTGCAACTTTCTGCTCATTTGTCGGTGTTTTGAGAGTGGATTATCTCCTGTTATTGGAGCCATGCCGCTTGTCGCTTCTTCCCCTTGGAAGGCCACAATAGTCAGTGCACTATATCACCAATAAAATGTTGCCACTTGTCCCCACCCAACCCAGCTGAACCCTGTTATTTCTACCATTTGGAGGCCATAGAAATGTGGCTGTATTCAAAAAGACGTTTTCTTTCTTTTAAGAAATAAATTTCATTCTATCTAAAACTGATAAAACATGCCTAGTCCAAGTAAAAATTAATGGTTTAGATTTGTTTAATTAATTCCTTGAAATGCTTTGAATTTGTCTACTCTGAAAATGAGGTTGCTCTTGTGACAACACTGATTAAAATGAAAGAGAAAGAGCAAACAAGGATCATAAGTTAGACAAAAAGAAAAAGTGTTTAAAAGCCTAAGAAAATCAGCACAAGAAATATGCTGCATTTAAGTGAATTAAAAGAAAAATAATTGATGGCTCTGAGCAAAAAGGACAAAGGTGACCACCTGGTCTTAGAATCCAAGTATTGCTTAATTCACTCATGATCATCTTTTGACCTAAAGATTGGTTATGGTTTTGGAATTAGCAAATGAATGCAGTTCTGCATTACATTTTTGTACCCTAAATGATTGAAAAACTTAGATTATGGCCTTTCCAGAACACAAAGAACGGAAACAAAAGAGGTTGATTTCCTTTGTTTGGATTTAGAGAGAGAGAAAAGAAATGATTCATCCATCACTTCAGTTGGTTCAGAGGCTACAAAATAATTTGTTGAGCACAGGCCTTCACATCACAAAAAAGTAGAAATGGTTCTACCATGATTATTACCAGTTAGTACAGTCATGTATACCAAAGTAGAATGAATTCAGAGAAATGTGGATTTTAAGGCCAAATCACCATGTATTCCTTTTTTGTACCACCCAGTGTAACAATTTAATGAACTGTTCATGCAATAGAATACTAGAAAAGGAGTAAACAAAAATATTTATGGCTCCTATAACAAAGTACATTTGCAAACTTCCATAGCAATTTTATCAGTCCACCATAAAAGTGTCAAGCTGCATAATGTTGGTAATAAATACATATTTTTCCCAAAAAAATAAGTTGTAAACAGGAAGATTTTGGAACCAAAGTTAAAAAAGATTGCATGATGCCAGGAGCAGTCAGCACCACAGAAAATAAAAGGAATGTTACTGAAGTCCTTACTCACTCTTTCATACTTAATCATTTAATTTTATATACCACAGACAATTCAATTTCGTTTCCCACAGGTTATGTCATACAGTAGAAAACAAACTTAAAGTAAAAGTTAATTGCAAGTGATTTGTATGTGTTTCTTTAGATCTTTAATCAATTGAAGAGTTTAAATGAACTCTGATTCTCTAACAATAACCTAGCCTGTGTCATAGACGTAAACTAACCCAGTTAATTAGTAAGTCTGTGAAGCAGTGCCAAATTCCCTGTTCTGGGTACCAGAATTTCAGTACACACTACTGATGATTGGCCATCAACAAAAGGTTTTTGCTGATGTGCCAATCATAGTGCGTACAGTGTGTACTCAAATTCTGGTACACAGAACAAGGAATTCGACACTGCTTTAATTTGCAGACATTACTAACCAGGGTTAGATAAAATCAGTCTGTGACGTAGGCGAACAATAACCTTGGAACTCCTCAAATTCTCGTTGGATGCCCTTACTCCTCAGCTCTAAAAATAAAAAATGTAAATATATAATTTAATATGTAATAATTATTCTCTCAGAAAACAATTGAGGTTTTTGTCCTATTTGTTGAGATGGATGAGGCATGAAGAGGGTTTGTTGCTAAAATTTTGATTGGCAGGTCCCATGTCATGGTTTCCACATCAACATCAGATGGGCCTTGCCATGTAGCAATGTCAGTATGTGGACTTGTCAGTTGAACAGGACTTGCCCCTGCGGGTAACGGCGATGATGCCAGCATAAATTCAAAGTGAAGTCTCCATTTTAACCAAACTGTTGAAAAGAAAAAATAATTAAAACAAAGTCAGTGCTAACAGTAACAAATTTTTAATTGAGAACCAATAATAATAATAAATGGTAATAATAATAATCTTTATTTTCTGTTGTCAATGTATACATTTTTTTTATTACAATCTAGAAAATTTACAAAATGTGTTAATCTAAATTAAACTAAATAAAAACAATGGCCAAGCTAGGAAGCTTGTTTCAATATTAGATCATTTTACAGTTGCATGTCGAGTGGCCTGGCCTATGAATGGAAATGAGGCTGGCAGTGACCTTGTTTTGATACAGTCCTCACCGTTTTTCTCATGTAAATTGTGTTGTTCTTATGCTAACCAGACCACATTTGCATGAGAAATAAAGACAGAGAGGTTAGTATCAAGACAAGGTCACCTCCAGCCTCGCTTCCACTCAAAGGCCAGGTCACTGAACACACAACTGTAAAATGGTCTATTCTCTTGGTGGATGTCAATGATCACAAAGGTTTGTTAGTTCAGAGCCTTCATTCAGAGCCTTCGTAACTGCACCCTGATGATTCAGGTTTGAGATTTCTTTGTGTTACCGGGACTACTCTACTATTGGAAGCCATCACAAAATCCTTATCTTAATTATTTCCCCCTTGGCTTCCTTTTTTGCCCTAATACTGAGTATTAGAGGTAAGAAGCCCAAGCCTAAGCTCTATGGCCATAACTTTAGGGACTAAAACATTGCTGAGCAATTATAATCTTTTTTAAGAAATAAGATACTGAGCCCTTATAAAGATTGGTAACATTGTTTCTAAATACCAATAATTTAAAAAGTATCAATTAACATCTTTTACAAAAATTAATCAGTCCTGTAAAATCTGTTTTAACAAATAAAATAAATCAAAACTTGGTGAAGCATGATCATCTGAGTGATTGTACAGGTGTAGTCCTAAGAACAACTGTTTGTGGTACATGTAACACTGACTGACTGATGTTTCAACAACCAGAGCAGATGTCATCATCACACTAGTGTTAAGTGAGTTAATTGACTGTGTAATGCAAGTACTTGATATAAATTCTTGGACCATTGACCTGACTGGTCAACAAAGTCGTGATGCTATTGGTTGTTTGCCAGTTAAGCAGTGTTGTTATTGCCTGTAAGAAGTGATTGGCACATTACGGTACACCTATTGTAACTGTCCATAGGTGTACAGTACTTTTAGTAATATTTGTCAGTTTATCTACTATTTGTCTGTTGACCTCATTAAGTTGTTTGCAATTTTTCAGTGGTGTCAGTATTTTTCAGCAAGTTTGATAGTATTCAGTGCTTTAAGCAAGTCCTTTAGGTGTCCCAATCCATTATGTGGTTTGTCTTTAAATAGTGTTTAGCAAATGGATATTATTGTTAATAAAACCACTTCAAATCACTTGTTTGCAGTCAATTTAAAATTTCTGCCTAAAGAATAACACTAGCACTTATACTGGTTAGCCAACACCAATAAAAGGTATCAGAAAGAGCCTTACCTAAATCAGACACAAATTCTGGACAGGCAATGTAAGGTATTGGCAAAACCAAATGAGTCTTTTTAGTGTGTAAACAGTTTTCAGAAACAGACGTGAAGGAAGAGTATGTCGCTTCAGTTGTCTGTTTGGCAGTATTTTGAAACTCCTCCGGGATATGTTCTTCACTTTGCAGAACAACTGAAAACTAAAAAAAGTATTAATTAATCTTTATTAGCAAGAAACTGGAGCAAGATCTCAAGCCAAAAGAAATCAAGCCTCCAATCGTAAATCAACAGTGCGCTGTGTATTCTTTTTCATGTGATCTGTGTGATGCGGATTATGTTGGCTACACAATCAGCGTATTGTTGAACATAAAAACTCGGTGATTGGAAAACATTTCTTGGAAGCCCATGGGGACATAAACCTGCTCAAAGAAAGCCAGTTTCGCATACTCCAAAAGTGTCAAGGAAAATTTGATTGCCTCGTCTATGAGATGCTTTTCATCAAGGAACATAGTCCAAGCTTAAACACACAAACTGATTCCATCCGTGCGAAACTTTTTACTTGAAAGAACATTCCAACACTTTGATTTCTTATGTGATTGTTCTATTGTTTTTTACTTAGTATTTAAACATTTTCTTATCACTATCATTTTGACTTGATAATGACGTTAGCTCAACATCGAAATGTCGTCGTTTTTTAAAACTTTCTTAATATGTTTTTTAAAAATATTTTATCGCAGTTTTTTATCGTTAAATGTTTTAAAAAATCGCTTCTTATTCATATAATTAGATAATTGCTCACTGAAAAAATTTATTTTAAACAGCTACAGCAAATATGTAAAGCTGCAATATTTGCCATTTTAGCTAACCATGCAGTAAACAAATAATACAGCAATGATGGACTGTAACACTTGTGGAAACTACTTGCGAAATGACAAAACTAAAACAAAATGATGCGATTTTTATATGAATAACTTATACTTCATTGTCACCTGCCTTTTTCCTGTCTTGGCAATAACACCAGTGAGCTTGTGTCATTTAAGTTTGCAAAAGAAATTGAGAGAGCAAGACAGCTTTGCACAAAAAATTGAGACTGTGAGACCCTAAAATTTGACTTTAAGTTTTGTTACTGTTACTTAGGGAAGACCATTCACCACCCACAAGGTAAACTCAACGCAACATCAAAGTCAAATTTTCTGGGAAGATCTCCTTCTCAATTTTTCACACAAAATAATATTTGCTGTGCAACCATCACACAATAATATTACTGGTTAAAATTAATTTTAAGGGTCAAGGATTCAAAGTCCAGAGTCCAGTGTACATTTTAGACTGCTGGTAAATCTGAAGTGTGACATCAATTTAAATTAATTTTAAGGGTCAAGGATTCAAAGTCCAGAGTCCAGAAGAGAAGTACTTTTCTGAGATTTATTTTATCACAAATTGCACTTGTTTTTGAGGTAAGAATATCTTTACCTTGAGACAAATGATGAGTGAATCAGAGAAGTCAAATGATCCCACAATTTCTTCGCCAATCCTGTACGCAGACTTAAAGAGACAAAATCTTCCAACAGATCCTCTGTCACTAACAATATTATATACATCTGTAGGAAGCAGAAAATAAAAAAAATCATTACATTAATGCAATTGTGTTAATACAGTAACATTATGTAACATAATGATTTACCATTGCAACATAGAAGAGGCAAGGTAGTTGGGACACTTGACTTGGGATCAATAGACCTTTCCCACATTAAAATATGTTCTGACCGCTAGTTGAAGTTGTCTCATGGTAGTTGTGGGTTCAGCTTTAAGTCCAAACTATGAACAAAATCGACACCATAAACTAAAAGCATGTAAAAAAGTATCTCTTTCAATAACTAGTGTGAAAGTTAGTTCAAAAAGATGAATATTATCAGAAAAATTAGCTTTCAAAAGCTGCAAAATTTACAAGGAATTGTATGGCTTGATGGCAATTCATACTACCAAGTTAAGCCATACATTCTTTGTGTATGGCTGTATATTTTAACACCCTTTCTCAAAAACCATTGAATCTACCACACTCAAATTTTTGAAGAGTGCTTTAAGTTCCTTCAAGTACTTTCAATTTGTGATGTGCATTTATCTCTAGCTTGTTTTTCCATTTATGGTAATGGTAATAATATTTATTTAATAATAATAATAATAATAATAATAATGTATGCCTATGGAAAAGCAAAACATGTAAACACAGATCCTCCTATTGCTTGGGACAACTAACATTTTTAACTGTATGATTCATTTGTAATAGTTGTTTCGACTGTTGTTTATTCCGTTATCCCTTACCCAAGTATTCAGCCAAGTGTTCAGCAACTACCAGTATTCATTTGGTTTTTTCCAGCTCCATCGATAACATTACTGTGCATGTAGACTTTATTTACTAGGTTCAAGCTTATATGCCAAAATGATTACTTCACAGAAAATCTATACTTACGAGAATTTCTCCTAGAAGTGATTGTCGTTAAAATATCCACCGCTATATCTAGAAAAGACATTCTTGGAGTCGAGGAATTTTCTAAAAATGGATTATTGGAGTTTTCCTGCTTGGTTAAAAAATGTTCAATTTCTCCCAAACCTGAAAAATAAATCAAGTACATGTATATAGTTTAGTTGAATTTGCAAAAGGCAAACACCCTTTTTGTCCAGAAAGACATTTTTGAAAAAGCTTTTAATTTAACTTCTTATTTGAAAATTTATGCTGACTGCAGAGAGACACTCCTTCTTAAGAGGAGCAATCACATTAATTTTTTAAAGCCAGACACCTTTCTAATGGTAACTAGACAACTCTGCAAGCTGAACAACCATCAAAGGTTGACAACTTTCTAATCTTGAGGGATATATCTCTAAGCAGCATACCTTTCTAAGGCAGTACATGTACACCTCTAGGAGCATCTCACATACATGTAGACACTTCCTAAGGTGGACACCTTCCTACAGAAGGATGGATATCAAACTTGGACACCTTTCTTAACCAAGCACCATGGTAAAACAGACACCTTTCTGTTGCTGACAACTCTCACTTAAACGATGATGCCTCTTCACAATGAATATCCAAGGCAAACACCTTTCCAAGACATACACAACACCTCTTTAAAATGGACACCTCATTCTGATGGACAACTCTCTTAGGTGGACAGCTCACTTTAAGACAGACATCTCATAAACCTTTCCCAAAAAGATATCTGTCTAAACCAGACATCTTTCCAAGGTGGGCAACTACATGTACATGCATTTAACAATTTAATTATTTGATTGTGGATTCAAGATTTCTAAATTGTGTTATAGCTGATGAGGGTGCAGCCTGAATCAGCTATCATGGATAGAAATCAAGAGCAAATAATCTAATAGTCACTTCTCCTTTGCATTTTCAAAGTGTTTGCAAGGAGGATTTAGATAATTTACTTGTTTAGTTTTGAACTGCTAGTAGATTTGTAGATTTATTCTAAAACAATTATTGTTTTAGAATAAATCTACAAATCTACTAGCAGTTCAAAACTAAACAAGTAAATTATCTAAATCCTCCTTGCAAACACTTTGAAAATGCAAAGGAGAAGTGACTGCCATTTTGTTAACAACCACTACTCACTATCTACAACAGAAATCATAGATAACAAGTACCATAGCCAATAAGAGAATGGCATTTAATGATAGAACACTAGTAGATTTATACTAAATAAAATTATATTTAGACATACACTTTTTCTAATAATATTAAGACAACCAATTTTGCAAAGAGTAGGGGACGTAATTCCCGGTGTGGTGGTCTATCTCTCATCTGATGAATGCTCAGAGATATATTAGCTGCACAAGCTACTCTAAAATCCGAAGGTAAATAAAGTAATGTATGTATCTCTGTAAAGGTGGACACCTATGCTTGGTGGACACCTTACTACAATGCTTGTCTGAGGTCAATACCTTGCTAAGATGGATACCTGTCCATAAAAGATGTGCACATGTGCACACCAAAGGCAGACATCTCTCTCTTGGGATGGGCGATACAGTCAAACCTCCATTACCCGGACCTCGATTATCCGGATTTCTCGATTATCCGTACTTGCTTAGCTGGTCCCAGTTTTACATGACCATTAATTAGCCATGTTTAAGATCTGTAGTTAAACTTCTTTCCCTTCATTTAACTAATGAAACTCCTGTTCAAACTGAATTTGCTTCACTTCAAAACACAAATCTGTACATGTTTTGAGCTCACACGCACCATACGAATGCAATGCATATCACTGAGCTCTGATTTACCTACAAATAGATGTTCTTGGTTGCTTAGTGAAATTTCACGCTCCATTTGTTCAAACATTCAGTTTTATGTTTGGTTCATTAATATCCATATTTTCAATTATCCGGACTCTCGATTATCTGGACTCTTCAGCTCAGACCCAGTGAGTCTGGATAATCGAGGTTCAAATGTACAACCCCTTCCAAGATTTTACAGCATGTTTTTGTTTGATTCCACAATAGGTCTAAGAATCCATAATTCATTCTTTACAGGGGAGGAGAGGGAGGTTGGTTTTTCAGTCCTCCCTTAGAATTCCATATTTTTCTTTGTGAAGTTATCCCCCTTCCCCCCACCCCCACCATCACCCAAAATAAAAAGGGAACAGAAAGGACAAATTAATTACCAGTCACTATGACATATCATTTAAGCTAAGCTAAATTTGAGCCAGGGGTTTGTCTGCAGTCCATCTGCAAAGTCATCTCTGTTGATGAGTTTAATTAAAAATAAATGTTTTTAATGACTTTCAGATCATCTGAATGTATAAACAAGGGTTATGAACTTCTAACAAGAATACACTACAGAAATAGGAAAAATTTTCCATAAAAAAACATGTTCACATAGAAGTTTGGAAGAGCAAATACTGGGTAACTGTACAACCATGCATGGTACACAAGAGCATAGCGAGTAGAGGGGATTGGTTAATTAAACACCAGCCAACTTTGCTGTGGATTTGGCACTGCATAGAATTATGACAGTGACCAAGTACGAACATAGACAAACTACTGTAAGATGCCAATAAGACAAAGCAGTGGTTAGAGCCAGAAAATTGTTACCTATCAGAGCGAGAATTCAGTTAAAGGAATCTTTACATCAATGACTTGTAATGTATTGTTTAAAAGCCAAAACTACACTGTGGTTCCTGTACCCTCTACTTACTATGACAAGAGTTTCCAATGATGATTCATACCAACCTTGTAGTACAAGTATCCTGATGGGCAGTCTCAGTAGTTTGGATTCTCCCTGTACTCTACTTGTGCCTACAGTAATCTTGTATGAATATTTAACTGCATGTCCTTTGAAGGACGGTGCTCCATCAAACGGTATAGTGTCACTATAAAAATCTAGAATAAAATCAGTACAATAAGTATAATTTGGTGTATTTATGTGAACATCCACTGACAGAATTTGTTGAAACATTACATTTTTATTTATTTTAAGACTGATTTGGTACTTGGCTTTCTGTTTAGACAACAAGTAGTTACCAAACCCAGTGAAATCCAGTTGTTTGATTATGAGGTATGTTGAGTTTGACTCAGCCAAACAATTTGATTAATCACTATAGGTGGGAGAGGAGTACACTGGACCAGGCTAATGTACAGCATTATATATATGTCTCTTGTATTATTGAATTGTCTTGCCCATTTATCAGTTAAGGAAAAACCTTTACAATGATTCTATAGCCTTTATGCATACAAAAATGAAGAAACATTTTTTCTGAAAGGGGTAATATTAATTAATTTAATGACATGGCCACTCTGCAGCTCATCAGCCAACCAAAAGAGCAAGTTTTAATGGCCTTCAATGCCTTACCATCTGGGGCATATATTTGTAAAAGTGGCCTTTCATTCTCTAGTTTAGCCAATAATAATTGTATCTGGCTAAATTATTTGTTCTGTTTTTGTGTTTTTACCAACAAATTTCAAAGCCCAAGTCCTTGTAATTCAACATAATTTCATTATGAAATAATTATCACTGTCTACCTTTATTACAACTCTTTCAAAACAAACAGTTTGCATGTACTCAGTCAGAAATGTAGGTGACTGAAATAAAATGATTTGTATATATCTTGTGTACCCACATCAGTCTATGTAAAAAAAGGCCCAAGTCCTTGTAATTCAACAATTTCATTATGAAATAATTATCACTGTCTACTTTTATTACAACTCTTTCAAAACAAACAGTTTGCATGTACTCAGTCAGAAATGCAGGTGACCGAAATAAAATGATTTGTATATATCTTGTGTACCCACATCAGTCTATGTAAAAAAAAGCCCAAGTCCTTGTAATTGAACATAATTTCATTATGAAATAATTATCACTGTCTACCTTTATTACAACTCTTTCAAAAGAGTTTGCATGTACTCAGTCAGAAATGCAGGTGACCGAAATAAAATGATTTGTATATACCTTGTGTACCCACATCAGTGTACATGTATGTAATATATAATGTGATTATATGCAAATTAACACAATACACAGTACATGGATTATCATTACTCTGCTTGTTTTAATGGAGACTGGGCTAAAAACAATCTAAGTTGAAAACATTTTCTAACATGCTGTTGTTTCAGCTGAAGATAATTCTGCCTGCCCAGCTGAAAGAAAAGCCCTTGATAAAAAAAAAATAATTACATGTAAGCTTAAGCTTAAGTTATACCAATTGTGATAATTGGCGTTTTATGAGTCACAAAGACTGATATTTTGTGATATTGTTTTTAACTAGCTTAGTTGCGGGACTGATGGTTACTGCCAAGATAAAACGTTCAAACAAAACAAAAAGACTTACAGTTTCTCGATTGACCGGGAGCAAGCTCCAAATCGCAAAACAATATCTTCGGGTGCGTGGACAGTAAACAACGTCCTTCTTCACCTGTTTCAAATGCGAGAG
>JAEMWC010000039.1:1500000-1602500 GCA_016490735.1 Pachyseris speciosa
AAGAACATAAGACGAGCCTTCATTGCATGAGAAGTTTCGCTTGCCGGGAAGCGTGAAATCGTGAATATTCATCGAGGCCGGAAAAGTTAAAAATCTCACCTCGGGACAACCATGTTTTAGCGTGGAAATGTCCGCAACTCCTACGAAGAATTCGAAACGGGGGAGAAAACAAAAAATGGATAGAGAATTCATCCGGTTCAAGAGCGCCTTTCGAAAATTTAATAAACCAAACTAAATCTTCAAGGCAAGAGAGTCCAGGTAAAGTGTTAGCGGATTGCTGTTGCTTGAAAGCCAAAGTTTGTCGGAGCGCGTTTGTAGAAGTTGTGGCCGAAAAATAAGAAATGCCTCGGAGTTTTATCCCGGTTTTGTTAAGACAGCTTTAACTTCCAGTAATGCCATTGCTCATTCGGCATTCGGCGACGAGCTGTGTAGACTGCAAGTAGTCTCAAAATTTCGGCGATGGATTGTGGGGCGAGCGAAAGACACGCGCGCGCGCCAAGTTCCCCTCGCGTCGCGTCTCCTCGCAACTTCGCGCGTGCGCGTGTCTTTCGCCCGCCGCACAATCCATCGCCGAAATTAGAGACTACTCGCAGTCTACGAACTGTGAGACCGTGGAGGAAATAGATATGCTACCCTGGGTGTCAGAGGTTATTTTTTTCGTTTGAAGGAGCGAAATAACGCGGCGATGTCAACTTCCAACAACGATTACCCTCTGAACGAAAACAAGGAAAAAGGCGTGCAAGAGAAGCAAGGAATTTCAGGAAAGTCGCTGCAGTTTTGTAGTATGTCAGTATGTCTTACGTATTTTTAGACTCCCAACTGCAAGGTGACAAACTCGTCGGAGGATGCCGATTTGTTATTACACTCCCACTATAACATCGATGGCCTTTCAGAAACAACTGGCAATTCATCCACCACAATAACCAAGACGTTTCAATGTAAGTTCGACGTTCGATTTTGTATGGGGTTGTATACAAAATTTTGTATTCGCATCTGCGAATATCATCATTACATTGTCATTAATAGCGTAGTTCAAAGATTTCATCTCCTGCAGTTGGTCTTCGATAATACTTAGCTATACTTTTCAGTGGCGAAATGACGAGAATCGCTGCATTACTTAGTTCATAGCCTGCATTTAGGTAACGGCCAAATTTGTGATTTCCCTGATCACTATATACGAGTTATCACGAAGAACGTATATAGACAAATAAAATAACAAATTTTGTTACCACCTGTTGGTAGCTCTCCGCACGTACAAACATTTGGTAAATCAAACTCTTCCCGTATAGTGTGTGTAAAACCGCCAATACGTCTCTACCGGTTAAAGAGCCCTTATGACTGATTCTTGTTCTGGTTTCAAAACAATGTTTCTCATACTGACGAGATTTGCAAGTTTGCGTCTGCCATCATCTTGGTTACTTTTGCTGACATTATGAAACTTACATTATTTTATAAGTTACTCATTGTCTCTCATCCAAGGGGAATTTGCGGCCGCCAGCGGCCGCAGAAATGAACAAAAGGCGGTTCTTGGAGCAGGCGTTCCTTCTCTCCTCTCCCCAATCCCCTCTCCCATTTTACCTCCCTCTCCCTCCCCTTTCTACACCTACCACGCAGGCTAAAAATTCAGGGCTACGACATCTTACGCCGCGATCGGCCATTGCATGGTAGAAATGGTGGTGGCGTCTGTGTTTACGTATGATCATGCATCAACTACCCTGTTCGAAACGATTTACATTCCCATTTACTAGAAAGTTTATCTGTAGAAATACGGAAACCTCATTCCTAAACCTGACGTGATCGCCACATGGTATAGACCTCCTCGCTCATCGCTTCAATTATTTACTCATTTTGAAATACTCGTTAGTATAATTGACTTTGAGGATGGTGAATAGATCATCATGGGCTGTCTTAATTGTAATCTGAGTCTAATCTTTTGTCAGAGCCCAGATCTAAATAATGCTATGGGTCTTGGTAATATTTTGGATAAATATTTAATCTACAGCAACTGATCGACGACCCTACTCGTGTTACTCCAACCAGTACTACCTTGCTTGACTTGATTTTTACAAATTGGCCTGAAAAATTGTTTGCAGTGGGCCATGTAGGTATCAGCGAACATAGTCTGGTGTACGCCTATTGAAAACTGTCTTTGCGGCCCGAGTCAAAAGGTGGTAACACTAATTGTATCTATTAACCAGAATATGAACTGTAGTGACCATGAGATGATTTCCAAAACAGTTGCCCTGGGATTTATAGCGGAGCTCCGACGGCCCGAAGGGCCGTCAAGCGGAGCACCATACCTATAGAAACCCGTCAACTGCTTTTCTCATGGTAAAAATGGCTAGCGGTATTGCTCGTGGGCGCGTACGCACGACGACGACGACGACGACGACGACGGAGTCGCCCAATAATTAATAATATCCTAATAATAATCATAATAATCCAACATGGCGGCCATACTCCACCTGGCCCAGCTGACCAGCTACTTTACAGCGTACATCTTTGATACTGGACATCCATCTTATAGCTAATTGACACCTGTCAAAACAAGGTATCTGCTGACCAGTGTAACGTGACCATATCGCGGGCTCAAGTTAAGACCTCATTGAGGTCAGCTGTTTTTTGAAGTTTCGATTGGATCGCAGGCTCAAGCCAAGTGTGGGACACCCAAACCAAATCGAGGCCGTTAAAATTTTTCGCGCGCTTTCTGCGGCTGGTAATTTCACATTCAGTTGGTTTCTTTATTTTGAGCAAAACAACTTCATCTTCTTCGATCGAAGTTTGTCTTTCGCGTAAAAAGCATAAAGATCAAGAACTTGTCAAAAGATACTCCGGAAGGTGAATTTTCAAGTGATGAAAGGAAGGACGGAAGATTTTTTTCAGGAAAAGCTTCAAAGATTGTGCGGTTGAAAACAGTATAATTCAACGCTTCAAGGGCTTTCACTTCACCGCGGCATCTTGCATCTCACCAAGAAAAGTCACTTAACAGTTCACCGGTATTAATGGGAGGAATGAGTAGCTCAAACTCTGTGGAAGAAGCTCTTTCTTTGGACAAACCGTTCGCTATTTTTGCGGATGCTTGTTTTTACTTTACTGAAGCTTACGCATTTTCAAGTGGTAGAAACCTCTACAACACAGGACAGTGAGGTAAATTAAATAAATAGAAGCTTAACATTTGGTTTAATCGTTGTTACTTTTGTTCAGGAATGAAACTTGTATTTTTCTCTCGAATGGATATAAATAACAATCATCTGTACTCGTTTTGGACGCAAAGAAGTAGTTGAATTGTTTGTTTGTTTTCTTACGTTGTTTTCTTTGCAAGCGAACGAGTGTTTTTACTCGGCTTGGCTGACTGTTTTTCGACCTTGGTTCCTCACAGTAGCGTTAAGAAACTTTTGCCCTTATCTTATCAACACGTAATCGCAATGAGTCCTCGTAAAATTAAGCATTAAAGGGGAAACTCGAGCTCGAGTAAAAATAAAAAATCCGATCAAATGCAAGTGCATGTGCACTTCTCAAAATCTGACATTAAGTTGTCAAAATGCTGCCAAAACAGTCAAAACCCAGCGCGCTTCACTTCGTCAAGTCTTCAAGAGATCTTCGTCGAAAGCAGCCTGTAAACAACAATTAAGTTTCGCCGTCTTTAAACATGTCGTTTGTTTGAACCGGTAAGAATCAGCGTTTGGATGTTAAAAACAGCGAAATGGGTTGACTGGCTGGCTGGTTTTGATAAATTTTAAAGTGGACGGGTCTGCGAGAGAAATGCTCGTTTGGTTTGGCAAGCGCTTTCTTCGTTATCTGGATGATGTTTTGCCACTGAGAATCATTAATTGAAGAAGGTTCTTCGGAAGACATGGGAAGTAACAGTAAAACCATCAAAGCACTTAAGTGTTTTGTGTAAGCCAAGGAAAGATTTTGTGGGAAATGGCTCTATTATTCAGCTCTGTCGCATTCCGAGTGATTGCTGTCTCAGTGATTCCTGTTGACTGCTCTAAACGATCAGGTACGGACCTCTTTTTTGTCTTTTCTACGGACATTTATGTCAAATCTGCTAAGGAAATTTTCTAGCTTAATACAAGATAGTTTTGTTACCTGTCCAATTTCTGCACCTTCTCCAAGAATCTTCGAACAAATATTATTCATATTGTGCTTTGTTTTCTTGTAATAAGTCTTATGTTTGTTGTTATATTGTTTCTGAACCGCGGTCAATTCCTGTTGACTGCTGTAAACGAAGAGTTTGTACCCTTTTTTTTTTTTTCTAGGGGCATTTGTGTCAAAATAAATACCGATTTTCCTAGCTTTATCATTACAAGCTATTTTAATTACTAGCTAGTCTTGTTTAATTTCTCCACCTTCTCCTTCTTCGAGCAAACACTCGCCGGCATCGTACTTTGTTCGCTTGCAGTGTTTTTGTTTTGTTTTGTTTTTTTTTTTGATCCGCTTTGAATCCCTTTACGCTTTCATCTCAAAGTAGTTAGACTCAAGAATGTCCGTCTTTTTTTTTTTTCTTTTTTGCAAACGTTTACTATCGAAAACTCTTCGTTTTCCCTGCTGCTGCTCAATTGTTTTGGACACAAATTAAACTGGCCCAAATAAACTCTTGCGAAGTTGCTCGGTGAGAGTGTGCAGCTCCGATTCTAGGCTTGGCATGGCTAAATATATATATGGCCTTCAGCTTTTCTTTTTTTAATCGCTACATAACAGACTGGAATGGTGTTCCATCGAACATCATGCATGCACCTTCTTTAAGCAGTTTTAAGTCCTATCTATTACATTATTAGTGTCAATTTTAAATCAGATGTAGCTTGTGAGTGACAAGTATGTAATTTAATTAGGTTTGATTTGGATTACTTCATGATTTTTAGTCTCAATCTCAAATCAGGGGTGACTTGTAAGAGACAAGTATTTGATTTAATTTGATTAGGTTAGCTTTGGGCCACGTTTAAATTTCACCTCTTAGTTTTTAGAATGTGTAATATTAGATAATATTCTTTGTATGGGAATTTAGTTTCTCCCAATTATTCTCCAGTCATGCACTTTTTTGTTTTGTATCAACTTAGTTGTATTCACATGACAAAGTATTATTAAACTTAAAACTTAAAATTAAACTTAAAGTAAGCTCTTTCTCATCAATGTACACATCCTTTGGACTTCCTCCTCCTGCCTACAGTCTTTCAATTAATTTTATTAGTAGCTGGTCACACCAATCTTGTGGGATGTTTGGATGACATTTGGCATTAATGTTTAATGGAATCTCTGATGTTTGATGAAGTATGTTAAGATCAAGTTAAGATGGCTAACGGATTTCCAGCACTTTTGCTTTGATGAATCACCTTGATAGTGGTATCAACCAAATGCCCAATATATTATTATCAAGTTGTTTGGTCTTGCACTTAACTGGTCAGAAGAGCAGCTGGATTTCTTTTTGAAAACACTGTAAGTGCATTGAGTGATGAGCTTAATGTTAGCAAGCAGTTTTTTTTTTTGTGATAGTAAGGTCAAGAAGTAATTGATCAAAATAAATATCTTGGTCTTAATTCATGGCATCTAAATATTTTTATTGATTTCCATGTATCTTTCTTTCATAATTTTTGTGAGGCATACATATATCCAGAGGATACACAATTTCCGATTTCTGACTGTCTCATGGGAGGCTGTGGATAATTGAAATTGCATTCATTATGAAGTGATGATCTGATTGGCAGAATCACTATATATCTGATGTGATACTGATTCCAAGGAGCAATCACCAGGCTTCTCCACCAATTTCTAGTGGCTCTAAACCATACCTAAGTAGCTAAGTATGTAACTAAGTTGCCTACAGTTGAACGGGGAAACAGAACTGTCCCTAGGTATTGCTCTAAGATGTTAAGAAATGTTTTGTTTTAAAAATTTATAGATGAAAACTAGCTTTGCAGGTTCTTTTTTACACAAGGTATTAAAGATTATTTAAAAAAAAAACCTACCTCAATATTTTTATTTTGCTTTTCTAACATCTCCAAACTCAGTTTGGAATGGAATTTTTATTACCTTACTCAATAGAACGCTTGTTTTTAGGAGGGGTGGGGGTCCAAATTCGTAAAAGGGGATTCATATCTGCTAGCAGTTCTGGACTAGGGGGTCCAAATCTGATCCACAAGCAGATCTGGACTGGAGGGTGCAAATCCACGTGGGGTCCAAATCCACTGTGCCACTGGCTCAGATCACCTTTCCATACTATTTTCTACAGCCTTGGGTCTGTAGCTTGAGTGAGGTCAGATGGGTGATATGACAAGCAGACTATATGTAAATGCCAGTAGAAAAAGAATGCTTTTGGAGTTCCGCTTTTAGGCTTGGCTAAATATATATATTATTAGCGCTATTACACGTGTCAGAAAAATTGTTCCTCGCAAAACTCTCCTTACCGTTTATCGCGCTCTCGTACAGCCTCACTTTAATTATTGCAGTGCAGTTTGTGGAAATTGTAACTTACAAAGGCCTTTACCTGAAACTGCAAAAATTACAAAACTGCGCTGCTCAAATGAACACCTCATGGGTGATATTTTCTATTCGCCTTAGTGGCATAAACTAGAACAACAACGTAAGATGGATCTGTCCATCCCTATTAATGAGGCTCTTAATTGTGAAACCCCTGAGTATTTGACTTCAAGATTTATTAACCGAAGGGACTTAACGTCCTACAACCTGAGAAATACGGAAAACACACTAATGAGTACCGCTTCCTCGTGCTGAATACTTTAAAAGGGGCTTCAGTCATAGTGGAACGGTGCTGTGGAACAGTTTGCCCACCATACATTTAAGACAGTCATCGTCACTTATTTTTAACTTTTTCTTGTAATCTCCTGAAGGTTTTACCGTGTCTAAATAAAGTTATCTTATCTTATCTTATCTTATCTTACTTCATCGATGTTAATTTAATGAACCTTTCCTGTCCTTAGGAGACCTAGTTGCTTTGTCGATAAATTCAGTGTGGGAAATCCATCTGTGAATGCAGTTTTGAATTTAATCCAGTTTTTGAAAATAAAACACAAAGCGCGAGTTGTGCCATTCGAAACCACTGACAGGCCCCTCCCGAGCATTTGAACTTTTAAAGTTTGGCCAACTCACCCACCCCAACCCCACCCCTACTCCCACCCCCTTTCCGATCCTCCTGAACTCGGCCAAAAAGCCATTGAAATTTCCTACTCTTGAGTGACAGATATTATATCCCCAAAGAGAAAATAAACGCCGTTACGCCAACTTCGTTCAATAGCTATTCATGCTTCTTCTGACAGGAAAATGCTAAACTGCTCTTTGAAAAACTAGTTTGAGCTTTGAGCGACCCAGTTTGCTTTCGAATGGAAATTCAGGTGCTTTTAAAGTTTTGATAGAGATTCTTGCTCCATCTCAAGGAATTCCAGATTGTATTTTCTACACGGAAGTGTTTGGCGAGCCAGAGAGCAAAGTTTGTCTGCAATGTCAGTGTACACCTGCCTTTATAAAAATCGCAGTTTTGAAACTGTTATATTTTATGGAGTCTGAGTCAGATCGCTACTAAACTAACGCCGTTTACCGTTATCTTGTGTAAAATGGAAGGTTGCGGGTTGAGGTGAAGTATTGTCTTCCTTCAATTTGAAAGCCAAGTAACTGAATCCCTTGACAGGCTTGACACTGAGTGCCCGATTGAAGTAAACATACAAAACCACAGTACATCAGTTTTTGGAAAAAACGTGGAATATATTTAAAGAAGGAAATTCTACTTTAGTGTTTAAATATCATATTCGCTGGTGGCACTTGTCAAGGAAATAGACCAATTTAAGCATGATTCATGGATGAAATATTAACAGATTGAACCCAAGGCGGGTTCAATTCTATGCAGGTGTACATCTCTCTCAAAGGAAGTCCTAAGTCGCTGTTCCAAAAGTAAAGAGGCCTTTTAAACATGGCGGGCCTTGGTTTTTCCGTTCAGCATTCACTGTTGCTTTTTGTTCTTTGGGGAGCTTGGTCCCAGTGTATTTCACTCGCGGATCAAGGTAAGTAAATAACTTTTAAAAACAGAGCAGCTATAATTCACACCAGGGCTAGATTTGCGCCATATTGAATTTGCTCTCACTTGGAAATTTTAGCATTTACATGTCTAACAGGATCATTTGAAAGATCGTTGAAATAAAAATAGAAAGGAAATAAGCTGTAACCGATTTTACCTTTTTTGCAAGTAAATAAATAACAAAAACGTCCGATCACGAGAGCACGCCTAAAATGCTTCTTCCTGTGTTATGAGGTGAATTTTATCGCTTTCAAGCGAAGTTTTTTTCTGGGATCGAGTACCGAGTGGTATACTGGTGAGCTAAATATTAAAGCCGCAAAAATATTTGGGGAGCGAGCACAATTTTGAGGTCCGGCGAACTCCCCCCAAAAAACTAGCTGGCCTTTACTCTGCCCGTAAGACGAAATCATTTCCCCTTGTGAAACCAAAATAAACAAGTTTTTCATAAAATTGAAGGTCACCGTCTTCAAAGAAAACTAAGGTTTTGATCAGAATTCAACTTAAATTTGTGAGGTGAAAGACGCTTCACGGCCCAGTAATTTTTTTTTTCAAACGGATGCATGGTTGGGTTTCCCTGTTTAATAATTAATACCTTTAAGCCTGAAGAGAGGGAACAGCGTGTATCATTCATAAAGAAGCACTTAGTCATCACACCAAGTGGCTTTCCTTGAATAAGTAAAATTTGTTTTGATAGTGCACATGTTTTGATGGTGCACCCGTTATAATAAATGGGGCTTTCTTATTTTGCGCTTAATTAGAAATAATGTTTAAATCATATGGAACTGAGATTATTGAATTAAAGTTCTTTTAATTTACGCCATTAATTCTCAGTAACGCTCGTAAACTTTCTCACAGATTCTTTTTGCTTCCTTGGTGTTCCGTGACAGCGTTGTCCACGTAGGGCGACTTTAGTTAATAAGCCAGATTCGCAACAACGCTCTCATTCGTTAAATCTTGTTCAAGTCACACACAGGTTTCAATAATATTCCCAGGCATCCTGTAAAATATAAAACGGAATTTGTTCTAGTCAGAGGAATTTCCTTGATTGCAACTGCCATTACAGATAGATACATTTGTATTTTAAAACTTTCACAACAGAGCTTTTAAATAAAGACTCGTTTAAGCTTTGCTGCGAGCGAGACATTTGCGTATTAAAGAGATCTTGACTTCAGCAAGGCTAATACATTTTAGCAATTTGTAGCAGTTTTTTCTTTGAGTAAGGTCTAGAAAAAAAGGCTTTAAAAGCAACATCATTAATGGAATTTTACGGAATTTTACTGATTTATTAACGACGTAATGCAACTTGGTGAAGTTAATAGCTGTATCCATTCGGACAACTTCACAGAGACATTTTATTCGTGCTGTAAATAATACAAATCTAGTCAATCAATAGACCTTTCCACAGTTTAGGGCGCCATTTTGACTGGGGGGTAAATACGGCTAAAGCCCTGGCCAAACTATCGAACAAAGTTGGATCCCTCATCCATCATTGTTGGATGCATCGCCCAGAATGCTATTGTCTTTCGCGACATTTACTTACAGTGTCTACTTTCTCAATGCGCGGAATAATAATTGAAGAGATTAAGTTTTCGTAAAACCGACTTCTCTCGTGAAAGAATCGGTGGCCGTCAATGAAAGGGTTTGATGTGCGAAGTAATTCTCAAGGTGTGATAAAGTTAACAATGGCTTCCTAATAATTCCTAATGGTGATTGTTGAGATAGTGGCAAAATACTATCCAACATTGCTAGACGAAAAAAGCTACAGGTACAAGTTGGCGCTAAATATAATTTAAAACAGCGCTAATACAGAAACCAAAAGCGCTTCTATGGCGCTGGCGTTAATGTTTATGGTACCAGGGCTGTTCAATCAAGAAAAAACCATGGAATGGTTGAGAACAAGCTGAAAAAAGGTATGTTCCATACCGTTGTACAGTCATCCGGCTCCTGGGTTTAAGGAGATGATGAGAATGAGCCCGGATCAGTTCGAAGAAAATTAATAACGAGTATTGATTGGCTGGCAGGGCGGCGAATGTGATTCGCTTCAGGATACAACTTACATGTAGTTGGAAGGGCGGCAAAACAGTGCAACATTTTTCGTCGAGCAAAATTGTTGGGCGTAATATAATGTTTGATCAAAAGCAAACTCCATCCAACACTTGATCGAACAAAAATTGTTGGACGAATTCCAACATCCTCCAACATTGGCGGCCAAACGGTCGAACAATGTTGGATCGAGAAAAGTTGGAACGTTGAATCAACTTTGTTCGATAGGTTGGCCAAGGATTAAAAACGACGTTTAAGTTCCGTATTGTTTATTCGCTGAAGCAAATGATTGAAAATATAAAATCGCTGAAACACCAAACTCGCCATCAGAAAAGCACAAGATTCGGCGAATTGCCTTAACCTGATCATCTTCATTGTCGACTACGTTGTACGTTTCTCATTCTGAGCTGGGAAGTTCGATGGATAGGTTCTCAAATAAACTACCCCATTGATTATCCTAAGAATCTAAATGGAAACAGTCTGCAGACTTATTCGCTATATGCTTGAAACTGCTTTGGACCACTCATCGATCGTCGCCTCTCGGTAGTTGTCGGAAGCCGCCGGAAATTTGATTGACGGCAGCGAAAAGCGCAGTTGTTGGTTGAGATTTGAACTTCAGAGTTCGTGTTACTGAAAAGCGCAGTAACTAGTCGAAGTATTTTGCATTTGTGTCAAAAATGACCCCAAGAACCATTTTTTTTAACTTATTTTTTCAATCCAAAAGATTGAAACGCTTCAATCAAAGTTCATCTAGTCAAACCTTGACTGAAGTTCTTGGGCTAATCTTGTACCCATGCAGGTATGCCAAGCATCGATTCGGTAAAAGCCGGAAACATAAACGACAATTGCAAAATATAAGTTCTTTAATTTTGCGGTTATTCCAACTTTCGGCCCGGATCGCACTTGCAGACAAGTTTAAGAGTCGTGACATTTTTGTGAAAAAATTGTCCCGACAAGTTGTCAGCGACAACTTTAATAGTAATATAAGGTGAAATTCCTGGTAAAATAGCTTTGCACGTGCCACTGGCATCCTAATATATTCCCCAGTCGTCTAGTGCAAAGCAACAACGTTAAAATGCCAAATTCTGGATGTTGGGGTGAATAGCTTTGTCTTTCACGGCCACATCAATCGAAAAAGTTATGCATCTACAGTGGCATAACCTCCGATTATTACCTCCACAGCAAAATCACGAAAAAAATGGAATGCCATAAAACGATTCATTTTTTTCTCATTGCATCGGCACGAATTTTAATTACCACTTCATTACACCCATTTTAAAAATCACGCAGCTTTTTTTTTGGCGATAGTAATATTTATCCGTGAAATTTGACAGATTAGTATTGTTTCATTTTCATTTTGATGGCTTAAAAAAGGATGCGACTTAGAGCAAAAACAAAGTGCGATTTGTGAATAAATTGCACTGTTGAGAGCCAATCAGATTGCAAGGATCACTAGTGATTTTAAAATGGGTGTAACAAAGACTTGAACGTTTTGCCTTCTTGCAATTACATTAATGATGAGAGTAGCGCATACTTCAGGAATGATGATTTGCGATTAACAATTTTATAAAACGATTTTCCACACTTCAGTTCGGAATTAATAATCACTTTCAAAGCGTTTGTTTCAAAACTTAAAGAGTTGCTTTCAAATTCCTTATTATGGTTTATTTGCAGCTGGTTGCCGCCGCCGCCTTAAGTTTATTCCCACAGTCGATGGTCAACGTCTTGACGGTCACGTGTTTCTAAATCTTTCAATTGGAAATTACGAACCTTGTGAGCATCGTTGCCTCGTGGAAAGTAGATGCGTGTCGGTCAACATTGGTCCATCAATAGAGGATGACAGAGTTGTCAGTGAACTGAATGATGCTGATCAGTTACAGCATCCGGGCGATCTGAAAGATTACATCGGCTGGACATATCGAGGCACAGAGGTGAGAAATATACGCAGCTGCAACCAATGCTCCTGCATGCGCCAAAATAAAAGTAACATCACGACGAGGCAAAGATGATCCGTGCACAGATGGGTGACAGTTTACGGACGGGTGGTGTTGTAGAGAGGATGTGGTATTATTGGTATAGGAAATCTCACGAACCTTGAGTACAATTCATGATTATTAGGCACGAGTTATAAAAACACTGCAAGAGCCTTTGGGAACTTTTGAGAAATTTCAAAAACACGAGTACCTATTAATCGCGAATAGTAAGGTTTTTATTTATAGCAAGTTTGCAAAAGAAAAAATACGAAATCTGCTTGGTCGTGTTTTTTTCCTTAATTTACAGTATATTCAACAAAAAAGCGAGAATTTTAAAAGCTGAACGAGTCGGAATAATCGCGAAAGAGTTTTAAAAATAGAATAGATAGTTTAAAATGACGTGTTCTTTGCCATCGTCCTTGGATAAACTCCCTGATGGCCACATCAGGTGGCAGTGATTGAGTTAACTAGTGACTGTGTTATAAAAATGCTGACCATCATGGCCATGGAGGTAGTGACGGTTAATGTAATGATGGGGGAGTGTCAAATGTTGCCTATCATCATAGTGGGTGCCATCATCATCATTATTGTCGTCATCATCACCCTTCCAAACCCTTTAAAAACTGAGTATATGGGTATATTCACGCTTGCATTGATAGAGGGCTCCTGTAGAGGGCTTTTTCTTCTTATCAGAATCCTTGCTTCAGTAATCCGTGTTTTCATAACGCGAGATGCGTGAATGGGTACAGCGACAAAGGATTCGTTTGTTCGTGTCCTGTTGGTTACGCAGGAGAACAGTGTGAAAAAGGTAACAATAACTACCCTTCGGTGTAATCTCTCGTTTTATTTACTCGATTTGTTTTTGTTATGTTCATTTGTATTTTACACTTGACTCCACCTGTTTACTCCTATTCCATTAGTTCACAGATGTAACACGACAAACGGTATCCGAAGTGAAACGAACTCGCAAAAAACGTTATCCGGTCATTATGTACTTTATTAAATTTGAAGCTTCCATCATCAGCGCATTGGATTGTATTACTCGGAGTATTGTGGCCAGGGGAAGGTTATTATGGCCGGGGGGAGGGGGTGGGGAGGGGCAAAAAACCCAATATCTCCTAACTCGACTTTATTTAAACGTGAAGCGAGTAACATCACAGCGCAATAACAAACAATTAAACCAAGAAAGAAATAGAAATGAAAGTAATAAGCGAACAAACGGCAGGGGCACCCAACGAGCCAAATCAACCAAAAGCTGTAGAAAGGCATTTTTAAGTATCTTATGGTGTTTGAATTCTGTTTAAAGTGATCTTTGCATAAGCTAGAAGATGTTCATCTGTTCGGGTTCCCTAGCTGAAATTTTAATTGCCCGAAAATGTTAGGGAACAAAATCTTCCTTTGAGAAAATAATGCAAGCTGAAATGAACTTTTCACGAAATTTCTAGGGAACTATTTTCTTTCCGAACATGGTAGCCGACGTTTTTGACTGCCAAAAACAGCAATGACGACCTTTCCGAAAACCTCAAGGACTATAATTTCATAATTGCGAATCTTTTAGGCCACGTTTTACTTACGAAAATCCGAGAGCACTCTTTAATCGACGCAGAAAGCTTAAGGCGAATTACCCTACACCGAACAGATATCTACCCAAACTTGTCGTTGGGTGCCCCTGAACAAACGAACGGGGCGTAACTAAAATGTTGCGTAAGACTACTATTTTAGTTTACATGAGGTGGAGAAAATACAGAAGACCATTTTTTATCAAATAATCTGTCTTGTTAGTTTTCATGCAAAGATATTTGCCTATCGATATTTTATCCTAACTTTTGACTTTAAGCCATTTCTATTTGGAGTAACCTTGTTCCTTCTGCAAGCCCAAGAATGCAATTTCTCTACAATCAACAAAACGTTTTGTAAAGAGCATTGAGAGGCTATAATACCAATTAATGCATCTTATATTACGGGCTAAGCTGTATGGAACGATTTATCAGGAAATAGAAATATGATTCAAATTATCTCCAGAGTAGTTTCCAGTAGTTTTGAGCGAAAGCAGTGAAAGAAGACGTGATGCTTCTTTTCTGGAAAACGTTTATATAACGTGCACTTATCATCTTCAATGAATCCTATCTTGCAAAATTTATTGTCAGTGATTATAATGAATTTATACCCCCATATTGAAAAGACTTCAAATATAACTGAATGAGACAAGGTATATATTTCACCTCTCAACTGGTCCTCTTCACAGATTGAATTCATTCATACGCTAGTTTCTTTATTTGCACATCTGGGTCTCTTTACTTTTGTTGTTACTATCATGGAATAATAGTTCCTTGATTGCTCTTTAGTTACTTCAATATTTTTATTAGAGCATTTAAAAGAGGGATCCGATCGCTCTGAACAACCTGAAAAGGTTTCTTTTATAAAAGAAGGAACAGAGTGACGTAGTGCAGACCGATTAAATACATAGTTGGTCCTGGCCACGTTTGTAGAGTCGATATTTCTGAGGGTCTGTTATAGTCTGGCGGTTTAAGCCAATTTTGGAAGTCGGTTTGACTGTGGCTACATCCGTATTTTTGTGGCGGTTCACGGTTAAGAAATTATCGCACCATTGCGGAAAATCATAACTTTATCAAGCGGTTTTCGATCGGTTTTATGGCGGCTTGCCAAATAGAGACCAGAGTGAGCTGTCGCTTTCTGTTTCTTAAAGCCTGTGTTCTCAATCTTCTCTCTGAGAAAAAGATTGCAATTTTTTTCTGTTTCCTTAATTGATAACGAATTGCTGTATGCATCCAGCCTTTGCATTGTTTCTGGGAAAGTCTTTAGTGTTTCTACTATTCGAACAGAAATGATTGAGTTAGCGAACGCCGTTGATTCTATTAATGTGGTGAACGAAAGAGATGGTTGTCATCCACTTTAAGTAACTGAAGAACAGGCCCCGACATCATTTTCAGCGATCCATCGAAGATTTACCGAAGTACATCATCGAGTCAGCTACGTTAGACGTTTCGGCTGATAGTGGTAATGAAGATAGCAATAAGAATTTAGAACTTTACTCTTTTCTCCGAGTTCATACCAACGAACTCCAGCAAGAACAAATTACCCGTTTCGTTTTTTTTTTCTCTTTATTTTCAATTTTTTATTTCATGTTCAAAATTTCTTACACATACTCACTGTAAATACTTACGGATACATACACATATGATGCACGGGGGACCTTTTTACAGATATTGCACATATTCTTATTTATATTATGACAACAAAGAGCACAGTGCGAAATTATAATTACATTAATTTTCAATATAATTGCCCCATTTTCTAAGGTGGGTGGGCAGTTTATCAATAGATTTGGCAACCATCGTTTCAAGTTGGTAAATCATCTTAATCTTAGCGTTTAATATTGTAATGGATGGTTTGGTCTTATTACATCTGCAAGAATAAATATATTTTTTCGCAATCAACAAAATATGGTTCACAAACAAATCTTTTTTACACTCCATTATACCAAACATTGTTCTTATTAGAAAGAGGTCCAATTTCAATGTCCTGGTTGGCCATCCATTTTATAACCTCTGCCCAGAATTCTTTGGTGTAAGGGCACGTTACAAAGATATGCTCGAGCGATTCGTCTACTTCTCTGCAAAAAGAGCAAGCTGGGGATGAAATTTTACCAATTTTGCTAAGGAGGACGTTCGTGGCGAGACATCTGTGGAGGAGTTTATATTGAAATTCGCGCGATCTTGTGTCCAAGGCAACACGATGTGGCAAACTGTAGATTTTTTTCCAATCTAATTCATCAGATACAAATTGAGCATTGTATTTGAGTTGAGCTGTAGGTGGAGCAATGTTTCTATTTCGAATTTCCTTATAAATGATCCTCGATACAGCTTTGCTAAGTAAGACATTTTGATCATTCAAATATAACTGACTCTGATTTTGGAAGTTAAAGGGCTCAATAACAGAAGGATTACACGTTTTTAAGAAATTACGCCATTGAATTGGAAGAGCTTCAATTACACATGTAAGTTTGAATGCGTCTAACGGAGAGATATTCAATTCTCGTAGCTTGTATTTCGTGATAAGCTTTTTATCTTCAGAAATCAGGTCCCCTATTCTAAGAATACCTATATTTGCTAAACTATTGTTATATACAGACTTACCATCAATACAAATAGCTTTATTGTTCCATAAAATTATTTTAGAAAGATCCGTGTCTGTGGGGTTTTGTGCGCTACCTTTGTTTGCTACAGAGCACTCTGCGAAGTATTTGAGGCATTCTTCATAAAACGTTGGAAGCTTGATGGGCAAGGTTCTTACATCAAAGTCACAACATAAGATAAATTTACCGCCAACGGGTTTTAGATAGTACAGAAGTATAGTTTTCCAGTTGCTGGGTTGCTCACTTGCGAGTCGTTTGCACCAAAGTATTCTCTGAGTTTTAATAATGGAGTCTAGGTGTGGAGCTTTAAGTCCGCCATCTTCGATATCGCTAATAAGCGCTAGACGCTTGATTTTGTCTTTTCCCTTCCAAATGAAATCAAAGATAATTTTATTGGCCTCGTTCAAAAAATGATTATCTAAGCAGATCATGCTTGCACGATATAAGAATATTGGAATGATGAATGTCTTAACAATTTGAATTCTGCCGATAAGAGTGAGGTCTCTCCACCTCCATATCCTTAACTTATCCTTAATAAAATTAATCAATTCGTCAAAGTTCAACTTTTGTTTGATAGTTATTTTTATGCTTTTAAAAAGATTGTGATTGAGTGATGAGTGGGCGCAATCTCCAAGTAACATAATTTATGACTTCTCATGATTTATCTTAAGACCCGAACACTCTCCAAAACTTTCTAAAAGCTCGAAGAACTTCAATAAAGAATAATCGTTTAACACAAAGGCGGTCAAATCATCAGCGAAAAGTTCCAATTTAATTTCTTCAGTCTCCGTCCATCAAAATACCCTGAACATTTTTGTTGCTGCGTATACTAATAGTCAAAATTTCCAAGACAATGATGAACAGATAGGAGGATAGCGGATCTCCCTGCCTTACCCCCCGCTGAACTTCAAATGGGGCAGTAGAAAAACCGTTATTCAAAACACAGCTTGATATATTGTTGTAAAATGTGTGAATCCATTGTATAAACGAAGGTCCAAAATGAAAAGCAGACAGAGTTCGAAACAGGAAATCTCTACTTACAGAGTCAAAAGCTTTCTCGAAATCAATAGAGATCAGTCTTCCTTCTACTTGATATTTTTTCGTGTAATCCAAAATATCCTCGATAGATCTTACAGCGTCACAAACAGTTCTATCTTTGACATATGCACATTGATTATGATGGATAATACTGGGCAGAACAGCCTCAAGTCTTTTAGCAATGGCGTTTGAGCCAATTTTCACGTCGACATTAATAAGCGATATTGGTCTCCAGTTAGCTATATCCCTCCTATCTTTATCTTTTTTTTCAATGAGTGTGATGATAGCTCGCTTCTGCGAGTTCGACAATTCTCCATGATCATATGAGTAATTTAGACTCTCCACCATTAAATTACCTACAATATTCCAAAAAACCTTATAAAATTCTGCCGTTAGGCTATCGTCTCCTGGCGACTTGTTATTTTCAAATAATTGAAGACTCTTAAGGCATTCTTCAGTCGTTAATTTGCCTTCGCAAGTTTTAGCGTCGACTTCAGTGAGTCTTGGCATTTCTGGATTTTCTAGATAAAAGTTTAGCACATTCTCGGAGGGTGTTAGAGAGTCAGTCTTATACAGGTCTGAGTAAAACTTTTCAATCTCTTGCAATATTTTTTTAGGATCAGTAATTAAAATACCGTCCTCATTGAACACCTTGCGCACAGAGATTTTAGCTTTTTTGTGGGACTCTAAAGTTAAGAAATACTTATTACTCTTTTCTCCCTTTTCATACCAAGTTGTCTTAGATCGAACAATTGCGCCTTGAGCTAAATTTTCATAAATATTGTTATACTCTAATTTTAAGATTTCTAATCGTTCAAGGTTTTCTGGGGAGGGACATCTCTCACAGTTTTCCTCACAAGTCTTCATAGAGGCCTCAATGTCAGTAATCTTTTCCCTTCTTTTGCGAGCCCTTTCTTTGCCAAACTTAATCGAGAACTGGCGTATTCTGTATTTAATTAAATCCCATAATATTCTTTTATCGGTTACTTCCTTAAACTCGTCTAACCATGTTGGCATGGTATCATTTAAGAGTGTGACAAAATGGGCATCTTCTGCTAAGCTGGCGTTGAATTTCCAGAACGAAGGACCATGCTTCTGCCTGTCTATGTTATTAAAATGGAGAATAATTGCCGAATGGTCGGAATTGATCGACGAGATAATGTCAGTCTTTTCGATATCCTCTTGACAGACATCACTTATTAGCCAATAATCTAGTCTTCTCTGAATTAATGGATTTTTTTGCCTCCAAGTGAAACGTTTAGTATCAGGATTTCTTATTCTCCATATATCTACCAAATCGTAGTCTAGGCATAAATCTTGGATATTTTTAACTGAATCTTTTTTAAAAGGGTTGCCACCAGAGCAGTCGAGGTCGGAATCAAGCGCGACGTTTAAGTCTCCTCCTATAACTATCTTTTGTTCTTTGTCGACGACGAAATTTTCAATAATCTTATTTAGATTGTCAAAAAAGTGACATTGTTCTTGCACCTTATTAGGCGCATAAGTATTTACAAACAAAAAATTTGAGCCTTGCACATCAGCTTCTATTACGACGTAGCGACCTTGAACATCCACTTCGACAGATTTTAAGTTAAAATCTAAGTCGCTTCTTATTAGAACCATTACTCCACAGCTATGATTAGTACCGTGTGAAAGAAAAAGCTTACCTTGCCATTGTGTCCTCCAGATTTCTTCAACTTCCACGGTGGAATATGTTTCTTTTAGAAAAACGATGTCATATTTCCGCTCGTTTAACCACATAAAGAGGGCTTTTCTTTTCTTTGCAAAACGAATCCCTCGAACATTTAGCGACAGCAATTTGAAATCAGCATATTCCTTTTCGAATGAGAAAGTAGTTTATTATTTTACTAGCCATGCAAGATATTATTTGCACTGAAGAAAAAATACTGCGTGTAAATAAGAATAGATGAAATGACTTGAATTTGTAAAAAGGTCCCTTGTAGTACAAACATACAATGCACTTAACACTAAAACACAATAGGAAATTATAAAGACTGCGGATAACTTTATCCGACGTGCAGCCCATGGGATTTGGAACTTTACCTACTCCTAAATTTGAATACGAAATATAAAGTGAAAAAGAAAAACGTTCCTATAGCGTCTATAATTTTTAACTCTAAAATAGATTTTAAGCACGGCATTACATTACATTAGATAGGAATAAAATGTCCATCAATATATAGCTTGTCGGGTTCCTTCTTGTCAAATGACGCAAATTTTCCTTCTTCTCTTGCCTTTTTCAATTTTGGCCATTGCTTCTTGCGTCTTTCCTGAATTTCTCTTGGCAAATCTGAGAATACTCTCACCTCGATATCATCTTTAACTTCGAGTGCTCTCCTGAGTGTACGTTCACGGTCGGGAAATCTTAAAAATCGCGCGATAATCTGTCTGTTTACACCAGTTTTCTTCTTACCAATTCGATGCAGGCGCTGAAACTCTATGTCCCTTGCGCCATCGAGTTCTAGCTCCCTCGCTAGAAACTGATAAATAACTTTACTAGTGTCTTCTTCAGTGCCGGTCGATTCGGGGATGCCCAGGAACCGCAAATTCTCCCTTCTGTTGTATACTTCTTGATAAAGACAGCGATCATTTGACAGTTTGATCTCTTTCTCGTTCTCACCAATCTTTTCTCGTAACGCTTGTATTTCAGTGTTTAAGTTATTGAGTCCTGCGTCCATGTTATCAGTCGCTTTATTCAATAGAGTTGTCAATTCAATTGAGTTGTCTTTCGTTTTTTTGTTCATAAAATTGTTCGCTTTTTTAAACCGCTTGAATCCTTACAGCTTACTTTTTTAATCGATTGCAGTAGTTCTGTTTCGTACCTGGGACGCCGATACGTTAGCGAGATAGTAGTCTATAGAAAAACTGATAGTATCAAATCTCGAATCAAGGATTCGCTGAGAGTAACCGAGTGTGCAGATTTCAGAAAAAAAAAACACTTTGGGCGCGATCCATTCAGTGGGGAAAAATTCTAGTTTGGATTTCCGAAATTCCCAGGTGTCAAATGGATAGGCTTTCCTACTTCAGTGAACCAGTCTTACCCCATTGTTACAACGCAGATTGCGTCATCTTGCTTTCGACATCTGACAGAAAAGGAAACTGGGGGAGCCGAGTGTCTCGACGAAATGAAATGCCAAATGAAACGACGTTTCGGGAAAACTGACAACCTCGAGAGGTTGACCTTTAAATCGTGGAATTTGAGTACAGCGTCTCTGATTTTCCATCATGTTGCCTAAAAGATTCGAAATTCGGAAATCATCGCCCCTGAGGTTTTCGGAAAGGTCATAATTGCTGTTTTTGGTGGTCAAAAACGTCAGCTAGCATTTTCAGAAAGAAAATAATTCCCTAGAAAGTTCGTGGAAAGTAGTATAGTGTTTGGGGGTACGAAATCATTTGATCTCGTTTTCCCCAAACTACTACTGCCTTCTGATCTCGTATTCTGGAAATGGAATATATAGTTGTTCAATCTGATGAAATATATAGTTATTTAATTTGATGGAATATATAGTTATTTAATTTGATGGAATATATAGTTATTTAATTTGATGGAATATATAGTTATTTAATTTGACGGAATATATAGTTATTTAATGTGATGGAATCTATAGTTGTTCAATCTGATGGAACCAAGGTCAGCATACTTCATAAAATGCGTGACATTCTCGGAAAACAGGGAATGAGTCATCGCCTATCATGTGTTAGCTGCATAAAGAAATAATATCTCATATAATATAGATGAGTTGTAATTTAGTAATCCACAATGAATTGAAGAATATGGGGGAGTTGACATGTCCTTTTTGTGATCAGCTATTGGTCAAAGTTGTTAAAAGTGTGAAAGCACCTTGCTGTGATAAACAGAAAATGTTTAATGATGATGGTGAAAATGTTTGTCTAAATTGTGGTTCAGTCCACGGCTATGACTATTGTAAGGAGTACGTTGACTTTCATAATAATATGTATAAAATACGGCGAAAATCTGTATATCACCGGAAGTACCATATTGAAAATGTGATAAATGGTATATGTTGCAAGAATAGATTTCAAATTTCAGTAAAAGATAAGGGTAAAATATTGAAAATATTCGAAGAGATAGACACTATCATCCCTTCGGTGAATAAGAATCGTAAAAGAATGATAAGCACCAAATTTATGCTTAAGCAAATATTCATAATGCTTGATCTACCATTTGATGAAATAATAGTTACAAGATCAAAGAAGACATTAAAATTTTATGATCAATATTGGGTTGAGATTCTATTGTTGAGATTTGATAAGATTATTAGTATTATCAAGCAGTGAATTTTTCATCATATTTCAGTAGGTACTTATCAATAATTGGACTATTGTCAGTCACATAATCATCAATATTCTTCATTGAGATTTGTATACTTGAAGCATCAAAATCACCACTTCTCAACTTGTCTTTTATTGAATTGAGTAGATGTTGATAGCTTTGATAAGCATATGTGCAATTCTGGATTTTCAAATCTAGGTTTTTATGCTTCATCCACCCTTGTATCAAAAGTGCTGCTGTACTGATGGCTACCAAACTAACACCACCTGTTGCCACACTTGTGGCGAGACCCCCAGTTGCAAAGATGATGGACAAGGAATTCCCCAGTAATTTCCATTTTTTGAACCTTTTAACAGCCTGTTTATGAGCCCAACACTTTCTGTGATATGTGTGGTAATAGGCTTTTAATTCATTTACCTGATCTTCTGTTAATTCACCTGAAATATGGTTCCAGCTGAATATGCTTTTTCGCTCTTTCATACAATATGCTTATATAACGATTCTGTTCAACACACAGTACCACAAACCAGACAATTGCCCACTTAGAGGTGATAACTTACTAATTTTAGTCGTCAAGAAAGACGGTAGAGCATAAGAATATCCTCTATCAAGTGCATGTTTGACATAAAACCTACCGAAGGCATCGTGTAATATACCATGTGTCTGTAATGTATCAATCCAACCAAGAGTATGCTCCAAAAAATGTGTTAAGCAGCCTTCACCGGGACCGATTAATCCAATGCCTATATGCTCCTGGATAATATCTCTCACTTCAATATATTTGTTGAAATGTTTGTGATATAGAAACTGATAAACCAAAGCTGATTTCAAAATCCTCTTATCAACACCAGGGTTTTTCCGTTCAGCATCCCGAATGAACCATCGTACAAATCTTATAATCTGCTTCATAATAATTGATTACATAATTCAAAGATCGAAATAATCTTCAAGGAAACGGAACATATTTTTTAATTCATCATCAGACAGAGATTTCTGCCAAACAGCAAAAGCATAAAGATCCATTTCACAAAAATTAATTGCAGAACCATCTGTATGAACTTGACAACCAATAAACATTTCTTGTGCACTACCAGTCAATGTTGCTGAAATTGATCCTGTTCCAAATGGTGTCATTGATGAAATACCTCTAAAAAATTCCATATTATGACCATCAACTCGAACAGTAAAAACTTCAATATTTCCCGTCAGATTAGCCAAAGAAGAAACAGCAAGTCTTCCATTTAATATAGAACCGAAATCAATATAACATACTCCATTAATCCAAGGCAGATGAACACCAAATCTAACAGCACCCTTACCCCATTGAAATTGTGATTGACATTTTGTTTGTTTTGTGTTTGCAATGATTATAACAGTACAAGTATTTCCACTCCGTCCAGCAACTTTAGAAACATCAAATGAACTGTTCTCCAAGTAGTCATCACTGCCATCGAAACGTATGAAAAACTTTTTCTTGACTGAATCTCTCAGTAACAATGGTTTTTTCGAATTAGAAGTTTGTGTAAAAGTGACATTATTAACAGGATCCAGCCAACTAGAAACTCTATCATTAGCATCAGTTGTCAATACAGACAGAGATGGTATCAAAGCAATTGAAATTCCATTAAGAACAGGTATACCAGGCAGTGAATTTGAAATAATAAAAGTTGCTCTATCTAACTTCAAATCTAGTTGTTTTTTTGTTACACAATCATCATCCGATGTTCCTTCATTAACATTTGTTATTTTATTACCTCCAATATCAAAATGCCCATCTTGTGTTAATGTAAATCCATCACCTTTATCACCTTTATCACCTTTATTGTCTTGATTTTGTGGAGAATTGAAAACTCCCATTATAATATTAATTTAGATTAATTCATGACCACTTCAAGTGTGAATGCTATATCAAATGCTCCACTATTGGGATGTGAATAGTCAATTTTAAAATAGCCTCTCGATAATGATTTATTGACGTCAACCGTTGTGATGTTTCCACCCGAAGCACCATGTCTGTATTCAAAAATTGTTGCTGGTAATGGTAAATTTCCAGCACCTTCAGCTTTTGTCTTGAAGTAGAATATTCCGGGTTTTGTTCCTTGTATTACATACATATTCTTAATGTGAAAGTTATTATTATGAATGACTAAAAAATCAGAGCCATTTATCAATACAGGCTTTAAAACATTCTTATTATGTCCTCGTTTGGCTTTGACAGAGCAATTTAAATATTGTATTTGACCGATTATTCCATTCCCATTCAAATTTAGATCACCTCCAATTTCGGCCTGTAAAGAGCAAATCCACCCAAATCGAAAGCCGTTTCCATGATTACACCTGTAACGCATGAACGAAATAGATTCAAACTATTATTATGAATTCTAAAGCCATTCAGATTTAAATCACCACCAAGTTTAGCCTCTTTTATCAGATAAGTGTTCATATTAATATTATTCAGCATTGTCAATTCGCCATTGTCTCCACCAAACAACCAATTTTCATTTTCTTTCACATCAAAACCATTCAAATCTAAATCAGTTTGTAATTGTATTGTTTCATTCACGATTTTGAAAGGTTCAGAGAAGTCGTAAACACTTGATGGAACGTCTACTGCTTCAAAATCAATACCATATGCAACACAATGAACTTTGTACTTATTTGGATAAGTTGGGTTAGCATTAATATGAATCGTACAATATAAATATTCAGGTGGTGAACTTGCTGATGGTTTTTCAATCCATAATAAATATCTCGAATGATCTTCATTTCTGTTATCAAATTTTCTCCCTACAGTTTTATGAATTGTAATTCCACCAGTTGCACTGAATGTTACACTACTAAGACTCATTCCTTCATAATCAGGAAATAGCCATTCAAGAATGAAAGTGTATTTTCCATCATTTATTGTATACATATTAAATCCAATTCTAGCTCTGTAAATATGATTAGCTTCTTTATTCAAGTCTATATCAATGACCTTTTTTGAAATCAAATGTGGTGAACGAGGTAAATTGACATATCCATTAACTGTCAAGCCATATTCAGTGCTAATTTCATTGATATCATTCATCAAATATTTGAAAGCATTCTTTGGATGAGAAGCAGATGAAATATGACTTTTTTCTAATTGATCTAAATTTACGGCATCGGTTTTATTTGTTCCTTCTTTTAAGTTTGCGAGTGTGTTATCACCCATGTCAATATCACCAGCCATTTGACCTCCGACAAGTTTAAGAAAAGGGGCCTGGTCAACATATCTTTTGTTGGCAGCATCCGTGTTAGCAGTTGGTGTTGCACAGTTGATCACTTTGTTACCAGCCAGATTTAAATTAGCAGTCATTTCTTGTGTTCCATCTCGAAGTAGAGTTTGACCGATACTGCTTTTTGATGCGAGATTAGTGTCAATATACGATTTATTCACAAGATCTGCTGGTTGGTTTCCTATCCCATGACCTCTAATAATAAACCCCCAAAATCCTGATTGCCGGTCATTATAACACTTCCATCTTTTTTAAGAAATTGAGAAACATCAATACCAGCAATTTCAGCATCAACATATTTTTTGTTTACAGCGTCTTGTGGGTTTGAGGGGTTATCCTGTAGGTTGATGATCTTGTTCAATTTCATGTCAACATTACTACCAAACGCAACATGACCGTTTTCAATTTCATAAGCTGGGTCATGAACAAAGTAAGACAAATTGGTATGATAGCCATAAGCCCCATAAACAATGATATGTGTTTTGGTGTTAGACGCAGGAGCTGTGCTGGAAAGTTCCACCTGTATTGTCGCTTGACCACCACTTCTTTTTTCTATCTGGAAAAGAATTTTGATATAACCATCAACGTGTGGAGTTCTAGTAAAAGATTTTTGAAATGACTGTCCAGCGTCACGCATGTTAATTGTTGGAAGGGTTAAACTGATTGCAGCATTTCTTGGATCTGATGGTGAGTAAAACTCAGTAACAAATGTGTACCGTCCATTACTCAAAGATGTCACATTAAAACGAATTTTGGATGTGAAGTTGCCTCTTCGTTTGATGAAAAAAGACAATGATGACTTGTTTATGTGATAAGGCGATCTGTCAAAATTCTCAATTTGAAGGTTTTCCACACCACTGACTGCAGAAGACTTGGATATGTCTTTTAACAGAAAAGCGAATGGGTTGCGTTGGGTACCAGATGCTGAAAAAACAAGGTCATCAACATACTTTTTGTTGGCAGAATCTTTGTCAGAGTTTGGAGATCCAACATTTGTTACTTTATTGTCACCCATGTCAAGATCACCAGTCATTGCAACACTTCCATCTTTTTTAAGAAATGGTGAAACATCAATGCCAGTAATTCCAGCAATTTCAGTATCAACATACCCCTTTGTGGCTGTATCATTGTTTGCAGTTGGTGTTGATACATTAGTCAATTTGTTACCTCCAAGATTCAAATCAGAAGTCATCGCAACACTTCCATTTAGTTTCAAAAAATTATTGTTCACATAGTTTCTATTTACAGCTGAATAACCAAATCTTGGGTTATCTGGTATGCCAAACAGATCATTTCTATTCATGCTAACAGGTGCATAAATCACACCGCCTGTGTTTATATTAAGGAAATCAGCTGTTTTATTATCAACGTAAGATTTGTTTACAGCGTCTTGTGGGTTTGAGGGGTTATCCTGCAGGTTGATGATTTTGTTTAATTTCATGTCAATTTTACCATCGAATGCAACATTACCGTTTTCAATTTCAAAAACAGGATCGTGAATATGTGATAAAATGATATTAGAAAATCCATAAACACCATAAACTATAACATAATGTTTTTTATTATTTTGTAAATATGGTGAAATCAACAATAACTCCATTGATGTGGAACCATGACTTGTTTTTTCAAGGAAGAATATTCTCTTAAGATAACCATCAACAAGATGAGTCTTTGGAAATGCTCTTTTTATTGAATCCTTTCTTTCAATTAAATTAGATGACAGATTGTCGTCATCAACTGTTGCATTATTTGGGCTACCATCAGTATAAAACTCAACAACTAAAGTGTACTTTGAAACTTCCAATTGTGTCAGATCAAAACGAAGAACAGTTGTAAGACCAGCAGTAGGAATAACAAAAGACAAGGCTATTTTATTAAATGAGTAAGGGCTTTTGTCAAAATCTTCCAATTGCAGATTATTCGCATTTCTAAGAATAGTTGTTTTTGATGTATCTTCAAGAAGAAATTTGAATGGATTAACACGTGTTCCTTCAATTGATAAAACAGCATCATTAACATATCCCAAGTTAGCAGAATCATAATGATTTACTGGATCACCAACATCTGTCAAACGTTTATTTTCAATGTCATAATTACCATCTTGTGTTAATCTAAATCCATCACCTTTGGGACCAACAGCTCCAGTAGCTCCTTGTGGACCAATTGCACCTGTATTACCTTTTGGACCTCTATCACCTTTTTCACCTTTGGGACCAACTGGACCAGCTGGGCCTCTTTCACCAGTACCAGTTTCTGTTTTATCTTGATTTATTTGAGCATTAAAAACTCCCATTATATCATCTTGTTAGATTAATTTTCTTCATCACTGCTTTCATCTTCCGAGAATTTAGGTGGTATGGTTTCATAGATGACAGGTAGTCTCTTATTGTTTTTCAATACTTTTTGTGTCCTCCTATATACTTCCATTTTGATTTTTTCAGCGATTTCAAATGGTGTTTTAACAGCAGCGTCAGGTTTGATTAATTTTTTGATTCTTTCTGTTTTTAGATTCTCCTGTTTTTCTGGATTTTGAAAATTATTGATTGCCATATAATATTAGATTAGATTAAACTGCACCATAAAAATTTCTCTTGATTGTTTTCATTGGCTTGTCGACATAACAGAAGGAATATGGTTTCTTGGTTGCTTCAATGTATTTCTTCTTGTCTATTCCAAGTTCTTGTGCAATCAAGTTCCTTTCTCTTGAGGATGGGAAATCATAAAGGCAGAAGTGACTGCAATTGAGTCTGATTGATTTTGGACAGCCATAGAATGATTGTGTGAGATATATGACTGAACAGTTCTTGTGTCTCCCCTGAATGAAATAGCTTATGATTTGATCTTGTTTTTTATCAGTGACAAAATCATCAAAAACAACCAATCGCTGCAAATCTGTGTCTTTTATTTGTTCAACTGGTAATATCTCTTCTTGACTGCAAACCAAGGCAGGATATCCAATGTGACTGCTTATTTCATCCATTACTTTCCGAAGATATTTGTACTTGTCTTGATCTAAATTTTTTGCATAAAGATGTATCTGATCATAATAAACCAACGGTTCCATAATCAGATGCATGAACAATGTTGTCTTTCCAGATCCAGAATTACCAGCCAATAACATTCTAAATGTATCTTTTGGCATATACGGATACAACTGTCTGAATGAATTCTTTAAACCCTGAATATCATAATTAGGGATTTCCATATGTAAATAGTTTAGATTAGTCTAACACAATTGTATATGGATATAGAACGAATGAAAAGGCTTCTTAAAAGTGGAATTGAAGCTGGAAACAAAACAAGAGAAGTTCGTGATGTTATCAAGACTTATGAATACAGAAAACAGGATGCATATGATACAACATCAGAATTGCTGAAACCCTCTATTGATGTCCAGAAGAGTGTGAAAGAAAGTGTCGACGAAAAACAGGATGAAGTCATTAAACAGTTGAAAAAGAATCAACAGGCTTTAACACAAGGACTTGATGATGTTATTGAAGCTAATAGAAGAGCTATTACAATGGGAACGGAACTTCCTGGAGCCATTGAAGCACCTGAAAAAGAGGATCAGGCACCCAACATATTATCGATCGATAACAATTTCAATAAAGATGATAGAATCATATTAAAAAATCACAATCTTTTGAAACCAAGCGATTTGACTCAAGTCGCCCCACAAAAACTTGTCGAGGAAAAGAAAAAAGCTAAAGATATAGCCCAGAATATGGGAAGAAGAAAAAAAAATCAATGAGTGCAGAAGAAAATGAATCTCATAAAAGAGAAATACAAACTTTGAAGAAATATAGAGATACGATTGATGATGTATTAGCTTCTTACAAATACAAAACAGGGAAAGGAATGGGTTCAAGGGGTGCATTTTTGGGTGACATGCTTTCAAGACTACAGTTACTTGGTGGATCTATTTCAGCCGGCAACAACAGCAGAAATGTTCAAAATGAATTCACAAAAATATTGCATACATTGAACAGACTGGGAATCCTGAAAACTGGTGAGTTGAATAAAATAATGATGAAATATCTAATGTAAAAGTATATGACAGAAATTTCATTACGATTCAACAGTAAAAACAGAGACAAAATTGGTGTCAGCAAGAGTCATGATTTTGAAAAAAGATTTAATTCACCTCTTAAATTAACGAATTATTTAAAATATGAAATGGCTGTGAATGTCATCAATATGACATACAGTTGGTACAATATCAGAGATATTTTTGGGAATAATCAAATGAAATACAGCTATGACAAAGGTGTAAACTGGGAAACAATAACATTCGTTAACGGGATGTATTCATACGACGATATCAATAGTTACATTCATGAGTATATGAGAAAAAATAGCCATGTACTGAATCCATCTGAAACAGACAAATCAAAATTCAAGTATGGTATTAACATGTATTTCGTTTTGTCAACATATCGCATTTTGATTGAACTCAATGAAAATTATCGTGTGGATCTGAGGAATCTTGATTTCAGAAAACTTATCGGTTTCGATTCAAAATTAGTTCCAGCCACAGAATATGGAACAAATCTACCTGATATTACAAGAGGAGTAGATGAAATTTATATCAATTGTGATTTGGTGACAGATAGCATTGTTGATGGAAATAGCACAAATACAATCGCTGTTATTCCTGTCACAGATCTCGTTAGAAGTTTACCTTTCACTTACAAACCTCGTTTTCTTTCATGGAATCCTGTCTCAACACATACAATCAGCTCAATACGTTTTTATGTCACAGACTCTTCTAGAGCTCCAGTCGATTTAAATGGGATAGATTGGTATATTGAGTTATTCTTGAGAGAGACAGAATTATAAAACCTAATAGTATATGAAACGGTTTGAGTTTAAAAAATATGAACAACATGGTGAAGGTATTGTGACTGATATGATCAAAACAGCTGGAAAAAAAGCAGCAACAACAATTGGTGAACATGCTGGCAAAAAAGCTGGCGACAAAATCATAGAACTTTTAAGAAAAAAAGAGAAAGAGTGGAACTGAGAGTGCGAGCCAGACTGGTGGTTTAATCAGAAAGAAAGAGAGGCCGACCTCGTAAAATCAAATAATTTTATCTAACACAATAATATATGTCAAACTATCGTGACTCAAAATATATCGAAAGATATGAAGATGTAGTGTTCGAACTAGAGACAGCACTTAATACTGTAGTAGCAAACAATGCTCATCAGAGTAAAACAGGCTACCGATTCATTGTTGATAACAGTGGAGAGACTACACCATTTGACTGGTATAATGCCCGTTTTAATGTCGATTTCATTGTGAAAAAGCTTGCAGATGGAGGCCACATTGCTGCTGCAGATCAAAATGGTATTGTTAATTCAGTTCACGCTCTTATTAACACCATTAATGTGAAAATGAATGGTCTTGATGTTTATGAGTGCAGAGATGCCAACCAGGCTACAAATATAAAGTCATTGCTTGAGTATTCACAGGGTTATGTTGTAAGTCAGGGAACCAATGAGTTCTTCTATCTTGACACAAATAGGAATGCTGATGATAGAGAGGCTGAGGATACTTATAACAAAGGTTTCGCAGCTCGCAAAGCACTGTTGAATGGTGCAGCCGGTAAAGTAAATGCAGAGATAGCATTGAACAGATACGGTTTTTTCAAGAGCTTTTGGGATGAACTTATGCCTAACTCAAAAATAGAGGTGAAATTGACACTTGAGAGTGATGCCAATTTGATTTGGCAAGCTGCTGATGATTGCCGTGTGGTACTAACTAAATTCCAGCTAATAGTTCCTCGCATTGTTTTTAATTCTGCGGGAAAGTCCTTATACATGAGCAAGTATCTTGACAACAGAAAGTGGACTTACATGAGAGAAATGGTTGAGAGAGGCAATTCAACAAGACAACAGACAGCCAATTTCCGTATTTCCACAGGAATAAACAAACCCAGGCATGTCTTTGTATTCATCATCAATGATGCCAATAATGCATCTCAGACAGCCAATAAATTTCTCTATAACACATTCTCAGTTGCAAATGACCGAACTTTGACTGATTGTTATCTTGAGGTTGGCAATGGAAATGATTATCCAGAGCTTCGTTATAAACCATCAACAGAACCAACAAGAGTATTTAGAGATGTTTTGAAATATGTTCAAGCTGTAAACGATTTCAGTGAAAGTACCCTTCTCAACAGGGGCAATTTCGGTACAATATTCCCTTTTGTTTATTTCGATCTGACAAAACAGAAACAGGATATTAAAGATGGAATGACAAAACTGACTTTCAAATACACTTTGAGTGCTGCAACAAATGCTGATTACAGTGTGTATGCATTGGTCCTCTATGAGCAGGATATTGAGATGAGAAAGACTGATGGAAAATTAATTCTGAGATCAATGTAAATTAAATAAATTAAATGATTGTTTGTATTAAATACAATTTAGTATAAACATATATTATATGACTACTTATCATCCTCATGGAGTAAGACTTTCAAACAGTCAGAAGCAAAGGCTTGCAAAAGCTATACAAACAAATTCACCGGTAACATTGAGACTCGCACATGGAGATCTCACTGGAGGTGATCAAATGATGTTGACAAAAACACAGATAAAAAAATTAGCCAAATCACAGAGAAATGGAACAGGTGCTGATGTAAAGATATCCAAAGCACAGATCAGAAAATCAGTCCAAGAAGGAGGTTCTCTTTGGTCCAGTCTTTTTTCACTTGGAACAAGACTATTGCCTTATGCAGGTAAAGCAGTAGCTAAAGCGGCTCCAGCATTGGCTACAGGTGCTCTTTCTTCATTAGCAAGTCTCGGCATTGATAAACTATTTGGAAAGAAACAAAAAGGAGGATTTCTTATTCCTAATGCCAATTTATCCCAATTATTGAATGTAGGAAATTTATTGAATACGAGACAGATGGCTGATGTTATCCAAAAAATGCAGTATGGTGGAGACGTTGTTATAAAACCAACAAAAGCGCAGACTGGAAAGGGTATTGGAACAATACTCGCCAGCATTGGAATTCCTTTGGCTATAGAAGCAATCAGAAAATTAACTGGAAAAGGTTTGCATGTTGAAAGCAGCCGTCCAAGACGGTCAATACCTGTTCATGTTCCAGATGACATTGTACCCAGAAAGAAAGGTGGGAAACATGCTATGATTCCATGGCAATCACCTCCTGTTTTTGGTACATGGAATAACCCAATCGGTTATGGAATGAAAAAAAAAAAAAAAGGAAAAGGACTTCTACTGGCAAAAACAGTCCATTCAATTCAATCCCCATACTAGGAACCATTTTGTAAATAATCCCTTATCCAACTTTGATTTAATCAATTGGGTTAAACAACTTGGAATAAAACATTTTAGAGGAGTATTTTCAAGAGACAATATGCCGAGACAAATAAAAAAGAATGAATGTGGGATAGTCAATCTTGATTCCAAAATTGGACCTGGTACTCACTGGGTTTGTTATAGGAATTTCAAAAATGATAAATACTGTGAATACTTCGACTCTTTCGGTTTAATGATGCCAACAGAAGTACAGAAATACATGGCTGCAAGCGGTAAACAACTTGAATACTCTGGTGATGAGATACAAGAAAGGGAATCAGTATTATGTGGATATTGGTGTTTGTACTATTTATTGGAAAGACAGAAAGGGACCCCCATATTGAAAGTCATTCATAATGCAAAATTCAATCCCGCAGACACAAGAGTCAATCATAGATTCATAATCAATTATTTCAAAAATATGTAATGTATATGTATGTCTGTTAAGTTAAACAAAAACAGTGGGATAATAAAAGATTTAATAGATTTCTATCTAACATAAAAGTATGATAGAATTCGAAATAATTGATGATGTTAATATATTTGTTATAATAGTTGTCAACAGATTGATTGGTTTGCGAGTTGTAATCAAATGCACTTTGGATAATATAACAGTATTCTATGACAAACTTAGTGGAAATGTATGTCGATTTAACTACTAGACAAAGAAAATATCTAACCAATATGTATAATGGTAAAATCATATTGTGTTAAACAGAAGAAAGTCACTGAATGTGTGCCAGGAAGTGAAAGATATCAAAAGACAAAAAATGGTCGAACTGTGATGAAATGTACTTGTGCTGAATGTGGAATCACAAAGACTAAATTTGTCAGAAATCGGGGAAACTGAATAGCCCGTCTGAAGGGGCGGGCATACTAGATTCGGCCGCAGATATGGCGCTAACAGGATTTTTGGAACATGGAGTCCCTTATTTAGCGAAGAAGGGTGTTGAAATGGGTAGATATTATGCATCAGAAGCAATGAGAAATCCAAAGCTGCAAAAGAAATTAATTGACAAAGGACTTTCCCTCGCAAAGCCTGCAATCACAAAGGTTGGGTCAGAAGCTTTGAAACAACTCTCAACAAAAGTGAGACCAAATATTCGTTACAAAACAGATATCAAAGGATTAGATTATGGCGGTGCTATTGACATTCATAAGGTTATTGGCAAGCTTCCTAAACCGAAAAGTGGATGGACACCCGGAAAGTATAAATACATGGGACCTTATAATCCCCTCGATAAACAGTTAGAGTATGATAAAAACACAGGTGAGGTCTTGAAATGGAATGTACAACCTTACAATAAAGTGGATGAAATAGCAGCTTACCACGATATTTGTTATGATATGGGAAAAAATAAAGGTGATTGTGATAGAACAATGGTCGAGTCACTAGATCAAATACCATATGGTGAGATGCCAAAATGGGGTCAAACAGCTAGATTCTTAATCGACAAAAAACAGAAACTTGGTCTCGGTGTTTCAAAAAACGGAAAAAGCCGTCGAGTGAAGAAAACTGGCAAGAAAAACTAGCTGATGAATTACATGCACCCATAAAACGAAATTTCACTCGGCGGCGTGTGATTGTAAATAAAATTGATGAAATATGGGCAAGTGATCTAGTTGAAATGCAACAGTTCAGTAAATGGAATAAAGGTTATCGATATCTTCTTATGGTTATTGATGTCTTCAGCAAATATGGTTGGATTGTCCCATTGAAGGATAAGAAAGGTGAATCTGTCACTGAAGCATTCAAATTAATATTCAAGGAAGGTAGAAAACCACAGTATTTATGGGTCGACAAGGGAAAAGAGTTTTACAACAAACACTTGAAGGACTTGCTAGAGAAACATAGTGTACAGATGTACTCAACTGAGAATGAAGAGAAATCATCAGTAGTTGAAAGATGGAATAGGACAATTAAATCCAAAATGTGGAAGCAGTTCACTGTTCAAGGTAATACACAGTATTTAGACATGTTACCAAAATTAGTGAAACAGTATAATAATACCAAACATTCAAGCACAAAGATGACACCCGTTGAAGCATCTGATAAGAGGAATGAAGGAACTGTTTACTTCAATTTGTATGGTGATATGAAAACATTAAAACAGAAACCAAAATTTAAAATAGGTGACAAGGTCCGAATATCCAAGTATAAACGGAATGTGTTCGACAAGGGCTATACACCAAATTGGACTGAAGAAGTGTTTACAGTTGATAAATCCAATACACTAATCCAGTCACTTACAAACTAAAAGATCTCAACGATGAAGAAATACAAGGGAGTTTTTATGAAGCTGAATTATTGAAAGCCAGACAGGATGTATTCCGTATTGATAAAGTCATTCGCAGAGATTACAAGAAGAAACAAGCTTTGTGAAGTGGAAGGGTTACAGTGACGAATTTAACAGTTGGATCCCGTTCAAGGATTTAAAAGAAAATTATCTAACATATATGTGAGTAGACCCTACAGTAGTACATCTGTTATTTGCTATTATGTAGCCAAGAATATTATTATTCCTGACTATATTTAAACACAGGTCGAAAATGAATTAAAAAATAAATTATTATAATATAATATACAAATGCAAAAATATTCCTACGATAATAAAGAATTAGATGTATCAATAGATTGTTATGTTGATGATAAAAATGATATATGGTTCAGAGGTAGAGACATTGCCAATATTCTCACTATAAAAATCCGCAAAAAGCAATCAGAGATCATGTTGATTCTGAAGATAAAATCTTATTGGACTTCAAACTGTCCATAAATTCCAAAACAAAGTCAATTTTTGCTGATGCAATCGAAAAAACTTTCAAATGTTTTTTTATAAATGAATCAGGATTTCATTCACTTTTATTCTCATCCAAAAAACAAGAAGCAAAAAATTAAACATTGGGTTACTAAAAAGGTTTACCATCAATCAGAAAACGAATATATCACAAGCAGTTCAATGACAGAAATAATAACATGCTGATGATTGAAAGTGAAAATGATCTGCACTACAAGATTGTGTCATTCATCAGAAAGAAATATGAAGGTGCATTAATGGTGGCGGGATTAGGTGAAAATCAAATAAGCTCAAACATGCGAATCAGAAGTTATAATAAAGGATATATGGCTGGACAATGTGATTTAATGCTGATGAATCCAACTGAAAATACAATGCTCTATGTCTTGAATTCAAAAGTCCAACTGGTGTGTATCAAGTGTCAGATAAACAAAAAAGTATGAAGCAAATGTATGAGAAAAATAAGTGTAAGTACATCATGAGCAATTGTTTCGAAGACTTGATTCATGAAATAACTAAACACTTAGAAGAAAGCAAATTATACTTATCAAGAAGGAAAGATTTAAAAGAAAATTAAATTGATATAAAAATAAAAAATATAGATAATATATATGGAGAATCAAAATGTTAAGAGAGGTCGGGGAAGGCCTAGAGTTCTCAGTGATGAGGAAAGAAAAAAACATAAGACTACCTATATGCTAAATAAAGAATGGTTCTGTAACATATGTAAGACAGGACGTAACTACACAATGGCAGGAAAATCTTGTCATATTAAAACAAAAAAACATCAAAAAAATATTCTTCAATAATTACAATTCAAAAGGATCCAGTAATTGGATCAATTGAATTCTCAACCCTATTTAAACGCAGACATTGAAATGTTTTAAAACAAAAAATAATATAGTTATACATTAGATGGAAAAAATTATCGAAACTAGTAGTAATATGGACAAGAAAAGTCTCAAAAAATTGAGCAAAATCCAAGCTAATCGAATTTGCTGTTGAAGCAGCAGAAGAAACCAAAAAATAATAGTGGTAGATGATACCAAACCTCATAACAATATACTTCCTCCAACCAAGAAAGGCTGTTGCATATAATATTATAAAATTGTTGAATGAAATGAAAGGTCTCAAATTCGTTGAAACACTCAAGGTAACATTTGCAAAAATGACTGACGGAGAAATAGAATACAAAACCGCATATTTCAACAGTGTAGCTCAAACAATTGTGAATAATCTGGAAGTAACTGAATCACTACAGTTGTCAAAAGACCAAATAATGAATAAGATTGCAGTTTGGGTATCTGAAGGTTCAGGTTGGACTGTTGATTCAGTTGATAGTCATTATCTTAATGTTGTGAAATATGCGCCAATAAGGGCTCCTCATACATTAAACTACCGAATGAACTCAGAAACAGTGCAAAGGGTTTAATTAACTTGAAAAATGAGGATAATGAATGCTTCCGATGGTGTCACATCAGACACCTGAACCCACAAGAGAAATACCCACAGAGGATTAAAAAAGTTGACAAAAAATTTGAAAAATTGGATTATACAGGGATTGAATTCCCAGTTGCAACCAAGCATTACAACAAGATGAAAAACAAAATGAGATCAACATCAATGTTTTCGGTTATGAGAATAGACAGCCATATCCAATTTTTGTTTCAAAAGAGAAATATACAGACTGCTTGAATCTGCTTCTAATAACTGAAAATGAAAACAAGCATTATGTGCTGATCAAAGATTTCAATAAGTTTATGTACAATCAAACAAAGCACAAAGAAAGAAACACTTTTGTATGCACTGTCTTCAATGCTTCAGCTCTGAAAGGGTGTTGAATGATCACAAGGACAACTGCATGCAAGTAAATGGCACACAGGCAATAAAAATGCCAAACAAAGATAACAACATACTGAAATTCAACAACTTTCATAAACAACAGCGGGTACCATTTGTTATATATGCTGACTTTGAGGCCATCACTGAAAAATACACGGTTGTCAACCCAACAATGATAAATCATACACTGAAGCCTATCAGAAGCATACTGACTGTGGCTACGGCTATAAAGTTGTTTGTTGTTATGATGATAAATACAGCAAACCAGCACAAATATACAGGGGTGAAAAGGCTGTGTACAAATTCATGGAAGCTATGCTTGAGGAGGTCAAATATTGCAAGAATGTTGTGAAAAAAAAATTTTAACAAACCATTGAAAATGACTAAAGATGATGAAGAAAATTCCGAAAAGCCAAAGTTTGTCACATCTGTGATAAGAAATACACTGACAAAGATATTCGAGTCCGAGATCATTGTCACATTCACTGGTAAATACAGAGGTTCTGCTCACCAAGATTGTAATCTGAAACTCAGAGTGAACCCAGAAGAAATAAATACCAGTCATATTTCACAATCTAAGAGGCTATGATAGTCATTTTATTATGCAGGAGATTGGAGCCATTGTTAAGAAGCACACTTACACAAACAAGAAAGGTGAAGACTGTCAAATGAATATCAATGCTATCCCAATAACATGGAGAAGTATATGGCTTTCATGCTTGGCAACCACTTGACCTTCATTGATAGTTTCCAGTTCATGAGCTCCAGTTTGGAAAAACTTGTAGGCAATCTACCAAGAAGCCTTAAAATACACCTCACAAGAGTTCAAGGGAAATGATCTTAATCTGATGGCACAGAAAGGTGTTTATCCTTACGACTATATGGACAGTTTCGATCAATTCAATCCAAAGCTGCCATCAAAAGATGAATTCTATAGCATACTGAGTGATGAGCATATATCAGATGAAGACTATGCACATGCTCAGACAGTTTGGAAACATTCTCTTTGAAAAACATGGGTGATTATCATGACCTGTACCTTAAAACAGATGTACTCCTACTGGCTGATGTATTTGAAAACTTCAGAAAAACATGCCTTGAGTACTATAAACTGGACCCGTGTCACTATTTCACATCTCCCGGTTTATCTTGGGACGCCATGCTAAAATGACTGACATCAAATTAGAATTGATGACTGACATTGATATGTTCCAGTTCATTGAAAAGGGTCTGCGTGGTGGTATCAGTTATATAGCCAACCGTTACGGTAAAGCAAATAATAAATACATGAAAGAGTATGATGAGAAGGCGCCCTCGAAATATATCATGTATCTTGATGCTAATAATCTGTATGGTTGGGCAATGAGTCAATATTTCCAACGGCGGATTCAGATGGTGACTGAGAAACAATAAACAATCTCAACCTTGCTAAGTACAGAAGATAGTTCAAAAGGTTTGATACTTGAAGTTGATCTGGAATACCCCCAAGAGTTACATGACTAATAAGTACATGAAAGAATACGATGAGAAGGCGCCCTCGAAATATATCATGTATCTTGATGCAAACAATCTATATGGTTGGGCAATGAGTCAATACCTTCCAACTGGCGGATTTAGATGGATGACTGAGAATAAAATAAACAATCTCAACCTTGCTAAGTACAAAGAAGATAGTTCAAAGGGTTTGATACTTGAAGTTGATCTGGAATACCCCCAAGAGTTACATGACCATCATAATGACTACCCACTTGGACCAGAGAAGGTGAAAGTAACTGAAGGCATTGTCTGATTACTGCAAAGATATTGCAAAGAAATACAATATATCAACTGGTTTGGTACATAAACTGATACCAACATTAAGCAACAAAGAGAAATATGTTCTTCATTACAGAAACCTCCAATTATACACAGACTTGGGTTTGAAAATAACAAAAATCCATAGGATTCTGAATTCAAACAATCCCCTTGGCTGAGACAGTACATTGACTTCAACACACAGAAAAGAACTAATGCCAAAAATGCCTTTGAGAAAGACTTTTTCAAGTTAATGAATAACTCAGTATTTGGCAAAACCATGGAGAATCTCAGAAAGAGAGTAGATGTCAGATTGGTGACTGATGAGAAGAAGCTATTGAAAATAACCAACTTATGTTAGCAGTAAGATATTCAATGAAAATCTAGTTGCGGTGCATAAGATCAAAGAAACACTTACTTTAAACCGGCCGGCATATGTGGGGATGTGTATTCTAGATCTTAGTAAGACACTAATGTATGATTTCCATTATAATTACATTAAACAAAAGTATGGTAATAAGGCTAAGTTGCTCTTCACTGATACAGACAGTTTGACATATGAGATTGAAGCTGAAGATGTCTATAGGGATTTCTGGAATGATAAAGATAAATTTGACAACAGTGACTACCCTGAAAGCTCGCCGTATTTCAATAAGACTAATAAAAAAGTTATTGGCAAATTCAAAGATGAGGCAGCAGGAGTACCCGTTTGCGAATTCATCGGTCTACGATCGAAAATGTATAGCTATATGAAAGATAACCAAAAAGGAGGAAAAACAGCAAAAGGCAAAAGGAATCAAAAGATTGTTATAAAAAGAACATCAAACATGAAAAATTATAAGGAGACACTATTTAATAATAAACAGATGCATCATACAATGAAAACAATCAAGAAGTGAAAACCATCAATTAGGAAGCTATGAAATCAACAAAGTATCACTCAGTTGCTTCGATGACAAAAGATATATATCAAAAGACGGAATCAACAGTTACGCATACGGGACTGTGCCATCAAAAAGTAAATCCAAAGAAGTCATGACGTCACGGCACAGCTGTGTCGGTCTACAAACTTTAGCATAAACTTTTAAGTAAAAATTGTCAGTAAAGTTTACTTCAAGAATTTATAAAAGGGAACTTGTTTCATTATGATTGGCTAGAAAAGATCATGCGACCGTCACGTGAGTTATAATAATAGCTATAGGCGATGACTCATTCCCTGTTTTCCGAGAATGTCACGCATTTTATGAAGTATGCTGACCTTGGTTCCATCAGATTTGAACAACTATAGATTCCATCACATTAAATAACTATATATTCCGTCAAATTAAATAACTATATATTCCATCAAATTAAATAACTATATATTCCATCAAATTAAATAACTATATATTCCATCAAATTAAATAACTATATATATTTCATCAGATTGAACACTATATATTCCATTTCCAGAATACGAGATCAGAGGCAGTAGTAGTTTGGGGAAAACGAGATCAAATGATTTCGTACCCCCAAAACACTATACTACTGTGGAAAGTTCATTTCCAGCTTTCATTTTCTCAAAGGAAGATTTTGTTCCCTAACATTTTCGAGGAATTAAAATTTCAGCTAGGAAATCCGAACAGATGACCACAACTTGAAACACAAGGCTTTTCCCAAAGTCTGTCGGCAGCACGCCATCACATCCTTTTCACTGAGAAGGTCTTAATGTTTCTTTCTTGAAGACAAAGCTGAGATAGCTTTACTCAGAAAATCTTCACTTTCCATGACTTTCTGCGCTCACTGAAACTCGCTTCAGCTTCACTTGTTTGAGATGTCATGTTTTTGACAGTCTGCACCGCAGACTATCGAATTAGCCACTCAGTATTTTACGTTCAGAATCTGAACGTAGATACTCAAATTGAACAAAGACCGCTGCAGGCTCTTCTTTCTCTCGCTCCGCCCAATCCCTTAGCATTTGACCGAGCGCCAACCTCTCTGAATTGCCCAAATGAAGTAGCCTGCGAATACAGCCGCCTCTCCGCGCTCCGACTAGAAATGAAGAGCCTGTATGCAGGCTAGGCCCGGCATAAGGCCACTTGCTTAGAAATGAATGGTGTGGCGAAAATCCATTGGAACGGCCTATTAATTGGATTGCAATCTTAAGACTGTTTCCATCAATTATACTTTTTCCAGATATCGACGAATGTGCTTTGGGAAAACACAACTGCAGTGCCAATGCTTTTTGCCATAACACCAAGGATCTTTCAAATGCACCTGCATTCCGGGTTATTATGGAGACGGGGATGAATTGTAAGGTACAGGAAAAATCTCTCCCACAATTCAATTATCAACAGACAGAGGAATTCCAATTCTTATATATTCTGCCAGTTAGACAACATGAAGACGGAACGATATCGGCCAGTTATCACCAACCGGAAGATTTAATTACCGAATAGATTCACAGAAATTGTGAAAAGTCTTTTAAAACGAATGGTAATTTACGTTTCTACATGTCAGATTTCTTTTCATTACTCTGGAACATAAGGTCACTTCCTAAGAAATAAATGGTGTGGCGAATTTCCAGCTTAACCTTACGTTTTGTTAATTTTGAGTCTACGCTATTGGAGTTTTAAAGGGAAAAAAAATTTCAGCTCGGCGATATTTTGTCCAGATTAACAAACGCGCTGACTGACTGAGCTACGGGGATTTCACACGAGAGAAGGTATAAGCTACGTTGCCTATACTTGCGAAATCTTTGTAAATCCATCTGGACCTCATTTCCTGGAAAACATCTTTACCAGATGTTGCTGATTTAAAAACCACGCCGTTTTAGCCGGATTATCCAGTGGTTTAGCCGGGCTAAACCACGGGCTAATCCTGATGAATTTAATTAAACCCCAGAGATTATGATTTGGTTTAAAACAAAATTACAGTGTGACCGAGAAAACCGTAGCCTCCTACGCAGACGTCTTTTGGACTCGTCACGCGTTCCTTCCCACGAATGTCTGCTGAACTGATCTGCCACTTCCGTTCGTCGGCGGTTAGCCTTTGTTTTGAAGAAACCAATAACGAGCTGCGTAAGAATGGGGATCGACACCCGTGAAGTACGTAATTTCCGGCAAACTATTCACGTGCATCGTCTGGGAAAATAAACCCGGGGTCGAAGTCCTACTTTCCACAAACTGGAAAACGAACTACGATTGGCTAACCGGTGTGAACGGAAGTGGCAGATCAGTTCAGTAGACGTTCGTGGGAAGAAACGCGTGACAAGCCCAAAGACGTCTGCGAAGGAGGCTAGGAAAACCGTGAACACCAATATGTCAGGAATGTTTATTGTCTTCTAACCAATCACGTGTAACTTGAAGATTTCATGCACCAAAACTGCAACAGAATATCCGTTATAAGTCGGACTTGATCGAAATCGAAATAAAATTAAAATTTGTTGAAAAACGATGTTGCAAGGTAAGAAGCAATACTACCATTTTCAAGCTACAGTGAACGTCCAACTTTTTTCCACATTGTCCCACGCTTAAACCATTTAAGTTTGTCTAGACTAGACTGTTCACAGTCCTCTATTTTTCCGTGAGATAGTCGAGATCGTACGCGGCTTGCTAATGGCGGCCATCTTGATTTTCAAACGTACCGAGTCAACCTGGAGAAGAGTGTCAAACCTACTTAGCGGGCGGGGACGATATGGGAGGAAACGAGAAAAATAGAGGGACTGTAATAACATCACTGCGACTCGCGTTCAGGGGACGTGACAGGAATTAAACGCCTATCCCAATTTATTAATTAACAAACTCCGCTTCTGATAGAAAACATGGCAAATGAAAATACCCAGACGGACATTTGATACATCAATGTCGCGTGAACTCAAAACATCGTTTTCCAATGGAGGCGGTGAACACGCTCTCTTCGACACCAAAAAAAAAGTTAAACCACCAGCTAAAAAGCCAGATATGTTTGGTGGGTGTCGTATTTATTGTGTTGATTTTAAGTCTTCTGGCAGATACCGTGTTTCCACGGAGAATTTAAAATTCCGCAAAAATCGGGAGTTAGCAGCACTCCCTTGCCGAGCTCGTTGGAAAGCGTGTCGGAGTAGTTATCCTGCAAGATATGGAGAAGTCTTCCCGTGTTTGCGCAAAATGTGCCCTGAAAATTCGGAATGTCAGTACCTTATGCGAATTTTTAAAGGCAGCATTGGTTTCTGAAAACATAACTTGCGTGGAAAATGACGGAGATCCTCGCTTCAAAAGGTTGAATGTCATTTCTCCTCCGAGAAATATCAAGAAGAGCCGGCCTTACAGCTCGCCGATGCCGAAGCACTCAAGGGAAACAAATTCTTCCGCTGTTTCGCGGGCCGAAAATGAGCCAGAAGTTTAGGGTAAGAGCGAAACGTTCTATGCTGTTTAACGGAAACGATGATCTGGGCGACACTCTAAACGAAACGCCGAGTAGTGACGATTTCTTCGAATCATGCGGTGAAGCCAGTGCAGATTTTCCGCTAAGCGTATTGTTGGATGATGTCGGACATGCTTTTAATGTCCTTCAAGGCTTTGCTGGATTTCTCGAAACCCTTGGCTGTCATGCCAAAATTGCTCTTCCACGATGCTGCGAGGCGGGACGATAACTAACAACACGGATCAGTGACACATTCCTCCATTTCTTTTGCAATGACAAAGCTTTGATATATTAAGCTCTTCCCAAAGCCAGTTGGTAGTACAGCAAATACATCTTTGCCATCCAGCAAATTTTTCAACGCTTCTTCTTGTTTCTCTTTCAAAACTAAACCTCCAAGGCGCTTAGTTAATCTGTCTGAAATTGATCTCCCGCGCTCGAGAGCCATTTTTAGAACTGTCGACTTGTCAACGGCTTGTCAGTGTAAGCCAAACGTGTTGCCAACACAGATTTTCCTCTATTGTTTAATGACCAATCAGATAGCTGCGTTGCTGGAGCAACGCGCTCCTTGAACGCGAGTCGCAGTGATGTTACCACAGTCCCTCTATTTTTTCTCGCCCCCCTCCCCCTAGAGATACAAAATCCCCGAGGCCCACTGACTCGGTATGTTGGAAAATCAAGATGGCCGCCATAAACAAGCCGCGTACGATCTCGTCGATCTCACGGAAAAATAGAGGACTGTGAACAGTCTAGTCTAGACAAACTGTTGCGTTTTTTAATTAATTTAGAGCGTGAACACGTCAAGTTTTGACAGCTCCGCCTCAATTCACTCCAAATTAATTAAAAATCGCGACAGGTTTGTCCAAACAAACTTGAATGTTTTAAGCGTGGAACAACGCAGAAAAAAGTTGGCCGATCACGGTAGCTCGAAAATGGTAGTGTTGTTTCTTACCTTGCAACATCGTTTTCAGCAAATTTTGATCTTATTTTGATTTCGATCAAGTGCGACTTATGACGGATATTCTGTTTGCACTTTGGTGCATGAATCTCCAAGTTACACGTGATTGGCTAGAAGACAATAAACATTCCTGACATATTTTAGGTGTTCACGGTTTTCCCGGTCACACTGTAATGGCTCCTTAGTGTTGCCTTCTAAAGTACTGAGTAAGTACTTGCGAGTGGCTAGTTATTTGAAATGTTTACTCAACAATGTTAACTCAACATTGAATAACGATCGACTTGATCTCATTTCTAAGCAACCTGCTAAAATATCGGCCGTCTATGGCCTCCCGTTCAATAGCGTTAGCTAGTACAATAGGGTTTGTAGTCTTTTCATGCTAACTCGGACCACTTAGGCACAGGAAGCCCAAGCGTGGCATGTGAGACATAAGGTTATTTACGGATTTGAAGCTATAGATATTTGTGGCATATATCTAGAGTGTGTCAAAATAAAGTGGCATTTATGTTTATTTTGTGGTTTCTTCAAGTGTCTTGTGTAGTCAAAAGCCAAATTTCGGGGCATTTGCACGTGAAAACTGCAGAGGAATGAGTCAAGTTGTAGTTGTTTCTAAAAGCAATTTATAAATATTATCGCCGGACCTATTTGCTGAAGAGAAACAGAAAATAATATAAATTAAAGCATTCTTGCCTTTACTTCAATGTCCCTTGGTGTGTTGTGGCTGGTTTAAACGCCATTTTGTCGATATTTTTTTTTACCGAAGTACTGTCCACTATCACAGTACTTCGGTACTTAAAAATCGACAATATCTATAAATTACCTTTAGAGACAATTGCAACTGGACTCATTTCTCTGCAGTTTTCACGTGCAAATGCCCCGAAATTTGGCTTTTGACTGAACAAGACACTTGAAGAAACCACAAAATTAGCATAAATGCCATTATATTTTGACACACTCTAGATATCTATAGCTTCAAATCCGTAAATAAACCCACGTCTCACATACCACGCTTGGGTTGCCTGGGCTTTGAGTAATTTCGGCCATCCCTCTTCCAGATCAAATGAGAGCAAAGCCTACCAATTGATAGTGGAAAATAAAGTTATCAATGTCTACTGTCATATTACTATGCAAACTTTGAGAAAAGGAGCATGCGGAGATGGAGGGTGGACGCTGATCATGAAGATTAATGGCAATAAGGTAAAACCAGGCTATGCAAAATGTTTTAATAAGACATCCTAGGCACAAATGCGTCCCCACAGTCTTCCTTCAGAGTAGAGCCACACGTTGTCGAAAGGAAAATGCAATTACATAGCTATACACAGTTGAATCATTGCAACCCTTCACTCAATAAAATAAAACACTCCACAACAGTAGTACGTTCATAATTTTCATCTGAAACAAATCGGCATTCCTTAACTGAATACAACTGACACCAAAGTTATCTGAGGAAATGGTCAAGAAGGCGAGCCCCAGTTCCAGAGTTTAGTTTAGAAAACCTACCGAGGACTTGAGCCCTTCATAACGACTTGCTGTGAGAACTTCAGGAAAACTGAAGATTATAAGGGACCAAGGATTCTGACTGCTACATAGATAGAGAGAAGACCTAAATTAAGGGACAAGAAACTGAATTCGCAACTCTCTCCCCTGACCAATAAATTTCGTCATCCGGCTTTCAGGCTTGAGTTTCAACCCTTCAGACGAGTAATTTGAAAGAGCAAACAAATATTTCTCAACTTTTCTTTTCGCAGTCAACCTTTCACTATGATTCCAGCCTCTGGAGCAACAAGGTAACCTTCAACCTTGTTGGAGGAGAGACTGGGTTCGACACACAAGAAACGAAATTACCAACTTACTGGAACACATCCTTCTCTAAGATTTGCCTAGGGATGAATATCGGTGGAAAAGAAAACTTTGTTGCCATAAATAAGCAGACCAACTCCTTGTATTCACTGGTCGCTGACGGGCAGTACCGCACCACCTCACTGGGTCGTAGCACATGGAAGAAGCTGCTTGGTTCCCAAGCTTCTCTTCAGGATTACTGTAACAAGGAAGGATTTAACGTTCTTAGTGGTAACAGTGATTTTTCCAAAGCAAGAATCGGTATCGTTGGGAATAACGCGCAGGATTGCGTCCTTTGTGACTCAAGAGTTGGGTTTGGTACTGGAGGGAAATTTGACAACTCCAACACTTGTGGAAACGAGGCTACCATCTGGGCAGACAACGGCAACAAACACATCAAGGCGATGGGAATTATCTTTGTTCAGTGAGAAGAAATCCCTTTACACGTGATGGCAAGTCGTGGAAAATCCCGAATAGGCTAACAAAGTATAAATATCATTTTGTGAAGTCCGCTTTTTGGGAGAGACGTGGAGAGTTTATGCATTGGTTTGGAAGAAATTGTCTTATCAAAATGAGATCGGCTTCACATTAAAGATACCTTAACACAGTTTAAAAGTCACAGAAACATTTCGAAATGGGTAAACTAATAGTCCTCGATCTTAAAATTGGGAGATCATATAACAATACAAGAATGTTTAGGTAGTTTTAGATTGAAAATGTGTACTTTTAGATGGTATTACATTCGGAATATTTATGTCTAAAGAGGAAAAGAAACGTTTTTGAAAACGTGTTCAGACCGAGCAAGGGAATAGATGGGGTGGGGAAGCGCAATGGTGAAAGTTACCTACATCGACTTGGACTTGCAAATACGGCTCCTAAAATCCGGGGGCGGGAGTCAAAGACAGAAAATGTATACTGCGGCCCATTAAAATGTTGTCTAGATATTGCTTCGACTTTTTAAAGGAAATTTTTTTTCAAAGGAGCGATGTTTACTGTTGTTTTCAAGGCATAATAATAATAAGAACAATAACAACAATGACAATGACAATGACAATGACAATGACAATGACAGTGACAATGATAATGATAATGATAACTTTATTTATTACCTTTGGCTAATACAGAACTAGGTAGCCAAGCAGCCAAGCATCTTGTAATGGCCAAGATTTCACTCTCTAATAACGAGTGAAATTGAGACTCGGCTTTAGCTGGTTCTGATCTTTCTAAAGCGTAAATCAAAATAGCCTATCCTGTGTGGAGCGCACTGGTGGAAAATCGGCAGCCTTAGTTTACAGTCGGTTAGTTCTGGTAAGGTAATTAACACTTGGCACAAAGTGTAGGAAACTGACGCTAACTGCATCAGTACTCTGCCCATGTTCCTGCTCTAAACAGACAATAATATATATATTTAGCCAAGCCTAAAAGCGGAGCTCCAAAAGCATTCTTTTTCTACTGGCATTTACATATAGTCTGCTTGTCATATCACCCATCTGACCTCACTCAAGCTACAGACCCAATGCTGTAAAAAATAGTATGGAAAGGTGATCTGAGCCAGTGGCACAGTGGATTTGGACCCTCCAGTCCAGATCTGCTTGTGGATCAGATTTGGACCCCCTAGTCCAGAACTGCTAGCAGATATGAACCCCCTTTTACGGACTTGGACCCCCACCCCCCCTAAAAGCAAGCGTTCTATTGAGTAAGGTAATAAAAATTCCTTTGCAAATTGAGTTTGGAGACTTTAAAAAGCAAAATAAAAATATTGAGGTAGGTTTTTTTAAAAATAATCTTTAATACTTTGTGTAAAAAAGAACCTGCAACGCTAGTTTGCATCTATAAATTTTTAAAACAAAACATTTCTTAACATCTTAAAGCAATACCTAAGGACAGGTCTGTTTCCCCGTTCAACTGTAGGCGACTTAGTTATGGTTTAGAGCCACTAGAAATTGGTGGAGAAGCCTGGTGAATGCTATTTTGAATCAATATCCGACATCAGATATATAGTGATTCAGATCATCACTTCATAATGAATGCAATTTCAGTTATTCAAAGCCTCCCATGAGACAGTTGGAAATCAGAAATTGTGTGTCCTCTGCATATATGTATGCCTCAAAAAATTATGAGAGAAAGATACATGGAAATCAATAAAAATATTTAGATGATATGCATTAAGACCAAGATATTTCTTTTGATCAGTTACTTCTTGACCTTACTATCCCAAAAAACTTCTTGCTGACATTAAGCTCATCAATCAATGCACCTACAGTGTTTTCAAAAAGAAATCCAGCTGCTCTTCTGACCAGCCAAGTGCAAGACTAAGCAACTTGATAATAAAATATTGGGCATTTGGTTGATATCACTATCAAGGTAATTAACAATGAAGTATGAGGATTTAAGGTAATGATTCACCAAAGCAAAAGTGCTGGAAATCAGTGTTAGCCATCTGAACTTGATTTTCTATTTTGCAAGTAAGGTAAGGACTAGTCTCACATTTCTCCATGTACATTTGAAATTGCACAACATACTTCATCAAACATCAAAAATTCCATTAAACATTAGTTCCAAATGTCATCCAAACATACCACAAGATTGGTGTGACCAGCTATGAATAAAATTAATTGAAAGACTGCTTGTAGGAGAAGGAAGTACATTGATGAAAAAGAGCTTACTTTAAGTTTAATTTTAAGTTTTAAGTTTAATAATTCCTTTTCATGCGAATACATCTAAGTTGATACAAAAAAAAACTGCACAACTGGAGAATAATTGGGAGAAAGTAAATTCCCATACAAAGAATATTATCTTATACATGTATTACACATTCTAAAAACTAAGAGGTGAAATTTAAACGTGGCCCACAGCTAACCTAATCAAATTAAATCGAATACCTGTCTCTTACAAGTCACCCCTGCTTTGAGATTGACACTAAAAATAAAGAAGTAAAATTGAAATACAATCCAAAGCTAACCTAATTAAATTACATACTTGTCACTCACAAGCTACATCTGATTTAAAATTGACACAAATAATGTAATAGATAGGACTTAAAACTGCTTAAAGAAGGTGCATGCATGATGTTCGATGGAACACCATTCCAGTCTGGTATGTAGCGATTGTAAAAAGAAAAGCTGAAGGCCATATATATATATTTAGCCATGCCAAGCCTAGAATCGGAGCTGCACACTCTCACCGAGCAACTTCGCATGGCTTTATTTGGGCCAGTTTAATTTGTGTCCAAAACAATTCAGCAGCAGCAGGGAAAACGAAGAGTTTTCGATAGCAAACGTTTGTAAAAAAAAAACAGACATTCGTGAGTCCTAACTACTTTCAGATGAAAGAGTAATGGAATTCAAAGCGGATAAAAAACACACTACAAGCGAACAAAGTACGATGCGAGTGTTTTGCTCGAAGAAGGAGAAGGTGGAGAAATTAAACAAGACTAGCTTGTAATAAAAATAGCTTGTATTGATTAATCTAGGAAAATCGGTATTTATTTTGACATAAATGCCGTAGAAAAGACAATAAAGGGTTAAAACTGATCGTTAAGAGCAGTCAACAGGAATTGACCGCGGTTCAAAAACAACAGAACAACAAACATAAGTATTACAAGAAAACAAAGCACAATAAGAATAATATTTCTTCGAAGATTCTTGGAGAAGGTGGAAAAATTAGAAAGTAACAAAATTTGCTTAGCAATTTTGACATAAATGTCCGTAGAAAAGACAAAAAGAGGTCCACACCTGATCGTTTAGAGCAGTCAACAGGAATCACTGAGGCAGCAATCACTCGGAACGCGACACAGCTGAATAATAGCGCCATTTCCCACAAAATCTTTCCTTGGCTGACACAAAACGCTAAAGAGCTTTGATAGTTTCACTGGTACTTCCCATGTCTTCCGAAGAACCTTCTTCAATTAATGATTCTCAGTGGCAAAGCGTCATCAAGTTAACGAAGAAAGCGCTTGCCAAACCACACCAGCATTTCTCTCGCAGACCCGTTCCCTATAAAAATTATCAAAGCCAGCCCAGCCAGTCAACCCATTTCGGTGTTTTTAACATCCAAACGCTGATTCTTACCGGTTCAAACAAATTAAGACGGCATGTTTATAGACGGCGAAACTTAATATTGTTGTTTACAGGCCGCTTTCGACGAAGATCTCTGAAACGTTTTTCAAATGACGAGTGAAGCGCACTGGTCTTTGACATTTTTGACAGCATTTTGACAACTTTATGTCAGATTTTGAGACGTGCACATGCACATGCATTTGATCGGCTTTTTTTTTTACTCGAGCTTGAGTTTCCGCTTTTAATACTTAATTTTTACGAGGACTCATTGTGATTACGTGTTATTAGGATAAGGCAAAAGTTTCTTAACGCTGTTGAGATACCAAGATCGAAAAACAGTCAGCCAAGCCAGTAGTATAGTACTTGCGGGTACCAGATCATTTGAAATCCGATGGTTCAATTCGATGATATCAACACATTTTGAAATCTGTTGATACAATTTGATAAACTATATATTGGTTCAATTTCTCGGAAAATTACCATGTGTAACTTTCTTGGAAAAACAGTACTTGGGGTACCAGCGCATTTTTACACATGATGGATTCAATTTATTTTATAGGGGGTATCAGCGCATTTTTACATTTGATGAAATCTATAGTTTATTAAAAATGCGTGACTTTCTCGGAAAAATTACCAAGCGTGACATTCTCGGAAAAACAGGAAATGAGTCATGTGTTAGTAACATAAAAATATTATCTCAAATAATAGTATAGAATGAGTTGTAATTCAGTAATTCACAATGAATTAAAGAATATGGAAGAGTATACTTGTCCTTTTTGTGATCAGCAATTGGCAGAAGTTAATAGTAGTGTGGTAGTACAATGCTGCAGTAATCAGGAAATGTTTAACGATGATGGTGAAAATGTTTGTCTAAATTGTGGTTCCGTCCATAGTTATGATTTTTGTAAAGAATACGTTGACTTTCATGAGAATATGTATAAAATAAGACGAAAATCTGTATATCATCGGAAGTACCATATTGAAAATGTGATGAATAGTATATGTTGTGAGAATGGATTTCAAATTTCTCTGAAAGATAATAGTAAAATATTGAAAATATTCAAAGAGATAGACAAAGTTCTTCCTTTAGTGAATAAGAATCGTAAAAGGATGATAAGTACTAAATTTTTCCTTAAGCAAATATTTTAATGCTTGGTCTTCCTTATGAGAAAATAATAATTACTAATTCGAAAAGAACACTCAAAATTTATAATAAATATTGGGTTGAAATTATGTTATTGATATTTGATAAAATTATTTCTGTACTTAACAAGTGAATTTTTTGTCGTATTCTATCAAAAATTTGTCTATTATTGGACTGTTATCTACAACATAATCATCAATGTGCTTCATTGTGTTATGGATGATGGAAGGATCAAAATTACCACCTCTCATTATTTCTTTATGGTGTTCAGCAAATGTTGGTAGCTTTGATATGCGTATGTACAATTTTGGATTTTTAGATCGAGGTTTTTGTGCTTCATCCACCCTTGAATCAAAAGTGCTGCTGTACTGATGGCTACCAAACTAACACCACCAGTTGCCACGCTTGTGGCTAGACCACCAGTTGCAAAGATGATAGACAATGAGTTCCCCAGTAATTTCCATTTTTTGAACGTTTTACCGCCCGTTTGTGAGCCCAACACTTTCTGTGATATGTGTGGTAATAGGCTTTTAATTCCTTGATCTGGTCTTTTGTTAATTCACTTGAAATATGGTTCCAGTTGAATATGCTTTTTCGTTGCTCTGTCATATATATCATTTATATTATTATTCTCTTGGATACGCAATATATTAAACCGGAAATCTGACCACATAATGGAGATCTTTTCATCCATTTTGGTGTAAGGTTCTTGGGTATGGCATAACAATATCCTCTGTCTAACGAATAACGGTTATAAAATCTTCCATACGCATCGTTGAGAATACTATGTGAGTGTAATACATGAATCCAACCAAGTGTTCTTTCAAAAAATCGTGTAAGGCAGCCATTTCCCGGACCAATAAGTCCTATATCATTATGAATGTATAAAATGTTGTTAATTGGAAGTATTCTTTTGAAATGCTTGAAATACAAAGATTGGTATACTAGGCATGACTTTAGTATGGCATCATCAACGCTGTTGTGTTGTTGTTTGGTTTTATCAAAAAGATAGCTAACGTATTTAATTATGTCTTGTATCATATACTATATCGTTGCATTAAAATTTGATGATGATCTAAAATTGTTTTTTCATCTGATATGGTATGTAAGTATACACAGAAAAAACTAATACAACCGTCTAAAGGTGCGATGGAATTTGGATTTAAATCACCAAAAGTCATTTGTTGACTACCAGTTCTATTAGCGGATGTAAAACTTCCTATATGTTTTTTGTTCCAATAGATTTTACTTTTTTCTGTATTTGGAGAAGATAAATTATCCCAATGAACAGATAAACAATGCCAAACATTAATTTGACCTAAATCATTTACGGAATAATCTGCTAATTTTGTGAAATTTTGTATAGATGCTGTTGGACCAAAATATACACAATTTGATTGATCAACACCACTTATAACTAAATTTGAACCATTGTAATAGCTGACAAACTTATCATAACCTCCATTATCATGACCAAAAAGACCATTTTTCCATGGATTTCCACCTGTATTTGAATTTAATTTATAAACAATGTAAATATTAACAACATCATTATTTAAATTAATTTGACTTATCATTCTCTGTGATCCACCAAATTTTAAAAAATAACGTCCATTAAGTTTCTCAGCCTTGGTACAAACAGTAGGTCTTGAATTTATGGTTGATTGTGTTGCATCATTTTCTTCATTTGAAAGATCGTATAATGTTTCAACTTTTCTGTTTGCATTCATATCTACAAAATCATCATTGGCTCTTTCAATTTGATAAACACATTTTGAGTATAATCTGATAAATTCAGAAACCCATAAATCCAAAAAACTGTCTCTGACAATATCAGAAACTTGTGATTTAACAACAACATGATTGAGATCATTGCCGGGTCTCACATTTGTCAAAAGTTTGTTTTCAAGATCATAATGCCCATCGTTTGTTAATTTAAATCCAGTTCCATCTTTACTTTTCACATTTATATGTTCCATTGTGTGGTTGAATACACCCATATAATATTAATTTAGATTAATTCATAATCACTTCAAGTGTGAATGTTGTATCGAAAGCACCTGTATTAGGATGTGAATAATCAATTATAAAATAGCCTCTCGATAATGATTTATTGACTGTAACTGTTCTTATGTTTCTACTCATAGAAGGAATTCTATATTCGAAAATAGTTGCTGGTAATGGCAATAACCCAGCACCTTCAGCTTTTGTCTTGAAATAAAACATCCCCGGCTTCGTTCCTTGTATAATATACATTTTCTTAATATAAAAGTTATTGTTATGAATAACTAAATATTCAGAGCCATTTATCAATACTGGCTTTAAAGTATTTTTATTATGTCCTTGACTGGCTTCAACAAAGCAGTTTCAATATTGTATTTGACCAATTATTCCATTCCCATTCAAATCTAGATCACCTCCTAATAGAGTACTAAAGTGTGACGTCACAAATATTAGAATTTTTGAAATTATGGGATTTGTTGCGATTTTCAGAAAGAGCAAGATGAAAGATGCTAACTTGCCAAAAATCAGCATTTAAAGGCAAATTGGCTCTGAGATATTAGCACCGTTATGCTTTGCTGACTCCATACAAATCCTTCTAAATTTGACTCGGTTCCTAACGTCAGGAACTGAGTCAAATTTAGAAGGATTTGTATGGAGTCAGCAGAGCATAACGGTGCTAATATCTCGTTCTCAAACTGTAAGAAAATGCTGATTTTTGGCAAGTAGGTCTTTTTGATCATGTTAGTTCTGAATATCCGAACAAATCCATAATTTCACAAATTTAGTTTTTATGACGTCATCACTTTAGTACTCTATTTTGGCTGATAGAGAGCAAATCCTCCGAGATCGAAAGCTGTTTCCATAATTACACCTGTAACGCTTGAACGAAATAGATTCAAACTATTATTATGAATTCTATAGCCATTCAGATTTAAATCACCACCAAGTTTAGCCTCACTTATAAGAAAGCTGTTCATATTAATATTATTTAGCATTGTCAATTCGCCATTTTCACCATCAAATAAGTTTGTTGAATTATTAATCAAAGCATGTCCATTCAAATCTAAATCAGTTTGTAATTGTATTTTTTCATTCACGATTTTATAAGCTTCTGCGAAGTCGTAAACACTTGATGGAACGTCTACAGCTTCAAAATCAATACCATATGCAACACAATGAACTTTGTACTTATTTGGATAAGTTGGGTTAGCATTAATATGTATTGTACAATATAAATATTCAGGTGGTGAACTTACTGAAGGTTTTTCAATCCATAATAAATATCTCGAATGATCTTCATTTCTGTTATCAAATTTTCTCCCTACAGTTTTATGAATTGTAATTCCACCAGTTGCACTGAATGTTACACTACTAAGACTCATTCCTTCATAATCAGGAAATAGCCATTCAAGAATGAAAGTGTATTTTCCATCTTTTATTGTATACATATTAAATCCAATTCTAGCTCTGTAAATATGATTAGCTTCTTTATTCAAGTCTACATCAATGACCTTTTTTGAAATCAAATGTGGTGAACGAGGTAAATTGACATATCCATTAACTTTCAAGCCATATTCAGTACTGACTTCATCGATATCATTCATCAAATATTTGAAAGAATTCTTTGGATGAGAAGCAGATGAAATATGACTTTTTTCTAATTGATCTAAATTTACGGCATCGGTTTTATTTGTTCCTTCTTTTAAGTTAATGATTTTATGCCCTCCAAGTTTTAAGTCTGCTGCCATCGCATTTGTTCCATTCAATAATAAAGCGTTTGCTCTCATAACTATTCTAGCTCGATTTAAAACTCTGAAGTTCACTGCATCAGTTTCATTCGACGGGTTCGCTAAATTCGTCACTCTATTTCCACCCATCGACAAATCGCCATACATTGCAGTCGAACCGTCTCGTCGAAGAAAATACTCGTCAGTATATCTTTTTGTAACCGCATCATCTAAATTTACGGGTGGAGCAAGATCAGTAATGGCATTGTTGTTCATATTTAGATTTTGTTGTGCAATCGTATCGAGTTTGGTTTGCAACCTCTGGTCCACATAACTTTTGTTTACAGCGTCTTGTGGGTTTGAGGGGTTATCCTGCAGGTTGATGATTTTGTTTAATTTCATGTCAACATTACCACCAAACGCAACATTACCGTTTTCAATTTCATAAGCTGGGTCATGAATAAAGTAAGATAAATTGGTATGAAAGCCAAAAGCTCCATAAACAATTAAATGTGTTTTAGTATTAGGTGTAGCAGCTGTACTACTTAGCTCAACCTCAATTAATGCTTGCCCACCACTGGTTTTTTCTATCTGGAAAAGTTTTTTCATGTAACCATCAACGTGTGGAGTTTTAGGAAAAGGTTTTTGAAATGATTGTCCCGCGTCGCGCATGCTAACTGTGGGAAGGAATATATCGACTGTTGCATTTTGAGGGTTGGAGGGTGAGAAAAACTCAGTAACAAATGTATACTGTCCATTTCTTAAAGATGTCACATTAAAACGAATTTTGGATGTAAAGTTGCCACTTCGTTTAATGAAAAAAGACAATGATGACTTGTTTATGTGGTATGGTGATTTGTCAAAATTCTCAATTTGTAGGTTTTCCACACCTTGAACTGCAGAAGACTTGGTTTTGTCCTTCAGTGAAAATGCGAATGGGTTGCGTTGAGCTCCTGATGCTGAAAAAACAAGGTCATCAACATACTTTTTGTTAACTGCGTTGCTTCTGGGGGTGTTGTTGTCGGCATCTTTTAAATTGATAATTGTGTACCCATCCATGTCTAGATCGCCCTCAGCTGGGTCGGTTCCATCCCTTTTTAATAAGCTTGCAATTTGAGAGTCAACGTAGCTTTTGTTTGTGGCGTCGAGAATGTCTTTGGAGTAACCCATTCTGGTGATGAGGTTTTCCCCCATGTCCAGGTTTCCAGTCATTACAACACTTCCATCTTTTTTAAGAAATGGAGAAACATCAATGCCAGCAATGCCAGCAATTTCAGTATCAACATACTTTTTGTTTACAGCGTCTTGTGGGTTTGAGGGGTTATCCTTAAGATTGATAATTTTATTTAATTTCATGTCAATATTACCACGAAATGCAACATTGCCGTTTTCAATTTCATAAGCTGGGTCATGGACAAAGTAAGACAAGTTGGTATGAAAGCCATAAGCTCCATAAACTATAATATGATGTTTCACATTATTCAATATGTTTGGTGTAATAACTATTAATTTAATCCTTGAGGCTGCTTGACTTGTTTTTTCAATGAAGAATATTTTCTTAAGATAACCATCAACAACATGTGTCTTTGAAAATGCTCTTTGTATTGGACTTTTTCTTGTATGTAAATTTGATGTCCTCATTTCAATTTCAATTGTCGCCTGCCCTGGATTATTTTCTGTATAAAATTCAACAACAAAATTGTACTTTGAAACTACCAATTGTGATACATTGAACACAAAATCAGATGTAATACTTTCATCTGGAATTATAAAAGACAATGATTTTTTGTTGATCTTGTATGGGCTTTTATTAAAGTCTTCTAATTGAAGATTATTCGCATTTTGTGTTACAGTTGTTTTTGATATGTCTTCGAGAAGAAATTTAAATGGATTTTCCCGAGTTCCTTCAATTGATAAAACAGCATCGTTTACATATCCTAAATTTGTGGAATCGCTATTATTTATTGGCGTGCCAACGTTTGTTATACGTTTATTTTCGATATTATAATTACCATCTTGTGTTAATTTGAATCCATTTCCATTATCACCTTTATCACCTTTTGGACCAATTGGACCTCTTTCACCTTTTGGACCAACTGGACCTCTTTCACCTTTTTCACCAGTTACTGTTCCTTTATCATCTTGAATCGGTGGAGAATTGAATATACCCATATAATATTAGATTAGATAACACCATAAAAGTTTCTTTTTACTGTTTTCATTGGTTTGTCAACATAACAGAAGGAATACGGCTTTTTGGTTGCTTCAATATACTTTTGCTTATCAATTCCAAGCTCTTGGGATATGATGTTTCTCTCTCTTGTAGATGGAAAATCATAAAGACAGAAGTGGCTACAATTAAGTCTAACAGATTTTGGACAACCATAAAATGACTGTGTCAGGTATAACACACTATAATTTTTGTGACGACCTTGAATGAAATAACTGATAATCTGATCTTGTTTTTTATCTGTCACGAAATCATCAAACACAACCAGCCGCTGCAATTCAGTGTCTTTAATTTGTTCAACTGGTAAAATTTCATCTTGACTGCATATTAAAACAGGGCAACCAACCTGTTTGCTTATTTCATCCATCACTTGCTGCAAATATTTATATTTGTCTTGATCCAAGTTTTTGGCGTATAGATGTATTTGATCGTAATAGACAAGCGGTTCCATAATCAAGTGCATAAACAGTGTTGTCTTTCCGGATCCAGAATTTCCAGCCAATAACATTCTGAATGTATCTTTCGGCATATATGGATACAACTGTCTGAAAGACTTGTTTGAATTCTGGATTATATCATAATTTGGAATTTCCATATGTTAATAGTTTAGATTAGTCTAACACATTTGTATATGGATATTGAACGTATGAGAAAGCTTCTTAAAAGTGGAATTGAAGCTGGAAATAAGACGAAAGAAGTTCGAAATGTTATCAAGAATTTTGAATATGCAAAACAGGATGCATATGATACAACATCAGAATTAATCAAACCTTCAATTGATGTTCAGAAGAGTGTGAAAGAAAGTGTCGACAAAAAACAGGATGAAGTTATTGAACAGTTGAAAAAGAATCAAAGAGCCTTGACAAGTGGTTTTGAAGATATTATGCTTCTGAATGCATTGCCAGAATCAATCCCCACAGAAACAACAAAATTACCAATTGATTACAAACCAAAAATGATGTCTGAAACTGAAGCACCTTATCAGTCAAATATTGACAAAGGTTTTTCACTTGAGGAGGTTGAAACATTGACAAAATATAATTTACCGCCTCCATCACAAATTTTAAAAATGCAAATGGATGGAACAATCAATCTCAATGACTATGATGCAAAAATCGGCAAGTTAACCCAAGAAATGGGACGTCAAAAAGGTCAACTATCGAGTAGTAAAAAATTGAGGGATAATAATAAAGAAAAAATATATGAATTGACTCAAGATATCAAATTACTGCAAAAGTACCGAAAAAGAATTGATGTCATTGAAGAAGGCTCAAAAACAATTGGTAAAGGTATGAGAAAGAAAAAAACACAATATGGAGCTAATGTTTTTATTACAATTATGTTGGCGACTTGCTTTCACGGCTTCAGTTACTTGGTGGGTCTATTTTTGCTGGTAACAACAGTATAGGTGTAAGAAATGAGTTTGTGAAGATATTGCACACATTAAACAGAATAGGCGTCCTTGGAATCAAAGAGCTCAATGAAATAATGATGAAATATCTAATGTAAATGTATATGACAGAAATTTCATTACGATTCAACAGTAAAAACAGAGACAAAGTTGGTGTTAGTCTGAGTCATGATTTCACAAAAAGATTTAATACTCCTCTTGTATTATCAAATGATATGAAATATGAAATGGCTGTGAAGTCTATTAACATGACATACAGCTGGTATAACATAAGAGAATCTTATGGGAATAATCAAATTAAATATAGCCATGACAAAGGTGCAAACTGGGAAACAATAACATTCGTTGATGGTATGTACTCATATGATGAAATTAATAGCTACATTCATGAGAACTTGAGAAAAATAAACATGTACTGAATCCATCTGAAACAGACGAATCAAAATTTAAGTATGGTATCAATATATTTTTCGTTTTATCAACATATCGTATTCTGATTGAACTGAATGAAAACTATCGAGTGGATCTGAGAAATTTGGATTTCAGAAAACTTATCGGGTTTGATTCAAAAATAATTTCAACCACTGAATATGGAACAAACTTACCTGATATAACACGTGGAGTAGATGAAATTTATATTAATTGTGATAAGGTGACAGACAGCATCGTTGATGGAAATTCCACAAATACTATCGCTGTTATTCCAGTCACAGATCTCATCAGAAGTTTACCATTCAATTATAAACCTCTTTTTCTTTCATGGAATCCAGTATCAACGCATACAATCAGTTCAATACGCTTTTATGTCACAGACTCTTCTAGAGCTCCAGTTGATTTAAATGGGATAGATTGGTATATTGAGTTATTCTTGAGAGGGACTGAATTATAAAACCTAATAGTATATGAAAAGGTTTGAATTAAAAAAATATGAACATTATGGTGAAGGTGTCTTAACTGACCTTGCCAAAACAGCTGTAAAAAAAGCAACTGAAAAAGCAGCCACAACAGTTGGTGAGCATACTGGTAAAAAAGTTGGTGACAAAATAATAGAACTTTTGAGAAGGAAAAAGAATGGAGCCAAGACTGGGGGTGAGATCAAAAGAAAGAGAGGCAGACCTCGCAAAATAAAGTAACTTTTATGTAACACAATAATATATGTCAAACTATCGCGACTCAAAATATATCGAACGATATGAAGATGTTGTCTTTGAGCTTGAGACAGCACTTAATACTGTAGTAGCAAATAATGCTCATCAGAGGAAAACAGGTTACCGATTTGTTGTTGATAACAGTGGAGAGACAACACCATTTGACTGGTATAATGCCCGTTTGAATGTTATTTTCATTGTAAAAAGCTTGCAGATGGAGCTGACATTGCTGCTGCAGATCGAAATGGTATCGTTGATTCAATTCACGCTCTAATTAACACCATTAATGTAAAAATGAATGGTCTTGATGTTTATGAATGCCGAGACGCTAACCAAGCCACAAATATAAAGTCTTTGCTTGAGTATTCACAGGATTATGCTGCAAGTCAGGGAACGAATGAGTTCTTCTATCTTAACACCAGCAGAGGTGCTGAAAACAGAGAGGTACAAGCTGCTTATAACGTTGGATTTACAAAAAGAAAGAATCTGTTGAATGATGCAAATGGTTCTGTAAATGCAGAAATTGCATTGAACAGATACGGTTTTTTCAAGAGCTTTTGGGATGAACTTATGCCTAACTCAAAAATAGAGTTGAACCTAACACTTGAAAGTGATGACAATTTAATTTGGCAGGCTTCTGATGAATGTCGTGTGGTACTAACTAAATTCCAGCTAATAGTTCCTCGCATTGTTTTCAATTCTGCGGGAAAGTCTTTATACATGAGCAAGTATCTTGACAACAGAAAGTGGACTTACATGAGAGAAATGGTTGAGAGAGGCAATTCAACAAGACAGCAGACAGCCAATTTCCGTATTTCCACAGGAATAAACAAACCCAGGCATGTCTTTGTATTCATCATCAATGATGCAAGTGATGCATCTCAGATTGCCAATAAATTTCTCTATAACACCTTTTCAGTTGCAAATAACCAAACTTTGACTGATTGTTATCTCGAGGTTGGCAATGGAAATGATTATCCAGAGGTTCATTATAAACCATCAACAGAACCATCAAGAGTACTTCAGAGATGTTTTGAAATATGTTCAAGTTGTAAATGACTTCAGTGATAGCACTCTTCTTAACAGAGAAAACTTTGGTACAATATTCCCTTTCATTTATTTTGATCTGACAAAACAGAAACAGGATATTAAAGATGGAATGACAAAACTGACTTTCAAATACACTTTGAGTGCTGCAACAAATGCTGATTATAGTGTGTATGCACTGGTTATGTATGAGCAGGATGTTGAAATGAGAAAGACTGATGGAAAGTTGATTCTGAGATCTATGTAAATGGAATAATTCATTGGAAATAATTAAATAAATTAATAAATTAATTAAATAAATTAATTAAATAAATTAAATAATTAAATAAATTAAATCATTATTTATATTAAATACAATTTAGTATAAACATATATTATATGACTACTTATCATCCTCATGGAGTGAAACTTTCACAAGGTCAGAAAGAAAAACTCGCAAAAGCCATTAAATCAAATTCAGCTGTAACATTGAGGTTATCGCATAATGAATTATCAGGTAATGATCAACTCATGTTGACAAAAAGACAAATCAACAAACTGATGAAATCGAAAAGATCAGGAAAAGGTTCAGATATCAGTATATCAAAAACACAAATCAGAAAAGCTGTTGTACATGGAGGTGCTCTTTGGTCAAGTCTTTTTTCACTTGGAACAAGACTATTGCCATATGCAGGTAAGGCAGTAGCTAAAGCGGCTCCAGCATTGGCCACAGGTGCTCTTTCTTCATTGGCAAGCCTTGGTATTGATAAATTATTTGGAAAGAAACAAAAAGGAGGATTCATTATTCCTAATCAAAACTTGTCCCAACTATTGAATTATAAAAATTTGTTAAATGTGAGACAAATGGCTGATCTTGTAAATGCGATGCAGTCTGGTGGACAACTCGCTATCAAACCAACAAAAACTCAGTCTGGTGGTTTTCTTGGAACACTTTTAGCAAGTATTGGAATTCCTCTGCTTATGAATGCCTTAACTGGAAAAGGTTTGCATGTTGAACACAGTCGTCCAAGACGGTCACTGCCGGTACATGTTCCAGATAATATTCAAACTAGTAAAATAAATACAAGTGGTGGAAAACATGAAATGTTTCCATGGAGATCACCCCCAGTTGTTGGTACATGGGATAACCCAATCGGTTATGGAATGAAAAAAAAAAAGACCAAAGGAAAAGGGCTTCTTTTAGGAAAAAACAGTCCATTCAATTCAATCCCCATACTAGGAACAATACTGTAAGATTCATCAATAAACCATTATCTAACTTTGATTTACAAGCTTGGGTGAAACAACTTGGAATAAAACATTTTAGAGGAGTTTTCAGTCGGGATGCTTTGCCTAGACAAATCAAAAACAAAGAGTGTGGAATAGTCAATCTTGACAGTCGGATTGGACCAGGCACTCATTGGGTATGTTATCGGAATATGGACACATACTGTGAATACTTCGATTCATTCGGATTGATGATGCCAACAGAAGTTCAAATATATATGGCTACAAGCGGGAAACAACTTGAATACTCTGGTGATGAGATACAAGAAAGGGATTCAGTCTTGTGTGGATATTGGTGTTTGTACTATCTACTCGAGAGACAAAAAGGCAGATCAATTCTTGATACAATACACAATTCCAAATTCAGTTCAACAGATGCAAGTGTCAATCACAGATTCATCATAGACTACTTCAAAAATATCTAACCCATTTGTATATGAAATCATATTGTGTCAAACAGAAGAAAGTAACTGAATGTGTACCAGGAAGTGAAAGATATCAAAAGACAAAAAATGGTCGAACTATGATGAAATGCACTTGTGCTGAATGTGGAATAACAAAGACTAAATTCGTCAAGAGAATGGGAAACGGATTGGCCCGTCTGAAGGGGCGGGCATACTAGATTCAGCAGCAGATATGGCACTAACAGGATTCTTGGAACATGGAGTCCCTTATTTAGCCAAGAAGGGTGTTGAAATGGGGAGATATTATGCTTCAGAAGCAATGAGAAATCCAAAGCTGCAAAAGCAATTGATTGATAAAGGACTTTCCCTTGCAAAGCCAGTGATTACAAAGGTTGGTAAAGAAGGCTTAATGCAATTGAGCACTGCTATTAGACCCAAACGCTCTGACAAGAAAAAAATGTATAAAACGGATATTAAAGGATTGGATTACGGTGGTGCTATTGATATTCATAAGGTTATTGGCAAGCTTCCTAAACCAAAAGCAGGTTGGACACCAAGTAAATATAAATATATGGGACCTTACAATCCATTGCATGAGCAGTTGGAATATGATCCAAATACTGGTGAGGTCTTGAAATGGAATGTACAACCTTACAATAAGGTGGATGAAATAGCAGCTTACCACGATATTTGTTATGACATGGGAAAAAATAAAAGTGATTGTGATAGAACAATGGTGAGATCTCTGGATCAGATACCATATGGTGAGATGCCAAAATGGTTCCAAACAGCTAGATTCTTAATCGACAAAAAACAGAAATTAGGTCTTGGTGTTCCAAAAAACGGAAAAAGCCGTCGAGTGAAGAAAACTGGCAAGAAAAATTAGCAGATGAATTACATACACCCATAAAACGCAATTTCACTCGGCGGCGTGTGATTGTAAATAAAATTGATGAAATATGGGCTAGTGATCTAGTTGAAATGCAACAGTTCAGTAAATGGAATAAAGGTTATCGATATCTTCTAATGGTCATTGATGTCTTCAGCAAATATGGTTGGATTGTCCCATTGAAGGATAAGAAAGGTGAATCTGTCACTGAAGCATTCAAAACAGTATTCAAGGAAGGCAGAAAACCACAATATCTATGAGTTGATAAGGGAAAAGAATTCTATAACAAACATGTGAAAGACCTATTAGAGAAAAATGGGATACATATGTACTCAACTGAGAATGAAGAGAAGTCATCAGTAGTTGAAAGTTGGAATCGAACAATCAAGTCCAAAATGTGGAAGCAGTTCACAACTCAAGGCAATACAATGTATCTCGATATGCTCCCAAAATTGGTGAAAAAGTATAATAATACCAAACATTCAAGTACAAAGATGACACCTACAGAAGCTAGTAAAAAGAGGAATGAAGGAACTGTTTACTTCGATTTATATGGTGATATGGAGCCATTATCAGCTAAACCAAAATTCAAGGTTGGTGATAAGGTCCGAATATCTAAGTATAAACGGAATGTGTTCGACAAGGGCTATACACCAAATTGGACAGAAGAAGTGTTTACAGTTGATAAGATCCAATATACAAACCCAATCACTTACAAATTAAAGGATCTCAACGATGAAGAAATACAAGGAAGTTTTTATGAACCTGAATTATTAAAAGCCAAACAGGATGTATTCCGTATCGATAAGGTCATTCGCAGAGATTACAAGAAGAAACAAGCTTTGGTGAAGTGGAAGGGATATAGTGATGAATTTAACAGTTGGATACCCATCAAGGATTTAAAAGATATATGAAATTATCTAACGTATATATAACAAGAGATACAGTAGTACATACTGTTATTTGCTATTATATAGCCAAGAATATTATTATTCCTGACTATATTTAAACACAGGTCGAAAATGAATTAAAAAAATAAATTATTATAATATAATATACAAATGCAAAAATATTCCTACGATAATAAAGAATTAGATGTATCAATAGATTGTTATCTTGATGATAAAAATGGTATATGGTTCAAAGGTAGAGACATAGCTACTATTCTTGAATATAAAAATCCACAAAAAGCAATCAAAGATCATGTTGTATCTGATGATAAAATCTTAAGAGACCACAAAATAATCATAAATTCACGATGTAACAAAACGGTACCTCGTGCTGAGGCTACTGATTCACGATGTAACAAAACGGTACCTCATGCTGAGGCTACTGATTCACGATGTAACAAAACGTTACCTCGTGCTGAGACCATTGAAAAAACTTTCAAATGTTTTTTTATAAATGAATCAGGATTTTATTCACTAATATTATCTTCTAAAAAACAAGAAGCTGTAAAATTCAAACATTGGGTTACATCAAAAGTATTACCATCAATCAGAAAACAGGGATATTACAAACAGTTCAATGACAGAAACAATAATATGATATTGATTGAAAATGAAAATGATTTGCACTACAAGATTGTATCATTTATCAGAAAAAAATATGAAGACGCATTAATGATAGCAGGTCTTGGTGAATATCAAATAAGCACAAATATGAGAATAAAAAGTTATAACAAAGGATACATGTCTGGACAATGTGATTTGATGTTAATGAATCCAACTAGAAAATACAATGCTCTGTGCCTTGAATTTAAAAGTCCCACTGGTGTGTATCAACTGACGGATAAACAAACAAATATGAAGCAGATGTATGAAAAAAATAAGTGCAAATATATTATGAGCAATTGCTTTGAAGATTTAATTTATGAAATAACCAAACACATGGAAGAAAGCAAAACATACTTATCACGAAGGACAGATTTAAAACAAACTAATTAAAAAATAAATATAGTAGTATATTATATGGAGAATAAAAATGTTAAGAGAGGTCGGGGAAGGCCTAGAGTTCTCAGCGATGAGGAAAGAAAAAACACAAGACTACCTACATGTTAAATAAAAAATGGTTCTGTGAAGTTTGTAATAATGGTAAAAATTACACAATGGCTGGTAAAACGCTTCACATAAAAACAAAAAAGCATCAAAAAAATAAAATTTAAAACTGTTCAAAGGATCCAGTATTTGGATCACTTGAATTATTGGTCCTACTTAAACGCGTATTAAAACTAGTTAAACAAAAATATTTATATAGTTATTATATAAATGGAAAAAATAATCTCACCCATTAGTATGGATAAGAAAAGTCTTGAAAAACTGAGTAAAACTGAATTAATTAAAATGCTATTGAAGCAACAGAATAAGCCAAAAATCGTTATCGTGGATGATGACAAACCAGTCCCTCCACCTAGAACCAAAAAACTTATGAAGAGACCTATGCCAGCACCAAGAACTAAGAAACCAGATCTAGAAACAAGACAAACAGTGAAAGAATTGGTTGATTACTTCGAGAGGAAAAGATTACCACCACCACCTTCTGAATGGTTAGAAGAAATAAAACAATTAAAAAAGACACCAGTGCCAGCACCAAGGGCTGTAAAGCCTGTGCCTACACCGAGAACTAAGATACAGCAAATAGACAAAGCTCTGAAAGGCTACACAAAGCCTTTCGAAATTAGTATAAAAGATGATAAAGACCCGCTAGCGCAACTATACAAAACAAGAAAGGCAATCGAAATGCATATTAAAAAATTATTAAATGAAAAGAAAGGACTGAAATTTGCTCAAACACTGAAGGTAGAATTAACAAAAATGACAGACAATGAATTAGAGTATAAAATTGTATATTTCAACAGTACAGCTCAAACAATTGTGAATGATCTGGAAATTGCTGAATCACTAGAATTATCAGAAAAAGAAATCTTATATAAGATAGCTCAATGGATATCTGAAGGTTCTGGTTGGACAATCGAATCTGTTGACAATCATTATCTCAATGTAGTAAAATATCAACCAATGAGAGGCTCCTCATATATTAAACTGCCGCAGGAACTCAGAAACAGTGCGAAGGGTTTGATAAATATTAAAAATGAAGATAATGAATGCTTCCGATGGTGTCACATCAGACACTTGAACCCACAAGAGAAATACCCACAGAGGATTAAAAAATCAGACAAACAATACATTGAAAAATTGGATTATACAGGGATTGAATTCCCAGTAACCACAAAGCAGTACAATAAAATAGAAAAGCAAAATGAGATCAACATTAATGTTTTCGGTTATGAGGAAAAACAACCTTTCCCAATTTATGTATCAAAAGAAAAATATGCAGACTGCTTGAATCTGCTTCTCATAACTGAAAATGAAAACAAGCATTATGTGTTGATCAAAGATTTTGACAAGTTGATGTACAATCAGACGAAACATAAGGAAAGAAAGCATTTCTGTATGCATTGTTTGCAGTGTTTCAGCTCCGAAAGAGTGCTAAATAATCACAAAGACAATTGCATTCAGGTGAATGGCACTCAAGCCATTAAAATGCCAGACAAGAACAATAATACACTAAAATTCAATAATTATCACAAACAACAACCTATACCATTCGTGATCTACGCTGATTTTGAAGCCATCACAGAAAAAATACACGGTTGTCAACCCAATAATGACAAATCATTCACAGAGGCTTATCAGAAGCATACAGACTGTGGATACGGTTATAAAGTAGTTTGTTGCTATGATGATAAATACACGAAACCAACACAAATATACAGAGGTGAAAAGGCTGTATACAAATTCATGGAAAAAATGATAGAAGAAGTCAAATATTGCAAAAGTATTATGAAAAAGGAATTCAACAAACCATTAAAAATGACAAAAGAGGATGAGGAGGAATTCCAAAAAGCCAAAGAATGCCACATTTGCAATAAAAAATATACCGATAAAGACATTCGGGTTCGAGATCATTGCCATATCACTGGTAAATACAGAGGCTCTGCCCACCAAGAATGTAATCTGAAACTCAGAGTAAACCCAGAAGAAATAAAAATACCTGTTATATTCCACAATCTAAGAGGTTATGACAGTCATTTTATAATGCAAGAGATTGGTGCTATTGTTAAGAAATATGCGTACAAAAATAAGAAAGGAGAGGAGAAACATATGAATATAAATGCCATACCCAACAACATGGAGAAGTATATGGCTTTCATGCTTGGTAATCACCTCACGTTCATCGATAGTTTCCAATTTATGAGCTCTAGTTTGGATAGACTAGTCAGTTATCTACCAAAAGAGTCATTAAAATACACCTCCCAAGAATTCAAAGGTAAAGAGCTTGATTTGATGTCTCAAAAAGGAGTTTATCCATACGACTTCATGGACAGCTTTGATAAATTCAATGAAAAGCTACCACCGAAAGAAGAATTTTACAGTGTATTAAGAGACGAACACATAAGTGATGAGGACTATACACATGCTCAGACTGTATGGGAAACATTCTGTCTCAAAAATATGGGTGAGTATCATGACCAGTACCTTAAATCTGACATTCTTCTATTAGCTGATGTGTTTGAAAACTTCAGGAAAACGTGTCTTGAATACTACAAACTGGACCCATGTCATTATTTCACGTCTCCAGGGCTTTCGTGGGATGCAATGCTTAAAATGACTGACATTAAACTAGAGCTTATGGTTGATATTTACATGTTTCAATTCATTGAAAAGGGTATGCGTGGAGGAATCAGTTATATAGCAAACCGATATGGAAGAGCAAACAATAAATACATGAAAGAATACGATGAGAAGGCGCCCTCGAAGTACATCATGTATCTCGATGCTAATAATTTGTATGGTTGGGCTATGAGTCAATATTTACCAACCGGTGGTTTCAGATGGTTGACAGAAAAGCGGATCAGCAAGTTAGACCTAGCTAAGTATAAAGAAGATAGTGCAAAGGGTTTGATTCTTGAAGTTGACCTTGAATACCCCCAAGAATTGCATGATCTTCATAATGACTACCCGTTGGGACCGGAAAAGATTAAAGTAGCTGAAAGTATGTTGTCTGGGTATTGTAAAAACATCGCGAAGAAATATGAAATATCAACTGGTCTGGTACATAAACTAATACCAACATTAAGCAACAAAGAAAAATACGTGCTCCATTATAGGAACCTCCAATTATACACTGATCTCGGTTTGAAAATAACTAAAGTCCATCGAGTGTTAGAGTTCAATCAGTCCGCATGGTTGAAGCAATATATTAATTTCAACACTCAGAAAAGAACTAATGCTAAAAATGCCTTTGAGAAAGACTTTTTCAAGCTGATGAATAACAGTGTATTTGGAAAAACGATGGAAAACCTCAGAAAGCGAGTAGACGTCAGATTAGTCACCGATGAAAAGAAACTATTAAAAATGGCTGCTAAACCGACATATGTTAGCAGTAAAATCTTCAATGAAAATTTGGTAGCTGTGCATAAGATCAAAGAAACACTCACCCTGAACAGGCCGGCATATGTGGGGATGTGTATCTTGGATTTGAGCAAGACACTGATGTATGATTTCCACTACAACTACATTAAAGAGAAGTACGGAAACAAGGCGAAGCTGCTCTTCACAGACACAGAGAGCTTGACCTATGAAATCGAAACCGAAGACGTCTATAGAAATTTCTGGAAGGATAAAAATAAATTTGACAATAGCGACTACCCAGAATACTCTCCATATTTCGATAAGACGAATAAAAAAGTAATTGGTAAATTCAAAGATGAGGCTGCAGGAGTTCCAATTTGTGAATTCATCGGTCTACGATCGAAAATGTATAGCTATATGAAAGACAACCAAAAAGGAGGGAAGACAGCTAAAGGAATTAGGAAGAATATTATTAAGAATAACATCAAACATGAAAATTATAAAGAGACACTATTTGATAATAAACAGTTGCATCATAGAATGAAAACAATCAGAAGCCAAAACCATCAACTAGGAAGTTATGAGATAAATAAAGTATCACTCAGCTGCTTTGACGACAAGCGGTATATTCACGATAATGGCGTGACAAGCTATGCATACGGACATTATAAAATCTAGCTGTTGACGTCACACCATAGCTGTGGTGTTTTTATCGCCTCAAACCCACTGATTTGCCTAGTTCAGGATAGTATTGTGAGTTTTGTTATATATTTAATTTAAATTACTGCCCTCTTTCTGACCCTTTACCCGAAGAATTAGCATATGAGACAGGAACATTTGTTGGGGGGTTTCCCTTTCGAATGAGTCATCAAACTACGTCAGATTTTTCGCTTTTTACACATGCGTATTAATTTTTATCTTTGAAAATTTCATTTATGTACCACAAGCATAAAAATGAAAATACAAACGCATATATAAGGGTTTTTTTACACAGATAAAGTGTGGCTTGTATACAAAGTATCTAACGATTGGAAAAAGCGGGGGCCTTTCGTTAGCGAAATGTATACAAGCCACCCCATGGAATAACGAAAAACCCCCGCCGTTATTCCATGGGTTAAAAACACACAAAAAATCACCCTGAGATGGTGTCGGGTTGTTGGGTAGAGCTATATTCAAGATTAGACTTGTCAGAAGTGCCGGTTCAACCTCAAGCCGGAGGGTGAAAAAAACAATTAAACAAATACTTAGCCTTAAGAGGGTCTGATAGGGCCAGAGCGGAGTGGAGGTGGGAAAAACATAAATGATAGTGCTCTGGTGGTGTGGAGGTGGGAATTCAAAAAACAAAAAAAACCTCTCATGAGGGACGGGTGGTGATTCAAATTCCAAATTAAGTCCCTCATGAGAGGTTCTGGTGGCCGCCAGTTTTGCTATTTTTTTCTGCATCTTTAATTGCTTCAACAAATTCAAAGGTAATTTTTCCGAGAATGTCACGCTTGGTAATTTTTCCGAGAAAGTCACGCATTTTTAATAAACTACAGATTTCATCAAATGTAAAAATGCGCTGATACCCCCCTATAAAATAAATTGAATCCATCATGTGTAAAAATGCGCTGGTACCCCCAAGTACTGTTTTTCCAAGAAAGTTACACATGGTAATTTTCCGAGAAATTGAACCAATATATAGTTTATCAAATTGTATCAACAGATTTCAAAATGTGCTGATATCATCGAATTGAACCATCGGATTTCAAATGATCTGGTACCCCCAAGTACTATACTACTCAAGCCGAGTAAAAACACTCGTTCGCTTGCAAAGAAAACAACGTAACAAAACAAACAAACAATTCAACTACTTTTTCGCGTCCAAAACGAGTAAGATGATTGTTATTTATATCCATTCTAGAGAAAAAGACAAGTTTCATTCCTGAACAAAAGTAACAACGATTAAACCAAATGTTAAGCTTCTATTTATTGAAATTACCTCACTGTCCTGCGCTGTGTTGTAGAGGTTTCTACCACTTGAAAATACATAAGCTTCAGTAAAGTAAAAACAAGCATCCGCAAATATAGCAAACGATTTGTCCAAAGAAAGAGCTTCTTCCACAGAGTTTGAGCTACTCATTCCTCCCATTAATACCGGTGAACTGTTAAATGACTTTTTCTTGGTGAGATGCAAGATGCCGCGGTGAAGTGAAAGCCCTTGAAGCGTTGAATTATACTGTTTTCAACCGCACAATCGATCCAAGTTTTCCTGAAAAAAATCTTTCGTCCTTACTTTCATCACTTGAAAATTCACCTTCTGGAGTATCTTTTAACAAGTTCTTGATTTTTATGCGAAAGACAAACTTCGATCGAAGAAGATGAAGTTGTTTTGCTCAAAATAAAGAAACAACTGAATGTGAAATTACGAGCCGCAGAAAGCGCGCGAAAAATTTAAAAGCCTCGCTTTGGTTTGTGTTTCACACCTGGCTTGAGCCTGCGATCCAATCGAAAGCAAGTACCTGGTCAGCGGTCAACTTCAAAAAAACAGCTGACCTCGATGAGGTCTTAACTTGAGCCCGCGATATGGTCACGTGACACTGGTCAGCAGATACCTTGTTTTGACAGGTGTCAATTGGCTATAAGATGGATGTCCAGTATCAAAGACGTACGCTGTAAAGTAGCTGGTCAGCTGGGCCAGGTGGAGTATAGCCGCCATGTTGGATTATTATGATTATTACTAGGATATTATTAATTATTGGGCGACTTCGTCGTCGTCGTCGTCGTGCGTACGCGCCCACGAGCAATACCGCTAGCCATTTTTACCATGAGAAAAGCAGTTGACGGGTTTCTATAGGTATGGTGCTCCGCTTGGCGGCCCTTCGGGCCGCCGGAGCTCCGCTAATATGAACTTTTTTTCAATTCCAGTAATATATTTTGCCACATGTCATGTAAAAGTCGGTATATTTGTGAAACGAAAGTATCAAGTAGTTGAAGTTGAGACTACTCTGTCTGAAATCACTTTAGCAAATTGCCTACTCTTGAAACTACAGGAGAGGCTTTTTAAGAAAAGTGTTACTTACCTTGAAGGATTTATTTGGGCGACAACACTGCTCTTTTCAATGAAGTTAAGTGAGAGAGTAACGAGCACATCTTTGAAAAAACTACACATCGCAAAGAAAGCGTTTTTCAATAATCCCTTACTGTGTTCGCGAAACTTATCAAATTTTCAAATTAACATTATAGTATTTTTTTTTTTGTCAGTATGACCAAGGAAAACCGCAGCATTTGCACCCGATTTAGAGATGTTGTGCTTTTGTCACAGGGTGAGGACAGAGGTTGACGCTCCCGCTCGCCTGAAAACGTTTCGTTTTTGCACCGGATTTGACGTCACTTTTTGTTGAATTTATGATTGAGAAACTAAAAACGTGAAAGGCCTATTGGAGTTAGCCTCGCATGCAGTCGTTTTTAGGGGACTCCTTTTGGATTCCCCTAAAAATGACTGCGTGGGAAGCTATATTGGAGTGTTCTACTGCTGTTATTTGCTTATGGTTCTCCAACGAGGCAGCCTTGAGTACCAATGCTAAATGTATTCCTTCTTTGACTTGGTTTGGGAAGGTTGTAGTAACGCTGTCTTACTTGCCGGTTGCATAATTTTAAGACACAGCATTTTTGATTTTAAAAGACATGTTTCGACAGTTCTTCTGTCATCTTCATTTCAAATTATCACAAAGTACAAAGTTGAATTTATAATGCTACACAGATTGTTAATTAGCCGTACAAACAAAAGGAAACATGACAATGTATGATTACAAAGAAACTTTTAAATTAACTTGACACAGTTGATGATTAAATTTCGTTCAATTGAATTTTCTTTTTTCATATTGAGTAATGAAAGCGTGTAAATGTTTGGGTTTTTTTTTTCGCGCTAGAGATGGTTGCATTTCTCAAAATGATGCCTGTTGATGCATAAGAATGTGAGTTTATGCAAAATCAACCTCATTCCCAGGTTCTCTCCTCTTCCACGCTCCAGGGGGCGGGAAAAGGAGAGACCCTGGGAACGAGGTTGATGCAAAATGCGTTAAAGACTTCCCCTCGCATTAAAATGATTGTCAATTGAGTCAAATTTTTCCACATTGGTGTTAATAAAGTTGATTATTATGCAAATGAAAGATCATTCGTGCTAAAAGTTGTCAAATTGAGCAAATGGATGTCTTGATGTTATTGAATGTGACCGCTTGTGCCAAAATAATTAATTAATGATTGTACTTTTGCGTAAAAGAATGCTTTTCGAGGCAAATGAAAGTTAGTTTTGTTCTACTGGTCTAACTATTCGCTCAAATGAAATTTTATTTTCTGGTAATGAACAGAAAAAGGTGTAGTACATGTGTTTCGTGTCATTAAAAAGAAGTTTGCACTATCAAAGTTCAGAAAAAAATGTCTTTGTCCCTGAACTTCATACAGTTCTGTACAATTAAATCATTCATATCTGGAAGGAAAAGTTCCTATTTCAATTTTTATTCTAGCCCGATTTTGTGTAAAAAGCTCTTTTGCGTTATTGAAATTTTATTATCCTTATTGAACTAAAAACGGCGTTAATTTTTGTATAGCACTATAGGATGGTTGCCAAAACGTGTCGGTTTATGAATATGTACAAATGCTCAATGAATTTGTAAACAACGAAAATGAATGACGAATCGTTAAAATGAATGTATTCTGACGTTAATGAACGTGATACCCGCATTACTGAAAGTATATTTTCTTGTAATGACCAGCAAAAGGTGTAATAGGACGGTGTAGTGTCAACCGGGGGGAGAGTGTGACTAAAAAAATTCATACGGGGAGGCACCGCCCCGAGGTCCGATCCCTTACCCTTTTTATATACCATTTTTGACAGAAAAAGAATCCCTTTCATATACCTTCTATTAGAAAATGGTACCCCTTTCACAAGACGTCTTCTTGTCATTTTTCACGGAGCGTTCAATAAATTAAAAGAGTACTGTACAGTCATAAGGTATGTGGGGCCCTTTTAAATACCTCAATGACAGCCGTTCCCTACCCTTTCATATAATCCCTACCCCTTCATATACCTCTTGCTTGAAAAAGGTACCCTTTGTGGTCGGAGCCTCCCCGTATAGGCCATTATAAGGAGTATCCCCCTCCCCTGGGAGTGACAAAGACGTAAACCGGGGCAATATAGTCAGTTCAGTTCAGTTCAGTTCATTTATTTCATATTGTTTACAAAGAAGTTATACATGGGAGAAAAAGTTATACTTAGCAATTGCAAGAATTAAAGACGATTTACGGGAGCAGGGTTGGCTTAGTGGTGCAGGGTTGGCGCAGTGGTGAAAGCGCTTCGAGCGCGGCATTAGGAGTTCTGTTCTAGGGTGACTGTCTGGTTTCCGTTCTTTGGTGTTGCGTCTGAGCATAGATGAGGTGTCCGACGTTACATGAAATATGTCTCCCCTAAAACCAAATCATTTGATTTGATTTGATTTGATTTGATGTGAGTGATTCCACTTGATTTATCATTATTATTGGCATTTAAGAAAGGTTATTATTATCATTGGTGTGTGTACAATTCGATCAATCGATACCTTCGACAACTTTGAACCTTTTTGCCCTCTCTCTCTCTCTCTCTCTCTCTCTCTCTCTCTCTCTCTCTCTCTCTCTCTCTCTCTCTCTCTCTCTCTCTCTCTCTCTCTCTCTCTCTCCCCTCTCCCCCCCCCCCCCCCACCGGGAACTCAATCATGATCTGAATAATTTACAAAATTGGCTATTAGCTAATCAGCTTAGCTTAAATGTTCTTAAAACGGAGTACATGTATTTTGGCTCTGATTATCATGAACCTATCTAATCTTGGAATCTTCGCGATAGATCCCTTGAAAATTGGTGTGCAACCTTCAACCAGAGTTCAGTCCACTAAGTCCCTTGGGGTTGTATTTGATCAACGTTTAGTTTGCACGAGGGGACGCACAGGGCTTCTACTGTAAGTACCGCAGAGAAATGCTAGGAAATTTTCCTAGCATTCCTTACATACTCGCATTAGGGTTCTTCCCAGCTTGCGGCCAGGAAAGGCGTCATAATCTGTTTGAATGTCATGGGCGATGTCATTAAATAAAAAAATAAGGCAGATGATGGCGGCCATTTCTGTGCAGTGGTGTGGCAACATTGGCGTGCTGTCAAGTCACGAGAGGAAATTCGTAACACCAAACCCGAAAAAAAGAAAAAAGAAAAGAAAAGAAACAGAGCCGAATCCTAGACTAAGTGCCATACGGCCCGAGTAATTATTGAACCGTTTTCTTTAGTTGAATCAATTGAGAGGATCTTACGGTTTTAATTAGAAATAATGCACCAGGATATCCTGTATTACGAGCTTTGTAATAATTTGTCAAAACTACATAGGGGCGAATAATGGCGCTACGGAAATGAGTAAAATATCCACTACTTCACCAAGACTTCTATCGCAGATTGTTCCATTTTCAGTTGGAGCGTAACTGAGGTAGCGACAATAAGGAAAGAAAAGGGAAAAGGGAATGAGAGATTGTAAAAATTGATTATACTCGGGATACCGGGTCATATAGCCTGCGCAATAGCTGTAAACCACTAGGAACTTTGTCGATAAAATTGCAGAAGACTTTAGGTTTATTGGGACGTTGCAATTCGTTTCGATCTTCTGAATTCCCAGTACACGATCGCAGAGCTTATGTTAGCCTCGAAATGCTCAGTCGCCGTTTTCAGTTTACGTCGTTCAAGGGTAATTTTCGTAAGCAAAGAATAAATGGCTCCAAGTTTTTGACCAGCTGTAATTAAGTTGAGCAGAAGAAATTTCTTTGTTTGTGGCGTCGAAGAGTACAAGGGCACAGAAGGAAAAATAGGATTTGCCGTCAGCACGATAGACTCATGATATTTTCAAGCATGTTGACCAGGAACCCCGGCGTTCAGACGAAAACAACCGCTCAGTTCCTCTACAGTAGTTAAAAGTCAGAAAGCGTTCATCTTTATTTTCGGTTAGTTGTGTTAATCGCCGAGTGACGGTAGTCTTTCGTTATATTATTACCCGCACAAAGCAATTCACTGCCGGAAGATCGCTATCCGATGAATTTAGTGTTCGTTATCGGGAAATTTTAAACACTTACATTGTTATATTACTGATATGAGAAGACGTATGTTCGCTGCAACTTTTGTTATTTGGCCATCATGAACCATGGTGTATATGTCATTAATTATAAATTAGGGAAACTTTATCAGAGTCTACGTTTCAACATTTTATAATCGTCATTAGCAAGGTGTTCAGTTACCGGCCAATTAAAGGCACACGGCCAGTGATACGACAATATACCTGAACACGTGTTATGGTATATGTGCTTTTACGATAACAGCTTATTTTCTATAGAAAATGAAGCAATTTTTGTGTCATCATTAACTGCGGCAATTTTAGAAGTTTAGAACGTGTAATTTAGATAAAATAAGGAAAACGATGAATATTTGACGAACCAAACGGAGAAATGAAGTTTTTAAGGCATCATTTAAGAAGGGTTTATGGAAAAGGACATCGCTTAGCTTTTATGCATCCTTTCAGGGAAATGGTAAGGGTAATTCTAGATGATGTACAGCATTAACTTGAAAGTGAGCGCGAAAAGAGCAGTAAACGTGTTTATATTACTAACGAACAGGAGGCCGAAAATTTCTAAAAAAAAAAAAATAATTAAACACCACGTACCATTTGTTTTACAACCATAATTTCTGGGAGGCAATAATAAGCAATCACCAGTAAATTGAAACTTCTATTTTACAGCTGCGGTCACTTTCTAGAGGTTTATAGCTTTCTCGCGAGACTCAGTCGATTCAAAACTAACCGGCTAATCTCATCTCCCGGTGATGGGTTCTTCCGTTATCTTCTACTGCTGCTCTCTTTTCATCGTGTTCTCTTCAATGAGAGCTAAAGCCACCGATACACAAGGTCAGTCCATTTTCGCCTTCAAAATAGAATAGTAAGTAAGTAGGTAAGTAAGTAAGTAAGTAAGTAAGTAAGTAAGTAAGTAAGTAAACACGTTCATCATGGAGGGTAACACTAAATAGCTAAAAGCTAATAAACTTGTGGCCCTCAAAACTAAAAAAAAACTAAATGTCCTACAAGATTGATTTACTGGTTTAAAGTGCCTATGAAATAAAAAACAGGTTTGGTTTATATGTTTGTTCATATCGTTATTAAACCAAAAACCCGGTTTGAAACGCCCGAAACCTTCTCCATGTAAAATTTTTCTGGCCTGAAAGTTTGCATTTGACCGATTTCGAGGTGTCTCCATCTTGCGCTCGGTCAAACGCTCAGATTACACCGAAATGACGTACTTGGTGGTTCCACAGACATCAGCGTTATGGCGGAGAAGGGAAGAAAGAAAGGTGCCTGTGGACCAAATCTTGCAAATTGTGGCAACAAGACTAGATCACCGGGAATTCCAATGCATTACTTTCCTACTGAAGAAAATTTGCAGAATAAATGGACTCGATTTGTCCGCCTTCATGGAAAAGATTTCATCCCGAAGAAGAACAGTGGATTTCGAGGAAAGCTTTTTTGAGCGCTAGCCCGTCCTTGTCCTTATGCAGACTGACAATGGTCAAACCATTGAGTTGAAGAGAAACCTAATTAACGGCTCCATTCCCACTTAGGATACGGTGGTCCCTATTAAGTCTCTTCTAACTGACCGAAAGCAACGGAAAGTAAGTGAGAACTTACTATCATTGAAGTAAAAGATTATATTTGATAGGTAGAGGACCGCAAATGACAGATATTTAATATGTTAGCTTCGTGCCTCCGTTGTTTGGAACAGTCCAGGCGTTCTTGGTTTGGAAACAGAATAAAGGAGAGCTAGTTATTTGGTTGTTCTGACTTAGGATGTTTTCATTTTCACACGGCGAAGATGAGTTTTCGTCATGTATTATTGCATTGATGAAGTGTTCATTTTAAAATATATTTAGAAAACTGAACTGTGACTTTGTAATAACTGAAGGTGAGAACAGTAAGTGGCCATCGTTTGCAAATATTACGTCGACTTAAAGGTCAAATGAACCGAAATTTCAAAGTTTTTTTCTGAACAAGATTAGATTTAGTTAAACATCTTATAATAAAAATAAGCGAAAGAAGTTTTACACAACGTTTCGATGACTCCATGTCATCATTTTCAAGTGAACAGAGAATAAAATTTACAACATAATATATACCGTGCAAGGCGATAAAATATGCAGGTAACAAGTGACAAGTTTAAATAAATAGTTTTGCACGTATGGAGTCTGATTGTGTGTTCAAGCATGGCCTTTTCTTCTTTATGAATAACATTTCATAAATCAGACAGTCCAGTTTTCCGTTGCACTTCTTTAGGACGGAAAAGTTGTTGGTAAGGTCGCCGATGGTTTTCAGACCGTGGTCGTTCTTTAAGTGCTTGCCGATTGCTGAATAACGGTGTTCGTCAATACGTTGGTGTAAATGCCGGCTGGTGTAGCCGACATACTCTGCATCACACAGATCACATTTATAATTGTACACAACGCATTGTTGGCTAATTATAGGTGGTTTTGGCTCACACATCTTGAGGTCTTCACATATTTTGCGACTCATGAACACAGGTTGAAGAGTGAGATCAATTTTGTTGCTTAGATCTGATACTTGTCTTCTCACTGCGTCAGCTGACTTTTGATCTTTAAACGGCAGAATCACTCGGTGAACAGAAGTTTCTTTGGTGGACTGAGTTTGCACTTCGTATTGACGAACACCGTTATTCAGCAATCGGCAAGCACTTAAAGAACGACCACGGTCCGAAAACCATCGGCGACCTTACCAACAACTTTTCCGTCCTAAAGAAGTGCAACGGAAAACTGGACTGTCTGATTTATGAAATGTTATTCATAAAGAAGAAAAGGCCATGCTTGAACACACAATCAGACTCCATACGTGCAAAACTATTTATTTAAACTTGTCACTTGTTACCTGCATATTTTATCGCCTTGCACGGTATATATTATGTTGTAAATTTTATTCTCTGTTCACTTGAAAATGATGACATGGAGTCATCGAAACGTTGTGTAAAACTTCTTTCGCTTATTTTTATTATAAGATTTTTTCTGAACTCAATTTTTATTGAATTTTGTAGCTTAAGTAAGAAATAAACATATTCTGGAGTTTCAGAGTGATCGGGTATTGTATCCCAGAGATATTGGAGGCTGAAAGTGTTGCGTTTTGGCTTTCGTATTCGTAGAGCGGTCGGGTCAATTGTCGGGAATTTGTCGGAATTAACAGTCGTGACGTCACTTTTGGCGAGCTGAAAAATTGCGGAAACATTAAAAACTACAAGTTAGTCTTGAAATTAGTGTCGTTTTCTTAGCGGAAAGCATTGTGTTTTGTACTGCAATAAACTGCAGTAACAATTCCAAATGTAAAGTAATTATTTTCTAGTTTCCTCATGACCCAAAACTACGGATGGAATGGCTCATAAGACTAAAGAGGGAATCGCTTGTGCAGACCATTTTACATTTCACACTACACAGCTTCAAACAAAATCTCGTGGCAAGGAGTTCGTTCGTTCCAGCTTTAAAGCCACGAGGACTTACTTGAAAGATGATGCCGTGCCAACTTTTCTCAAGAATAAAACGTGGAATCCGAAACAAAAATTGGCCAGAAAAGAAGCAAAGCCGACAATTCTAGCCCGCCGAATAACGGGACGAGTTCAAGCGGCAATTCCTAATCTATTCGTTCAGCGTTTGCAAAACGCAGAAAGTTAGAAGTAGACATTTTCCATCTTGTTTGAAATAGCTGGATGCAGAGTGATCCTTTTGCTCTCTCTCGTAATTCGACCTTGTATTAAGTCTGGGATGTGAAGAGCTGAGACGTTCGTGCAAACCATTGACATCCTTATCAGTGGCGTACAAATCGAATTTACGTATGTACAGTAGCCGTAAATATATTTGGCCAGAGCCTTCTACTTCGCATCCTTTCGGCAAAGTAAGCGCTTGTTTACATTCGAGGAGGATGATCTTAGTGGTTGGATAATAATATCCTAGAAAGCGGAGTAACTGTGTGTCCTCTTCCTATGCTAACCTAGATGGGAGTTTTACCTCACTGAAGAGGAACAAGTTGTCTCAGATTTATAAGCCGAAAGCTAGGCAGTTGCTCCAAATTGAAAATTAATTTTGTCGCCTTAGTTTACGATAAATCGGCAAGCAGAACTTCAATTAAACTTGTTCAAAACTGGTAATGCGAGATAAAAGAAAATCGCGAGTACTTTCAAAACAAAGCCGTTTTTGCATATCGGGCGTGCTTAAAAGCAGGTGCTCTGTAATGTGATACTTAAGTTATAGTGCTAACATCGCAAACACTTCCATTGCGAGAAATGTAAACTGTTTTTTTTTTCTAAAGAAATTAAACAAACCTTCGTCCATCCATCCATTTTTGTGCACTGACATTTGTGGTCAGTTACCTCGAGCGTTCCCGTCGCTAGTGTTTGACAATTTACGCTATTGAATAATCAAGTGAATCAGCTTTAGCGCATGTGACAATTTCGCTTGAATCGAATCAGGATGCAACGTTCTTGCTTTGTTTACAAACGTTTGGTTATTTCGTAGGTCACAAGTAAATAAACTTGATAAAATGTGTTCCCTCTACTTTTTTGGCTTTATATTTATGCACGGATTTCTCGCTTCACATGTATTTCCTTCTGAAGTTACTTTCAGTTTATGGTGCTTCTTTTTACCAAATGTTGCTGAGTTGGGGGTGCGTTTTATAGCCGAGTGCGCGTTATAACCGAAAAACTACGGTATTTTCAAGTGGAAACCTCTCTCTATTTGTTTTTACCTAACAAGATGACAGCTTCTCATGCATCCAATAGGTATATTGCCTTTTGGCAACATATCTGTATGTACTGACAGAAAAGAGGAAAAACATACTCTGAAACCTTGGGTGACAAAATTTTCACAAACTTTATCGTCATTTGGTTCATAAAATTCTTAGTGGCATGAGTTATATACCCTCTGGCGGTATATAATATTTCATCTTACAGTCAAATGACATAATAATTTATCATCTAAGTGTTTTTATCCTAAACGAATACTTGATTTGTTTTGGCAGCAGTTTTGGTGGTATGACAAATACATGTATCTGTACAAATGGTACAAGTAACCACATCTAGATTGGATGGAGTTTATGGGACAATGAATTATGTTAAATGTACATCATGCAAGTTATTGCAAGTAGTGAAATGATACATAAAGGTATAATAAAAGAATATATACCAAATGGAAAACTTTCAGGGAGGTTGGTAATGGCCATGAAATCAGATGTTTAGCCTCAGTGTGCAGCCCACCCATTCACAAGCTTGCTCATTTCTAGACCACATTATGACTATGCTCTTTCCCTTGCCATTTTGATACTGACATAAACCAACTGTAGGTGACCTCCTTACAACAATCCCACATAATTCATGCATTAGCTAAAATCAGAAACTTTTTTCCAGACACACATACTTATGTTGGTGATGGGCTGACAAAAAATATTACAATGTTTGCAAGCATACATATACATACACATTTAGTGGCTCATTATCAATCGGGCCTTCACTCTCTAGAAACTGGTTATAAGTTATCTAAATAACAGCTGCATTTGTGCACACAGCAGTAAAATTCTCATTCTCAGTAATACAGGACATGGAATGTGGTATCTTATCAGATGACTTCATTGCTGAGATTTCACGACAGCAGACACTTTCCTGCCCAGTTTGCATGGGCACACAGTTTCCACAAATGCACCCTCATTTTAAGCTCAAGTCAAGATTGTAAAGAAAAGTAAACATTTCATTAAAAAAGCATATAAGACTTATTTACTGGCATTTTGTCAATTACACGGATACCCCTGTTACAATGACTGTACATGTTATCTAGCCTTTGGGATTGTTCACGCAGTGTCATCGAAATGAAATCGGACTCACAAAAACAGCTGCATGGAAATTATGGTATTGCATAACAATAAACAGTGAAAATGTACAAAAACACAGGGAGCAGATAAAATGCGTGAAATGAAAGCGAACAGCATGAAGTTGTAATTCTACGGCGACCTTTTCATAGTATGGTGAATATTAATAAAGGAGAAACGCGGATCAAAACAACAGCATTGCATGGAAGTATGGTTTCACAGTATACATAAAAAATACAATAAAACACCACAGAGAAATGCTTCAAAGGCGATTTCAACGTATTTATTGACCATTCTAAGGCGACCTTTTACAGTATATTGAGTAAACAAACGCTCACCAATCCATTTGACCGATTCGGTCCTTGTTTACATCGTATTCTTTGCACTCAGACGAGTCATCGGAGGTTCCAGCATACGATTCCGTTGCCATTAATTGGTTCATACTAGTACGGCTCTACGTTAAAAACCGCATGTTCGACTTCCTCGGCCTTTTTCGAAGAGAGAACGAAAGGTTAACACGAAGAACTTTACGAGAGATCGCAAAGAATACTCACAGCATTGATCGAGCTCCTCATCTACTCGCCAATAGTGACGTCACAACAACACGTGCTTGTTTCCATTCCTTTCATGTCAAGCGCGCGGCCATTTCAGAAACGTTTTCGTTTGTTCTTCGGATATTTCCGTACTCCCAGTTGTTTTGCCCTCTTAAAAGCTCAGATAGGACAATTTCTACGTGATTTTGTATTCAAGTAGTCCTTTTTAGTGTTTGCTCACTTTGAAATGACACGAAGGAAAGGTTTCGAAATTTTGGTTCATTTGACCTTTAAAGCAAAAGTTATAGGGGGCTACTGAGTATGATTTGTGAATTTGTTTGCGTAAACAAGCGCGCTTGTTTCGGTTGTAATTTGTAGCGCGTGTTCATGTCGAATCACGCTATCAATTGTGAATTCGGTTCATTAAGCAAATGTTATACATGTAGCGTGTGCTTTCACATCGAATCACGCTATCTATTGTTGTGAATTCGGTTTATTGGCTTAAAGAACGAAGAATATTATCTATGTAGCACGTGTTTTTATGTCGTATCACCTTATCAATTATTCTGAATTCATTTTGATGTCTACTTTCGAGTAAATTTACTCATTTTCAGCGCATTTTGGCACTTGTTTCGGTTCAATGGCTTAAAGAACGAAAAATACTACAGATCTTGCGAAAGTGTTTTCGTGTCGAATCATGCCTATTGTGAATTCATTTTGATGTTGCGTCCCGCATAGCCGCGGAGCCAGCTACGCTGAAGTCTGAGTAGAATTAGGCCTCGTCCACACTATGCCGGATAAATTTGAAAACGCAACTTTTAGGTGCAAAAACGGAGCAAAAGTTTTCCGTCCACACATGAAAACGGATAAAATGTTCTGCGTCCACACTACAGCGTTTTATCGGCGGCACAATTGCTTAATCTCGCTTTGAGCATGCTCACAGTAAAGCATAACATGGAGCCCGCGATAGTTCCCATTCCCGCCAACTGCTGTTATTTACGAGGGTTTCGTCGCGTTTCCTTTGCTTCGTTAAATTTCTTCAAACTTAAGATGTCACGACGTAAAAAGCAAACAACTAATGCCAAAGATAAGACAGATTACTTCTTTTGGTCCGATGACGAAGTGGAATTGTTGCTTAGTTCTACAATGGACTACAAAACATCGAAGGAAATGGAAAACATCGGTTGGGAGTCTTGTCAAAGCAAGTACCAGGACATTCACGACAAGTTTGTAGAACATCGTCCGACCCCTGAAGAAGCAAAAGCGTCGGGAAAAGAATATCCACATTCAAGAACTCAAATGACGAAAGCGATTCTAACATCCAAGTAAGCGTATTAAAAAAGTTCCGGATACGAAAAGTTCTCCGTCCACACTAATACAAAAAAGTTGCGTTTTCAAACTGTTCCACTCTAGAGAGCGTATTCAAAAAGTTCCGTTTTTGCGGATCTTTTTATGCGGATATGTGCGTTGTAGTGTGGACGGAAGGCCTAACCGTAACAATAAAGTTGCGTTTTCAAATTTATCCCGCATAGTGTGGACGAGGCCTTAAATACTTTCTGCGTACCGCGTAGCCGGCTGCGTGCCGTGGAAAATTATTCGAGTGGCAGGGTATTCTGCAGTTAAGCCGTCCTTCGAATCTGCTTTGCAGACCTGCTGCAGATGGACCATCTTTATCCGCTCCCGTATCTTCTTCTTCATCGTTTCTATGGGCAAGTGGCTCTTTGGCGTGCTGTTGGACATGTCCAACCACTTCCATTTCATCCGGTGTTTCGCTTTCTGATTGTTCTCCGTTGGAATTAGACGTATTCAAGTCCACAGAAGACAAAATATCGTCGCTTTTGGACATGGTTGCCACTTTCCAACGGACGACTTGCAACTATAATCTTAACAAAATCTCGACCGAACTAGCGGAGCTCACTGAATCGCAAGACAAATGAAGTGTAAACAACTCAATGGAACCACCAACTACGTCATCAACGCGAAACTCGTCCCAGTCTCCGAAGACATCATTTTGGCTTTTTGAGGCAATTTGGACAGTAAAAAATCCGACTTTATTTTCTTTACATAACATTTCATCTGCCATTCTTGAAAAAGGACATTTAGCCCTGTTAATTTGTGCCAAAAAAAATTTAACTTCACACTTTAAAAGCTTCATTTATGATTGACGGCCTAGACTGGCTTAAAATGTTGGATCTCTGCTCAAAACTAACGGACGCTTTCATAGCAGCAGCTTTCTTACATTGTTCCTCATCCCTCTTTTGTGTCTTTTGAGTGACCTCTATCCAAGCTGAAGTTTAAATATTTGAAAAAGACTGATGAAGAAAATGGACACAAGATCCATACGTTTACAACATAGGAAGGTTGTTTTGTAATGAAAAGAAAACAAAAACTTCTACTGTTTTACTTCGCTCATCTTTACCAAAAAAACAAACAAGCGCTCAACCGCTCTCATGAGCTTGTCAGAGGTGGCGAAGAAGCTAGCAAACCCCATCTTGAAAGTGTTCCTTTAAAAAAACACACACACACGCAGAGCTTCACAACTGATGCGAATCAACCAACCCGATTAGTTGAAAACTATGATGAGTTCAGTTAGTGACTGATTACCAGTCAAGTTCGATTGAATTGCAACTGCGGCTGAAAAAGCAATTTGATACCTTACAATTTTTATTCTTCGAATACCTCAGTCTGTGAAGCTGTGATGTAGTTTTATAGTTCCACTTGATTCTAAGCTTAATTTTTCTGAAAGAGATGAACTTTCAACTGTATTTTGCCCATTTCAAAACTAAAAAAGCTGTTTTCAGACGCAAAATACTTAACCAAGTTAATGTTTACAAACGTGGGTTCCAATATTATCCAATTCAATAAATTTCAAAAAGGTTGTCCTCTGCTGGGAGCATAAAATACTGTCTTCGGGTTTGACTGTCATTGTTCTCACTTCATAATCTGAATTTTTAAATCATCCAGATATTCAACAAGCATTTTTCATTGAAGAGGACTTTCATTATCTGAATGTGCCCAGAGCTGAAACACACACAGTGTACGACATGTTGGAATGTACACACAAATGCCTCAGGAATCCTTCCTGCCTTTCTTTAAACGTGGCTGCGTACAAAAGTGACGACGAAATGTTTTGGTGCGAATTGTTGACTCTTAACAAGGACAGCAACCCAGAGGAGTGCAGGGAAAATGGTTCTTCGCATCATTTATACATCGACTTGGAGGTGAGGCTAATTATCAAAGTGTTCAGGCAATATTTGATGTCAACCAAGACATAGAGTCAAAGGAAATACTTTATCCATTAATTTCTACCAATCTACCAGTTGCTGCCGACGGCATCGCAAAATGAAAAGGAAAGGCGCATTAAGTGAGGTGCATTTATTTTTATTTCAGAGTCAGTCCCCATGTGTGTCTTCGCCGTGCCAAAACAGAGGCACCTGTGTACCCAACTATAGATCAGGGAGACCGGGAGCATTTGAATGCAAATGTAAAGGAGGTTTCTTCGGGAAATACTGCGAATCTGGTATGTATCAATTATCAAGTTTATAACGAAAAGCAAACCGATCTAACCTTTTCTAAGCGTGAGTTCACATTCATAGAAATGCAAAGTTTAGGAAAGAAAATGCGCGTCGGATAAGATTTCTTGCCACCAACGTTGCTTTCGTTCATTCTCATGAGTCCGTAACGGTTTGACCTCAATAGAGGTTGCTTCAGACACCTTAGTTTGCAGAGGAGAAAAGACATTCCTTCCAACAGTTCGCGGCAGCACTTAATCTTAAGGAATTCTACATGGCTTAGCAATATCATGCTACCTATCCCAAAGTTTTGTCTGAGTGGTTCAGTGAAGTGAGGGCCCAAGATTCTACAACTGATTGATTGTGGTCAAGAGAAAATAAAGGAGGTTAAAGAGTACATCTGCATTCACGCTTTAGTTTAGGGGTAATTCGTCTCAGGTTATTTTTGTATCACTTGCCAGCCTAGGAAATCCCACGTGGGCAGGTAATAGCCAATACATACAGAATGAGTATGTGAATGATCATTGCAGTTGTGAGCACTACTTTTAAGAAATAGTGAAAAGAAAGCCTGAAAAAATTTAGGCTAGCTTGTTTCAGACTTTATTTTCATTACTGCTTAAGTAGAGTTCATAACTGCGATGATCATTCACATACTCATTCTTTAATCCGCAGTTCCAAATATATGATTTCATATATTCATTGTCACAATACATGCAGAAATGAAATTCACACGTGGAGGGAATAAGCGCTAAGTGTTGGAATCCTTTTTTTGCGGCAGCTAAAAATAACCTGAGACGAATTACCCCTGAAATAAGGCGTGTATGGTGGCGGATGTGCTGGGTTAGAGCATCGCACCGGTATCGCGAGGTCACGGGTTCAAACCCCGTTGAAGTCCTGAATTTTTTTCAGGCTTCTTTTCACAATTACATAAATTGCGTTCACAAACTGCGAGGATCAATCTTCATTTGATTTCATTTCTGCAGTTCATATATGATTCATTTCATATACATCATTCACAAAAATGATTGAGTTAGCGAACGCCGTTGATTCTATTTATGTGGTGAACGAAAGAGATGGTTGTCATCCACTTTAAGTTACTGAAGAAGAGGCCCCGACATTATTTTCGGCGATCCATCGACCCGCAAGATATACAAGTACATTCATCGAGTCAGCTACGTTAGAAGTTTCTGCTGGTAGTGGTAATGAAGATAGCTTTTAGACATGCAGCCTTACGGAATCAACGTCGAATTTAAAAATACTGCCCACGCGGCAACAGACGCAATGTCAGGAACTGCTCACATTATATCTCCTTTAACCAACCGGATTTCAGGTCCCTTTAACCAAACGGCTGTAGGTTATTAGTTTAAGGGATCTTCAGCAAATGATAAAGACAAAGCGTATGAACGGTTTTCAACCTTCAAATGTCTTCAATCTGCCCTGGAGCTGATACACAACTGCCCTGTGTTCGTGGAAGAAAACGAAAAGACCATTAACAAGACGCTGGAGCTCATCTTTCCAAAACATTAAATGGTCCGCAAGGAAACGCTGCGGGGAAAGCTATTGGCTTAGTTCGTTTGGTTGAATGGGGATTTAACCGTCTAAACGAGGTTACAAATATAATGAAACAAGCTTGATGAGCTGCGTGGCTCTAGACGTTGAGCACTTTAATTCAACGACTTATTTGAAAAGTGACATCTTGTCCATGTTACAGCCAATTGTCGCTCATTTTGAAACCACGTGAAAGAAAGTGCGAAAAGAATTGCCTTCCTGGAGTGCACGCTACTTTACCCATCCTCGAAACTCAGGTACCCGCCCTGCCACAAGGTACGATCCCGTTTAAAGAAATGCCCAGAATGAAACCTCTTCCTTCTCGTGAGCTGATCTTATAGCTCTCTCTCTCTCTCTTTGAGCTCTCTCGTGAGCTGATCTTATGAAAGAATTCGCAAGCGCATAAGGGCGAGCAGTCGGCAGAGATCCGTGCTCAAGAAACAACTATGGCGAGCAGTCAGGAAGAGATCCGTGCTAAAGAAACAACTATGGCGAAAGCAGAAACATATACTGTCTGCTTGCCTGAGGCCAGCTTGCCAGTTCAGAGGGTGTTACTGGGCTGAGATGGTACCCTCGACGATGCTAACGCCGATCCTCACCTGATGAATCAAAGTCCGGTGAAAGTCTACGGACTGTTTAACTGTTTTAGACTCTGTAACCACTAAGTTTCAAGTTAAAGTTAAAGAGGCTTTACACATTAAATGGGAGAAGCCTTTTTTAAACCAACAGTCTACAACATATTGGATTAACCCTCTCTTTTAAGTAAGGTTTGTAGTTTTGTAGTCGAATATCTCATGTTTTATACTTGTTTCGATTGTTATTCAAACAATTGTTAATCATTGTAATATGAAACTCTGTATCAGCTAAAATTCAAGTTATAACGGCGAACATTTGCAACTGAAGATGGCATAAGTATGTCGAAGCATGTTTTGCTTTAAACGTAAGAGTGTTGCTTTATTTTTTTCAAACCATTGTGCATCTGCTGTTTTCACGATCGTTTGGAAATAATAATAATAATAATAATAATAATAACTGTTTATTTACAATTCACAAAACAACTGAAAGGTGAACTGAGGAGACAAAAGAGGTAATCCCTCTCTAGTTTGTCTCCTAATTACTATCTATTAATGTGCGATTTTTTCTTTTCTTTTCAATGAGAGTAAGAACAGCTTGCCTTTGACTGTTTGACATTTGTCCATTTCCAAACATTGGTTTGTGGTACACTACAGTTTTGACAGCTTTCATATTTAAAATTCAATCATTGCCAGGTGATTTTTTTTTAATCTCCCAAAAGGCTTTGACATTCCGGAAACAAGATTTAACTTCGCATAATTGCTTTTGTTCCTCTGACAGATTTAGAATTCTCAGCTTGGCTGAAGATTCCTTTAGGGATGTTTCATACCTTACGTAGATGGGGAGCTATGACGATTTCTAAATTTTTCCCTTGTTTTTTTTTTTTTTTTTTGGAAGGCCCTCCCCCAGAACCTACCACTGAAAACTCGTGACCCCCCTTCCCCACCCACAAAATCATTATAGTCCCCCCTCTACATAAATTATGAGCCCTCCTTTATACAGTCTCATGTATTTGCACAATTGTTCTTTGATTAATTGAAGTCAGGATAGAAACATTTTTGCGCATTTAATATATCGCGAATGAATCTGTTGTAAGTTAGCCACTTATTACCAGATTCCTCATAAATTTCTTAATTCAGGAAGAATTTGAAATTTTGAACTTCTTTCTCTGTGTTCATACCAACGAACATCAGCACGAACAAAAAGTTACTCCTTTCGTTTTTTTTTTTTTTTTTTATTATTCATAAAATTGTTCGCTTTTTTATTGAACCGTTTAAATCCTTACTTTTTAAATCGATTGCAGTAGTTCTGTTCCGTGCCTGTGTCATTGGTATTCTTTGGGACGCCAATACGTTAACGAGATAGTAGTCTATAGAAAAAGGCTGGTAGTATCAAATTTCGAATCAAGGATTCGCTTAGAGTAACCGAGTTTGCAGATTCAGAAAAAAAAAACACTTTGGGCGCGATCCATTTAGGCAGAAATTCTACTTTGAATTTCCGAAATTACCAGGTTTCAAATGGAAAGGCTTTCCCACTTCAGTGAACCGGTCTCGTCCCATTGTTACAACGCAGATTCCGCCATCTTGCCTTCGACATCTGACAGAAATGGAAACTGGGGGAGCCGAGTGTCTCAACGAAATGAAATGCCAAATGAAACGACAGCCTAGTCCCCAGGCGTTCTCGGCTCGGACAAACCCAACTGTCAGCGGCGCAGACGAGTGGGGCAAGAGAGAACGCTTAGGGACTAGGCTGATGAAACAATATTTCGAGAATATTGACAACCTTGAGAGCTTGACCTTTAAATCATGGAATTTGAGTGCAGCGTCTCCGACTTTCTATCATTCCCCCTAAAGTACCTCTGCATTCACATCTCATTGTCTTGATTTCTTAGACATTGATGAATGCCAGGAGGGTACCCATGACTGCCACAAAAATGCAACTTGCATAAATACCGCTGGACACTTCAACTGCAGTTGTAATCCCGGACATACTGGAGATGGACGGAACTGTACAGGTAAAATCTCAAATCATTCAGCCCCTGTTGAAACAGCGTTATGCATTTGCTATGCTGTAAATTAGTAATTGTAGTCCAGTGATTGTAATCCAGTGAAATCGATTATTGCATGGCTTGTTCCGTGAGTAGGCAAAACGGGCAACTTGAGTGGGGTATAGATGAAGAAAATACTATGCTGTAACTGGCTACCCAACCTAGGAGTAAGATGGAGCTATCTTGTCCTCTCGGGATTTAACCCGTTTACCGTGTGCTTTGCCAGTAAAACGTTCGGTTGGGCCTCAAACATAACAACTTTTCTTCCGCTTTTTGCTAGTCTCCGCAGGTTAATTCTACTAAAAATGTTACAAAATTGTTATAAAAAGACACAACTTCGTGCAATTCATAATTTTGCTGAATATGCTATAACCAAAAAAAATCACACGTCGCCGGGTGTTGTACCATTCTTTTGTTTGAGTACTTAAACAGAAAAGCAAACAAGGATAACACACTAGAGAGCACTCGAACCTGAATAAATATTGGGCTGAGCTGAAGAAGTCAATATCAATCATTATCAAGGAGAAAAACTTGTTTGACGCCACGGACAGACAGACTTAGGGCCTGATTACACGGCGAATTTCAGCCCGGGCACAGTGAGACTTCCCACCCATCCCACCTCACACCCCACCCCACCCCACCATCACTACGCATGCTTAAAATCACTTTTCAGCCAGGGCTGAAATTTGAATGCGATTACATGAGGTTCTTCAGCCCCTTCAACGTGGGCTGAAATTCCATCCCAGTTTGTGAAACCAAGCTGGAATTTCAGGGTAGTTTGCCTAAAATGGTAGGACCAATCTATAGAGAACCGACATGAACAATACTTTTCGTCCTCGAAATGTTTTCCGGAGTTTTGAGAAACGCACGCCTTCATCGTTTCTTTTTTTAGTCAAAGGATTTCCTTTCCACTGGACGCTTGATGGATCGGATCCACTTCTGAGGTAAGGAAAAGCAAAACCGTTTCTTTGGCCTCATTTCAAGTGGAAACGAATGGGAAAGAACAAAATTGTTTAAGGAAAAGTTACATCTGAATGCCATGTTTTTCTCGGCTTTTTGACAACTTAATATCTTCTAAAAATGCCATCATAGGTTTGTAACACATAACCCCATAAATATCTCAGTGTTAATGAAGAAGAAGAAAAGTGGAGAAGGGGAAGAGAAAGGATTTTAAGGGAAGGTGAAGAGATTTTATAGTGATTGAAAATTAAATTTGGAGGTTAAAAATTAATGGACGAACACCAAACAGTCCATCCTCAACCTGACGTGCATCCGCCTTGTTGTAATGGACTGCCTGGGTGTTTGTGTACGTCTTCTTTTCCCTTTTTAATTTCGACATCAACATCCAGCTATATCTCTCCCTTAATCAAATCCTTGTACATGCAGTACATCTTTTCAGAACATACAGACTTACCCAACGCACAGAAAGAATAAATAATTTCTGAAACTCTCAAACGACTGGGCAAACAAAAAAAAACAAAACAAAAAGAAACATTGCAGCCAGGTTTTTAAATTATACATTTTTATCTCTTCCACAAGTGTACACGGAGGCTCCTACCAAACTGTTGACGGCCGAAAAGTTCTCTTCTTGACTGGAAGTTATTCCTACGCAGAAACCCCAGCAATCCCACTACAAAAAGTCAGCCTCTCCATTCTGTGCTGGATAAACGTTTTATCTCTTCCTAATCGCCGCCCTATTCATATTTACTCTGACTGGTCCGCGCCTCACCCATTCAGGCTCTACATAATTAACCGAAAGCTTAAGGCAGACCTTCGACCTTTCATCTTTTCTGGATTTTCTGGAAAGTAAGTCCAGAACTACTTGCTGATATTAAGCTAAGCGTTTTCCCGTACGAAGGCGATAAAAGGTGTAAAACATTAAAATGAAGACGTTATTTTAAACTGACCTAAAGAGTAACTGATTAAAACTTGACAGCTGTTAAGAAAACCAGATTGGTTATAAAGACAAAGATTAGAAAATTCATTATAGTGAATTTTTCTTCTTGGGGCTTCCTTAACAGTCGGGATCTAACTCTACTAGGAAAAATAGACTTATCTTAACTCACAGGACTCTTAACCATCCATGTTCAGTGTAAAATACTCGTTTTGCTGCCTAATTCAGGCATTTCTAACCATGTTTTTGTTTTGTGCACAAAGGGAAATCTATATCAATCAGTGGACACACGTTGCATTGACATGGAGTCGGGAAGACCGAGTTGCAAAGCTTTACCAAAATGGAACGCAAACAGGCACCAAACGGATAAAAAACTCAACGCAGAACATAGATCTGAAGCCAACTGGCCATACTGTATACGACATTGGGCTCAAACGAGACCATGGAAAACATGAAACCTTTCACGGATACCTGAGGGATCTGATAGTGATTGACCGAGCGATCACTAGTGAAGAGGTGAAGAACATTTTGGCTCGCAACAAGCCTCAGTAATCCAGAAGGATAGTCAATCCTCGATAAACCATCACAAGCTAACATCAAAACGTAAACTAAACAAATAATGTAAGGTTCACAAATAGTGGAACAGAGAATTAACTCTGATCATGAAGTGTAAATTAAAGTGCTACTTAAACCCATGAATAACCCACTGGGCGTTAGCCCTAGTAAAGGGAAACAGGGAACCACACGAGGCAAAGAAAAAATCTTTTGACCTCGGTGGGAATCGAACCCACGACCTCCGGATTAGATCTACCGTTACTCTGCCGACTGAGCTACAAGGTCGCACAGAGAAAGTCGGGGACGATTTTAGATGGTGAATCGCGGCAAGGAGAAAGTAAGGGTACATATGAATGTTGTGCCGCGTAGCACTAGGAACACAAATAGTGGAATAGAGAATTAACTCTGAAGTGTAAATTAAAGTGCTACTTAAACCCATGAATAACCCACTGGGCGTTAGCCCTAGTAAAGGGAAACAGGGAACCACACGAGGCAAAGAAAAAATCTTTTGACCTCGTCCCCGACTTTCTCTGTGCGACCTTGTAGCTCAGTCGGCAGAGTAACGGTAGATCTATGATCTAGTCCGGAGGTCGTGGGTTCGATTCCCACCGAGGTCAAAAGATTTTTTCTTTGCCTCGTGTGGTTCCCTGTTTCCCTTTACTAGGGCTAACGCCCAGATGGTTATTCATGGGTTTAAGTAGCACTTTAATTTACACTTCAGAGTTAATTCTCTATTCCACTATTTGTGTTCCTAGTGCTACGCGGCACAACATTCAAATGTAAGGTTCACCTTCAGATAGATAGAAAGAAAGAAAGAAAGAAAGAAAGAAAGAAAGAAAGAAAGAAAGAAAGAAAGAAAGAAAGAAAGAAAGAAAGAAAGAACAAATGTGAGATAAACAAGCACATTGGGTTTTCGGCATGGGACACTGTTTTAGCTTAGTTCCGCCTTCCTCACCTCGGCTTTTTTGATGTCCAACAAGCTGGCCTCATTTGCCAGTCTTCTTCTTTGACAGGTCTGAGTCGTTTTTCTTTCATTTTCTTTGTGTTAAATTAAGTTTTATTAAGCCTTCTTGGTTGTATGTGTGTCAGTAGCCTCGTTAGCAGTCTTTGGCGCGCAATGGAATGTGACGTCACCTGCGGTTAAGCTGACAAGGACGGAAGAGCCTCAAAAACAACGCTTGGCTAGCTCGATAACCGTGTCGAGGCTTGGCAACAACGTTGGTCCGCTAATATATGAGTAGTCTCTTTACATATAGTGAGAAGCACTTAGACAGCGACAAAAAAGCTTTTTTTTTTTTTCCTTTTTTTTTTTTCGCTAATCTTTTCTTGTTTCAGACAAGGAGTCAAAAGAAGGTATTTTTAAGACTCATAAGATTGAGAAAGCACAACCTGTATGTTCTCACGTTGCTTATTTTTAAGAAAGGATAATTTTTCTGCTGGAAACTGTTCACGCTTTGAATTTCAATTTTAAATTCGCGCTGAGAGAGCACATACCTGCTAATTTATGATACTTTTATTCAGCGATGGTAACTCAAAAGAGCGCTTTTGAACCGACTACCGCGCTACAAGCTTCGCAGCTGTAATCTCACAAAGTCCTCAACGAATTAAAATGCGTTATTTATGTTTGATCCCGGCTTTTCGAGCTACATAAGCACGAATTCAGGGTCAAAAATGGTTTGCTTGGCTCAGTGTTGCTGTTGCGAAGCGGAAGCCGGGCATTACAACACCAAGAGCTAAAAACAATTGTTTTATAAATTACTTTCGTGGAAAAATAACGCTTTGAATTAGCATACATTTATAAATAGGAACAACTTGCCAGGTACCTTCAGTTCTCCCCTAAAAACAGAAAATAAAACTATATACAACAGGATGGTATATAAAGCAACTTAGTATAAGTTTTGAAGCAATTAGACGCCGGCAAACTAGAGGCGGATAAAAACTGTCAATGTGCGCGCCTGGATAGAAACCGACAGTTAAACCGTGCAATACCTCCAGGTTGGCCAAGTGATCGACCTATTCGAAACGAAAGTCCACATAAATGGTTAGTGTTTTGCTTATTGGTTTGTGAGTTCGGTAATCTTGCTCGCGGGTGCGCGAAATTTATAGGATTGGGCTTAGCCAATCAGCATACCAGTTAGCATAGTATAATCATCGGTACGTCACTGGGCTGTCATATTTAGAAACATTCTAAAGCTCAACTGTCACTTATTTATTTAGGACGGTGCCTACTATTGCTAGTGCGCATTCGTTCTGCGCACCACGCAACCATCTTATTTTGCGCGATTACTCGCGCGATTTCCTCAGAAGATTGTTTGTTTTGATGGTTACCGTTTTTTTTGTAAGCTCTTGATTTAGCGGATAGTTTTACAGGATTGGCAACAGGCAGTCTACACCAAAAACCCGTAAACGAAAGCGTTATTGTGGTGTGTTTTATAAAATTACGCTGAATCATGCCGGGAAAAGCAATTGAAGTGAAGTGGCAAATAATATAAGACTTAAGCTTAATCAAAACATATCGCTGTATAAACTGATTCAAGGGAATCGCTTAAAAAAGTCATGTGCTACACATATCGGTTTAATACACAACAAATCCGTTTCGGTTTTATTCTTTTATTTTATTGCTGTTTCAACAATAATAAAAAGAAAGATGTTTTCATCGAACGTAAGATATAACATAACACGATGTCCTTCGTAACTGATGAAAAGCTTGAACTTAATTGGCCTGGATAACGGACTGCGAAAATCGGAAGCAAGGAATCACGAATACTGGCTCTCAAACTGCGTAGTTTTTATGCATTTTAAAACTCCTTCCAGAAAGATAATACAACCACAAGAAACAACTGTGAAAGTAATTGACAAAACTACAAAACGTGATCTTACGTACGTGTTTGTCTTCCACTTCGCCAAAGCCTAAAAGGGCAAGTTATACTGGAAAAAAACTTTGAAATTTACGCAAAATGCACATCTCAAAACGTCTTCAAATTTGCTCTTAGCATTCAAAGCCATCTTCATTGAAAAAATGTCCTCTAATTCCCGAAGAATCAAGAAAACTTTTTGTTTCAGCATGTGTCGCCATGCCGGATATCCCAGCATGCCCAAGGAAAAGACATGCAAATATTTCACATAGTAGGGAGGGGGTAGAGCAAAAACTGTCTCAAGCCCCCAAAACAGCGCCTTAAAAGTAGAAAATAACCAATTTAGCTCTAAAAAACGCATGGTGACCCCCACTTTTTACCTCACAAAACGAAAGTGGTAAGCCTACTCAACACATGGTAATTTTTTCGTAGTTCGCAAAATATATTTAGCCTGTGTTTTTGCTCAACTAAAAGGGAGCAGTCAGGGCCAAAAATGCCTCCAATGTAATGATTTTCTAATAAATACCACATAAAAAGTAGTTTTTATATCACCAGTTGTTATGTGTTTCAAAGCTTGTGGTTTGTTGTTGCCTTGGTATATGTTTTGCAGCTTTGGACTTAATTATCTCTGAAAAATGCACGGTTACCCCCAATTTTCTTTTCAATTTTCGTTAGCCCTTACCAACATCTACATTTTAGCATACTGATAATCCGCGAAAAAATATCTTCATATTAGGAGGCACCGTCCTTAATAGTATTGCAATAAGGAGTGCAGACTCTCAGGAAACTGTGATTTCTGTATCACGACGTCTGGCGACTTACTTTTAAGTAAGTCCAAAGTGAAAAGTTCCGTAATTAGTCTGTAAGCTAAGCTCATTAAAAGAATTATAAACAGTTTAAAAACGACTTCTGTCATTTGAGGAGAAAGATATCTTAATGGAAACGTGACTACAACAAACTGTCGGGGACGGACAAACAACGGATCAATTTAAAGCTGACAATGAGTCTGTCTAATGAAAACATTTTCACAAATAGGCAATCATTTGTTGGCCTTCCAATTTCGTGAGATTCGTTTTGTAATAGCTAGCTGATCGGAATAAAGGCAAAACGACAGATTTATGAACAAAGGATCACAGTAAGTTTTTAAACTTAAGAAGCTACTACCACTGAGCATCAAACAACGCAGTTGATCGATTAAAGAATTTCGCAACATTGGGTCATCATGCATCAGACCAGATTGTGCCCAGTATGTTCATAAATATACAGAAGATTGTTCTGGCAACTTTCATACGTTTAATATGCTCTGCTATAAGAATTAGTATTTGTGGTGGAACAAACAATTAAGTCAGGGAAGAGTTCATTCTGGGTTTGGATAAAGATATAAAACAAGCATGCCTCGTCACCTGGCTCCTTCCAGTGCGTACGCAAAACGTTCCAAAAATTTCAATTTAGCTTTGAAATACAGAACTGCAAAAGAATTCAGAAGAAAATGGTGAGACAAAAAGTTGTTTTGTTATGTTGTTGTTGTTGTTGTTTGATTCATCCATAAACGATTTTTCCAATGTTCAGTCGTGTATGCCTACTAGATTTACTGACGTTTGCGGTTATTTAACAATTATTCACCGAAGTGGAGGTGAACAGTGGTGGATATTTACTGAGCCGCGAAGCGGCGAGGTAAATATCCACCACTTTCACCGACACTGAGGTTAATAATTCTTTTAGTATATACCACACAAGCTGAATAATTAGCGGACCAAAACATTACTTTATGTGTGACAATATACGGACAAGAAGTCGGAAATTGTAAAATCTCGCGCGCCGGCTGCTCGGAGGTGAATAGTACTTGCTAATCACCTCCGAATTAACCAATCAGAGCGCGCGAAAAAGCACTATTCACTTGTGTGGTATATACTAAAAAATGATAGTATATAGCTGCCATGTTGAATTGGTGTTAGTCTTCCAATCAGTGTACTACTGCATGAGATAGTTTCCTTTTCTCCTTTCAATCACCAATCCCGATGTATCTACTGTAGCTCCGGTATAGAAAAAGGAATGAATACTTGAAGTTCCTTAAGCTCCGGCTACACGTTCAAACATTGTTATAAAACATTTGTTGGATGAACAATGTTAGAACGTGTAGCATGCATGTTTGATGACGTTTCTTCAACATTTTTTTGTTAGAAGAATGTTTTGATTGCGATCAAACATTTTCTCCAACATACAACAAAATGTTGAAGCGTGTAGCCGCCCTTTCAACATTGTATTGTAAAGACCAATCAGAGTTAAGAGCCCAGTCTCCAATCCGAGAGCCTAATGGCAGAGGTGGAAATTGTTGAAGTCAGACCCCCGAAGCGACGTTTTTCCAACAATGTTATTTGCGTGTCCAACATTGTTAGAAGCGTTCTTACAACAATGTTGGGTCGTGTTCTTCTAACAATGTTACAGCGTGTAGCTGGGGCTTTAGGCTTTTTGCGGTTGTGCTAGGCAAAGTAGAGAGACGAGAAAGATGTACAAAAAAATCCCAAAAGATGGAGGAAGTTGCTTCCAAAATTTGAACATGTTACTTCCTAAAATAAAACATTGAAATCAGATTGACGTTCTTAGTTGTTATTTTAGTCGAACAACTTCTTGCGTCAGCCCTCTGATGACCAATATCGTTGTCGATATTAGTGACAGACAACGCTGAACCACATTCGACTTGTTAATTTTAGAATGTTCATGCGAGCCATGACACAACCATTGGACGAAAAGGGTGGCAGTGTCAAAGCATTTCAATTCTTAGCCGGTTGCACTTCCTGACTCCTTAGCAATTTTTTTGACACAATACCCTATCGATCAAAAGTTGGATAATAAGATATAATCTTGATCGAGGGCGCCCTCTTGAGAACGAAATCCGCCTTGGTCACAAGTTTCCATATTAAACGGATGAGTTTGACTTTTATTTTAATAAAAAACTAGGAAAAGGAAAACAGAAAATTTTTGTTCACCTGAACTCAGGAGATGAGCTGGTTATTATATGGGTTCAGGAGAGCAAAAGCCAACCGAAGCGAGGGAATCGTGGAGACGCGAACCGAAATTCAGTGTGCCTGTTTGTTAATTGCTGATTGCTTATAATGATTAACCATTTTCTTTTATTAAATCAAAAGCGTCCCCGGTTGCAAATGCAGGTGGCAAATGTGGGACAAGTTCCCCCGTCCCCCCCCCCCCAAAAAAAAAATTGGTTTGTACAAATTGTGCGAAAGTACTTTTTTTATTACACGCACGGCCCGTTTAACACAAAGAGGTATATTTGATATGATTTCTCAGAAGGAAAAGAAAAGAAAAGAAATATTATTCCATGGTGATTTTTGTCTTGATCAAGATTGCCTAACGTTTTCAAGTTGCAATCTTCTTCCTTGACTTGTCATATCTGGCCATAAAACAAACTACTGCAAATAGTTTCAGTTCACATAAAAAGTAATAAATGTCTAAGTAAATAAATAATAAACTGAAATTTCATTAGTTCTTCTTAAAAAGGTAGGTTTTATGATGTCTCTTAAAACTGTCAATATTTGAGATAAGTCTTAGCTCCAAAGGCATGCAAGGTACGGCGAAGCCGTTACACATTGGTGGAAGGCGAGCGCTCTCACCATTGCGCCAACCCTGCTCCCCCAGATCGTTTACCAGATCGAATTCCATGTAACTGGGAGCATCCTGATCAATAGAGGGTACGTTAAACATTTAAGATGGCGCAATATTTTTTTATTGAGCAAGCTCAACACTTGCAAACCTCAAGACAAGACAAGACAAGACAAGACATTAATTTCATAATATTGGCTGTACAATTTCTTGGCACGCAGTTAGCCAAAAACGCTAGTCGTGGCGTGGGTAATGTTTGGGTGAACATGTTTTTTGGTCTACGTTTTCTCGAAAACTAAGCCCGAAACAAAGAAAAACAATACGGGACAATGTTTACCGCACGAAAACAAGCCGTTATACGAGAAATCAGCTATTTTTGAGAGAACGAAAACGCCCAAATAGTCACTTACGATAGTTTTGCATACAACCCTTCAATACGTTGAGTCTGCTCGTTAAAATTAATCAAAACATTGTCCAAGGGTATTCTTTATTTGAAAATTAAGCGCTAAATACTAATGTTTGTGCTCACTTATTATTAGACATAATGCGCAATGTGTCTTTTTCACTCATAAACAGCACACAAGATGCCCATCTGACTTGGAAATAGTGCATATTATGGTCGACTTTGCTAAAATGCACCGCTTACTACCCGTGTTTTGTTTAATCTTAGCGCTCAACAAGCCTACTTGGCTCGGGCTTCTTTTTTCTCAGTGCAGGAAAATAAAAAAATATTCCAAATTTTGTGTTTGTGGCACGGAAGACGACGTTGGAAATATCCATCGTCCTTTTGTTCGTGTTAGAAATGACAGTGGAACTTGCCATAGTCATTCTGCATAAATTTCCATGGTCATTCTGAGACAAAGAATAACCAAATGAAGAATGATCCTTACAGTTGTAAACGCAATTTATGCAATTGCGAAAAGAAGCCTGAAAGAAAGTTAAGACCTCAACGGGGTTTGAACCCGTGACCTCGCGATACCAGTGCGATGCTCTAATCAGCTGAGTTATGAGGCCATGACGCTGGGAGCAAGTCATTTGTGCGTTCACAAAGTCTCTGCGAGGATTATTCTTCATTTGATTTCATTTCCGCAGTTCATATATGATTTATTCATATACACATCATTCACACAAAAAGTAACGCTGGGAATTTCAGGCGTCATTTTTAACTATGGCCGTTATGTTGAGATCGCTCAAAATTTTGCTAATTCGTTAAACAATAAATTTTCTTCATTGTCCTGAGCGTTAACAAGGGTTACTTGATCAATTGGACGGATAAATCAAAAGATTCTGAAGTTCTGTGATAATTTAAATCGGGTAAACTGGTACAGAACGCTTCAAGAAACAAATCAATGGTAACAATTGAGCTCGGTGCTAAGGTATTTTATTAATTCAAACAACATAGGGAAAAAAAAGGGAGAAAGATTAGTTTGTCAATTCATAGAGATTTGACGAAACTTAGAAGAATTGATTTCTTCATCATTCTACTGACTTCACTAGACTACGATTTTCTTGCACCAATTCGTTTTATCACCTTGTGTGAAGAATAATATTAATCATAGTATTAGTAATATTAGTAATATTAAGAAATACAAATGTTTAGAGAAGATTCTTTTCTCCTTGGTTATCAATATAATTACTGATGTTTCAATGATAGTTTTGAGCTGTATCACCATCCGAAATCATTATTTCTTTATGCTCAAAATATTAAAGTAGAATTTGGCTTGACAGATGTGACAGTGAGTACGCAGAATAATGTAACCTTACCTTGCGTGTGGCTTAAACCCGTAATTCCCTTGTCTTATTCTTGCTGAGTCTTTTCAACAACAGATAAAATTACTGATTGTTTAACAAACGTATGCATAAAATTCTGAGTAAAAATGCCTTTATGACGTGTAAAACGTCATTTTTAGAATAGCTTCATCGATTAAGATCACAAGCGCGCACAGGTGCAGAACACAGCAAGTTTTCTTCGCTGAGGTCGGTGAACAAATTTCTTCTAAATGACCACAGTCATCCCACAATTTTATCCAATAAATGTAAGACAACATGAACTTTTTCCTCCGTCATTTGTAGAAACTTGTAACAACAACAACAACAACACTTTATTCACATTTCCATTACACGGTTTGTAAAACTTATGAAATAATTAGCGACTTAACACATAGAATATTCAATTACAATTTAAACTAAATATCATAAATATTATTATATAGAAGGAAATGTAGAACTCAAATCTCATTCTTCATACCTCACTGGTACTTTTTTTCGATTGAATCATCTTTATAAAGCCTAATCCGGTTATGCTCCAGTTGCTATAGCTTTTATGTTTGTTTTCGTTTGTGCTGTTTCGTTTATTTGTTTGTTTCTTTGTTTGGGCTTAAATGCACACATGAAACATGAAACTGCACTGATGAATTAATTCTTTTGTTTTCGTAACAGTTGTTGCTAGGAGACCAGTTTTTATGTTTATTTTTCCGTCAATGTAACCTTGAATGAATTTTGTGCATCCGTGTAGTTTACTAGTGTCCAGGGTGGGGTTGAGGAGTTAGAAATGTCGTCTTCGGTATTGTCAGCTTGCATTCATGGTGGTAAAAGGTACCAGAGTCATTTTTTTTTTTCGTTTCTCCCAGCTGCCGAATCAACCACTCCCGGCGCGCGATTAAGGTAAACAGTTCTAAATTATTGCAGAAGTTGAGACGTATTGATAACAGTTCGTTTTAACTAACCTTTTTGTCGAGATGCCATCGCAGGTGCTTCTTCTAATTTAATTTCTCTGTCGATCAAAACTATACTTTCTAAAATCTTCAAGAAAACTTCAAGAAAATATCTTTTTTTAACGTAAAGATAAATGACAATGAGAATTGTACCCAGTTCTTCTGATGCCAAGGCCTACTTGGGTATGTACATGGCTTGACAACGATCTTTTGACCTTCGTACAAGAGTAGGGTGGATAGGAAAGGGGTTGGGCCACCTTTTAAGGTATTTGTGACACATTCTGTGAAATCAACTGAGAGCTGCCTTTGGTGAGAATTTATCGGCTGGCAGGTACTCAAAGTATAGAACGCAACTATCGTGATGTCGACTCGCTTTTTTAGAAAATAAAATAAAAAAGTGCGTAGTTTTCACCATTTTTGGCGGAATGATTATGCACCTATCAATGGTTTGCCCCAAGATGGGGGAAGGAAGGGGGGGGGGGGGGGGGCAATCCACGTGAAATTTGACATTTTCAGGTTTTCAAATGTCAATTTCCCCATCCTTGGGTCACCATTAGAAGTCAAATTCCCACACCAGGCACTAGCACAACAAACTTTTCAAGGCGGCAATCAAGTCAAATTTCCCGCCCTGGGGATCACTGTGGAAGTCTAATTCCCGTGGGTTGTACGTTTAATACAAACACGATTCCGAACTGACGGTTTCCTTCACTGATATAACAGATATTTCAATTATTTTGGTTTCGACAGTGGTTTCAGCAGTATAAATAAGGTTACCTTCATTATTCGTAAAATTCTCCATTGAACATTTTCCACCCGATTCACTCGACGACACACCCATTCCTGTACAACGATCGGGTTTACCTCGGTGTAAAAACCTGGCGAAGTTTTCTTTGTTTTATGAGGTATTGTTTTGCTGTATGCCATTGCTTAGAATGTTATGTTTTCTTTGTTTTACCTGATTCGTGAGTTTCACAGGTTTTTACACCGAGGTAGAGCCCAACGATCGGAAGATCTGATTATATACAACAACGCAAAATCAACGCAATTACAGCGACCAAAAGTAAGTACTTACCATCACATTCCTCTGAATTTACACTGTGAATGTTAATTGCGTTAAGAAAATCTCTTCTTCCGAGCTGCTTTGTAAGCGGCTTTCCACCATCGTTGCAAACAACGAGTTGACAAATTGAGCTGTGATATTTGTCGAACAATATGCG